>VWZT01015730.1:89120-153364 GCA_013397055.1 Pachycephala philippinensis
TAAGAAGAAAAAAAGAAAAAGAAAATAATACAATAAAAAAACCCTTCATCCAGATCTATTAAAATGGCCTTTTGGGGGTTATAAGCATTACGAAAATTTAGTCCATTTTTGTATAAATAATAGTGTTTAATATGTATTTCCCAAAATAAATGTTTCGAATGCAAATAGAAGGAGGCTTGTTTGGAAATGTCTGTTCCCAGCCGTGGTGTAATCGTTGCTGCATGGACCCCGTGGGGCTGGGGGTGATGGGAGACCCCAGCCCCAGAACCTGTTTAGGTTGAAAGATAATTCCTGACCCCCTTGACTCATCCCACCTCGGATAACTGCCGCAGCTACCCTACAAAATGCTGGAGCTGCTTGTGCTGAGCACCTTTGGGATGGAGCCAGGTGGATCCCGTCCCTCTGCTTCCATGGTGAAGCTGTTCCTACTGTGCTTCCTGGTGTTTTTATGTTTTTATGGGTTGCCCCTAGTTCCAGGGCAGGCAGGAGCTCATTTTTCACACCAATGTGGCTTTGGCTCCACAGGCAGATGGTCTTCAAAACCTTCCTGACTGCAGGGCTGGCCTTGGGATGCCCTTGGAAGTTGGCTTCACTTGGAGGAGCTTCCTGAAACCCACGTTTCTCCCTGGTGTCCCAGGCCTGGCACTGCCCCTCTGGTGGGTTAATCTCTGAGCTGTTTATTGTATTTTTCCCCCAAGCAGCTGAACTCAGAAGCCACCTGGGCATGCTCCTGGGTGCCCAGCTCTGAGTGACCCTGCTTGAGCAGGGGCTGGAGCAAGTGACCTCTGGAGGTCCAGCCTCAGCCCCTCTGGGATCCTGTGCTTGTGGAAGTGGCTGAGAACAAACCTAGCAGGACCTGGGACTGGGTTCCTGCGGGGGTCTAGAGCACAGGACAGGCTTATGAACATTTAAACTGCTTTTCTGCTGGGTTCTGGTGCAGTGAGTTGTCTCGTCTCAGGAGGTGTGCAGTGACAGGCCCCCTTTGCCCCAGTGCCAACCCCACCCCAGCGATGCCCTCTCATTTTCGGTGCTGCACAGCACTTCTGTGGTTGCTTTAGCTCAAATCCCCCTCACCCCACAGTTCACAAATGATTCCAGGCTGAGAAGCAGCAAAGTCAAAGTGCTCTCACTGCTGTAACCAGAGCAAGACCCAGAACAAAAGCTCTAAGGAGGGAGCATGGAAAATCAACGTGGAGCTGTAGTAACTACAAGCACAGATCGTGGGCCTTGCTCCTGGAGGAATCTACAGCAGATTTTCCCCATATTGTGGTTTTTCTTGTGCTGAGATTTGGGGTTTTTTTGCAGTTTTCCTCGGTGCTGGTGTCTGAGCATGTGAGGGAGATGGAACAGAGGATGCTCCAGGGCTCTCCAGGCAGATGCTGGAATCTGAGTGTGTCCGTGGAGGGACATGGGACAAAGGATGCTCCAGGGCTTCCCAGGCAGATGCCATCCTGGTGACACATTGAGAAATGGTTTGTGGATGGAGAGAGGGGAAAGCAGGCAGAATTCCCCAGCTCAGCAGTGAGGGCAGCTTTTGTTCAGCCCAGAGGAGGAGGAGCTCAGCAGGTAGGAGGTCCCTCCGTGGGAATGGTGCAGGGAATGTCTTCCAGATGTTAGGAAGCTCCGGAGAGGTGGGGCTGGCGAAGGGAGAGCAACAACACCAGATGCTCTGATGGAACTCGTGTGGTGCTGTGGGAAAAATCCCAGCTGGGGGAAGGGTTGGCCATTGCAAAATTCCCCCTGGCTCCCCAGAGCCTCGGCCAAAGGGCAGGAGTGACCCGGGAGGGGGCGGATGGGGAGGCTTTGGGCAGAGCAGGGGGCAGGAAAGGGGCTGCTCCCCCTGCCCACGCCCTCCCCGGCTGTCTCCAAGGGAAATGAGCCTAAGGATGCCTTGGCTGACAGAAAGGACCTTGCTCTAATGGCTTATTGAGTGGCCTCACTTTAACAAATGAGGGAAATGAAGATGAGTGAGAGTTTAATTACTGATCTGAGCAAGGATGGGCCCTCGCTCGCCTCGCCTGGCTCTGGGAGGGAGAGGGGACCCCCAGCACAGCCGGGCTCTGGGGGTGCCTGGCAGCCCTGGAGGAGGCAGCTGCTGGAGCAGCGAGGGCTGGAGATGGGTCAGCTTCCAAAGAGCACCTCCATCCGAAGAGGAGGACTATAAATAATAAGAATAAAAGGGAGTATAAATAATTAAAGCAGCTCATAGCGAGTAGTTCCCGAAACGTCTGCCTGATTTAAAAACTAATTACTTGGAGGGTAATCACCACCAGAAGCGCACATATTTACCCACAATGCTGCTCTTCCCTCCTCTTCCTTTGGCTCCCTTCTCCTGATTGCTATCCCAGGCACCGGCACGGACTTATCACTCACCCACAGAGCACAGGAACGGGGCTGTGCTCGTCCATCTCCCTGATTAATGCCGACATCGGGGACTGCTCAGGGAGGAATAAATCCTCTCTGGGTGTGAGGCCAGGTGCTGCAGGCAGGAGGGAAAGCTGAGCTCTGTGGTACCTGCAGAGCCTCAAGGAGCTGGGAGCCCCAAAAGGCCCCTTCGTGCTGGGGGGATGGAGCCTTGGGATGAGCTGTGCAGCCCCAAACAGGGATGGAGCCTTGGGATGAGCTGTGCCACCCTAAACAGGGATGGAGCCTTGGGATGAGCTGAACTGCCCCAAACAGGGATGGAGCCTTGGGATGAGCTGTGCAGCCCCAAACAGGGATGGAGCCTTGGGATGAGCTGTGCAGCCCCAAACAGGGATGGAGCCTTGGGATGAGCTGTGCCACCCCAAACAGGGATGGAGCCTTGGGATGAGCTGTGCCACCCCAAACAGGGGCACCACCGAGCACCACGAAGGGGATGTGGCATCACCTGCTGAGTGTGAGCTGCTCTTCAGAGACCTTCCTGGGCCATCAAACCCTGAATTCCCCAAGTGGGAGCTGTCCTCATGGGGAACATCTCCCTTTGATGTGCGAGCCAGGCTGCAGCAGCACAGGCAGAGCTGCAGAGCTCAGGCTTTAATTACGGGGAAGCTGCTGCACTGCAGCTGAAAGCTTGGGGGGGTTTTTGATCCTCTCCACTGTGGCTCCAGCAGAAAGGAGGATTTGTCCCTCCACCTCCAGCTCCTCACACTGCCTCCATCACACAAAGCGCTGGCCCCAAGCCTCCTGCTCCTTCTCACAGCCCCAGCAAAGCCTTTCCCTCCGTGCCCACAGCAAGCCCAAGTTTGTAACTCTTGCACGCACTTTATTTTGTATTTATTTGCCTGAGCTTCTCTCCGGTCCTGCACAAATTAATAAATAATTCTCACCATCAGCCTGATTTAGGAGCAGCATTGCCCGGTGCTGCTTCATTTAGGAAAACAGAATAATTTATTCCTAACTTATGGGATTCAGGAGACTTCCACCCGCAGCCCATGATATTTTCTCATTAACATTACCCAGCTAAGCTAAAAACTGCAATTTCATAAGTCATACTTCCTTCAAAGGCACATTAGCAGCTTCCCAGGGACTCCAAAAGTTTACTGAAGCTTAAAGACATACCTCATAGCATGCAGAAATGTGCCAAAGTCCCTCTTCTTATTACCACTGAAATCATCTTTCCTGCAAGTTTCCCTCCCCTGAACTCTTCCCATCAGGAGGATGTTTAAGTGAGCAGCGCTGGGCAAAAAAACAGCATTGAGTTACTCCTTAACAAGAAGATAAAATGAAAATATTTAACTGGAAAACAAAATAAAAGTCCTTTATCCTCTGCTCTAGGGCATATCTGTAAATGAATTAAGCCAAAATATTATATTTTGTGGGTTTTTTTTAGTGCTGGGGGTTGTCCACAGTGAAAATGTGGGATGGAGGGCTGGGATACAGGGGGGATGGATGACTCCATGTGAGCTCCTCGTCACAGAGGACCGTCAGGACCCTGGGCTGAGGAGATATTTCAATCTGTGCACTGTTTTTAGAGGTTGGTTTGGTCTTGGCTTTTTTATTTTGTAAGTCACAGCTGAAAGCTGTTGCTGGCAAAGTTTACAGACCTTGTTCTTTCAAAAGTAAAAATTGTCACATTTAAGGCCCACGTCCTGGAACAGCTTTGCAGAGGACAAGGACAGGGAAGCAGAAAGAGCCAGGAGCCCCTGTGCACATCCACCCACCCCAAACTGCATCAGCCCAGGGCTCAAAGTGCAGGGGAGCAGGGGAGAGCCCCACCTCCAGCACCCCCCTTCCCTGCCCTTCTCCTCTCCCGCCACCTCTGAAGAAAGCCAAGATTAAAATCATATTCCTAAAGCAAAATCACACATCGGAGCCTCCACGGCCCTCCCGGGAGGATGGGGGCACTCCTCTATAAATATCTGCCTCGATATGTTTAATTTGCAGATGAAATTAAGCCTGGGAAGAAAGGCAGGGATGTCTTTTCATGTGTGGGCTGTCCGGCTTTGCCTTGAATATCAAAGTGAGGCGCGTTACAAAGCTCCGGCTCCACGGGATTATCTGAGGAACCTTGTAGCTCCCAAGTGACGGCGCTCTCGGGATCAAAAGTTGTGGTACTTATGCAGAAAGCCAGGAAAAGCCAGCCCCAAAGAGCCAAACCTCAGGTCAGTTGGCAGAGTTCAGAGATTTCCAAGGAAACGAGAAGGTAGGTGAGGAACCAGGAGAGGCCGGGCTTCCACGTGGACTTTGGATTAAATATTAACTCGCTGCAGTGGGTTACGAGGACAAATATTTTCATTAATCATGTATGTGCTCATTATGATGGTGAGAATAGGCTGTTCAAGATTCATCTGCGTGAGCTTTTCAACTCCAGCCTCCCCTTTTCTGCTCCTAGCTCTTGGTAAAACATCACCTCTCGTGCTTGCTTTCTTCGGAAAACTTCTTCCCCCACAAACAGTTTTATTGGTTTCAGCATTTTATTGGTTAGGCTTTGAAAGCACCAGCTGAAAAGATATAGCCTGAGGGTGAATGGAGAGGAGAAAATGCACCTTTAGTTGACGGAAGGGGAGTGGGGTGATGGTTTTGGGGTGGCACACAGGGGTGGGAGCCCAAACTGGGTGGGAAAGCAGAGCTCGCCTTCCAGGGATCTGCTGCCATGTACCAGTGACACCTCGCCATCCATTTCATTAAAAATCAGAAAATTTCCTGCTTTCCTCCAATTTTATTGAACTTTTCAATCATTATAACTTTCCTTCCTTTTCTGTTTTTAGCAGCTCTTTTTCAATTACTCGGTGCTTTCCTTTTTATTCCAGTAATTTTTTTTTAAAGGCTTGTCTAGAAGGAAGAGGGAAGACAGATTAAAATTTATACCAGAACAGAGAGTGGATGTACGACCGAGAGTCTAAAACTCTGTCATTAGCAATATTTAATAAGGAACAAAATTATTGGGCGAGCTGAGATGTCTGCAAATTACTCCTGAAACTCTCCAGGGTGGAAGGGACCTTCCCCAGCAGAGAGAGCTGGCTGATGGGTGAAGAGATAAAGGATTTGGAAGGAGCATCTCTAAAGACCATCTGTAAGGATTGATTGATGCTGAGCACAGCTCTGAGGGACGCATTTCTGGGTGAGGGTGAGATCAGGGGTGACACCTTGGAGGTGCTTTCTGTGCCCTAAAAATACCCCCTGTCCTGCTGGCACCCTCTGTCCCTCTGTGCTCCTTCCCCAGGGCTGGCTGTGATGGGGTTTTTCCCCTGGCACCAATCCCAGTTTGAGCCCTGTGGAGGAAAGGAGAGGCCATGGACCATGGATGTTTGATGTTTCCTTCTGTGAGCACTTCATGGAGGAGCAGTGGGCAGATTCGGGCTCGTGCTGGTGGCTGTACCTGGGACATTTCCCACTGGTTTGGGAGCTCTGCTCCTGGACCTCTCCAACCTCAGCCTGGCACCTCTGATGTTGATCAGAGCACGCCACACTCTCAGTGCTTCCTGCTGCAGGAGAAAGCTGTTTTAAACAGGGTTTTTTGCTGTTGGTAGCCAGGCCACAGCGCTGGATCATCTGGAGTAAGCACAGTGTGGGAACACCGGGCTGTGTGAGGTTTGCTGGACTCAGAGCATGGGGAGAGTGGCTGTGCTGTGAAAAGGGGGACAAGAACCCCTCCTGGAACCCTCCTGTGCTCACAGAGCCACCCTGGTGCTGCCCTGCTCCTGCTGGGACACCCAGGCACCTCCAGTACCTGCTGCAGTCACTGTCACAGCCCAGGGGGAGAGGGGTGTCCTGATGAGCAGCCACAGTTGTCTCTCTCCCCCCGCTGCAAAATTAGCTTAATTGAAGAGCCGTAAGTGCCACCAGCTGCTGGTGCAGGTGCTCCACTCCTAAACCCTCCGGAGGGCTTAAAGCAGCAGCTGCTGGCTCTCAGGAGTGACGGGGGAGGAAGCACTGCCCGGAGTCAGGATGTGTGGGATTGGGCTGATCCAGAGCTCCTGGGGTGGTTCTGTCCTGCTGGCAGCTCCTGTGAGAGCTGGAATGGGGAGAAGTGGGCTCAGGGGGTTTTTATTCTGCTGTAACTACAAATAGAACTTTGTGTGCTATGGCCCAGCTTTCTCCCAAAGCCCAGGGCTGTGCAGGTACCTCCCACGAGAGCTTTGCCTCGAGCAGGGGTGAGGTGGGGTTTGAGTGCCTGGTTCTGATTGTGCAAAGAGGGATATTTAGGTGAAAAATTGTTTTATATCTGGTGGAACATTTATCTGCAACCTGAGCTCAGACGAAGGGCCAGCTCCAGAGCAGCAGAGAGCAGGGAGGCACAGGGCAGCAGAGGCTTTGGGCAGTGCCTGGAAAGACACAGTTTTGGCCTCTGCAGCTTTCCAGGGACTGTGGTGTGGCAAAGCTGAGTGCTCTGAGCATGACACCAGTCTGGCCCTGCAGTCAGCAGGCTCTTGCTGTGCTGGTTATGGTTTGGCAGAGACTGGATTAACTGGTGGCTTCATCCCTGCTAAACCAGGGTGAATGTAGAGAGCAGAGAGGGCCCTTTCTCCTGCACGACAGGCTGTTATTTATCACAGCTTATACACACGTACTTCATACTGGTTTGGGGTTTTTTTTTCTATCAGATTTCTGTGTGAAAGCTGGAGCAGACGGATGTGAGAGTGTCTCTAAACCCCCAGAGCTGTAATCCCTTAATGCTGGCTACTTTCTCAAGCACATTGGTGGGAACAGAAACTGATCCCAAGTCGGGCCTGTGTTTGGTGTGAGCCCTTTTTCTTTGGGGTCCTGGTCCCCCATTTCTGTGTCCTGCTCCACATGGGTCAAGACTCTTTAGTGCCCAAAGCTTCTCCCAGTGAGCAGAGGGAAGGTGGTAGCTGAGGTCACACTGGGGTCTGCAAACCTGCAGGGGTGGGTGATTGCCCCAGCCCCAGGCCTGGGCTGGAAAATCCTGCTGTGTAGTTAAATGCCATATCTAAAGGGCTTGGAGGGCTCTCGTGCCTCTGTTCTGCTGCAGCTGCCCTTGCCCAGGACTCGTGTGGCTGCTGCAGGGCAGTGGCTTCGTGCTGCTCCCCGTGCCTGCAGGACAGGGAGGGGCCTCACCCCTCTGAGGGCTGCTGCAATTCTCAGATTTATTGGGGTTGGAGCTGTGACACCCCTCAGGACAGTGCTGGGCACGTCCAGGGTCCGGCTGCCCGAGTGGTTGTGTTTAAAAGCAAACGGGATGGGATGGGATGGGATGGGATGGGATGGGATGGGACTGCACCCGTGGTTGGTGCCTGTGGACACTGAGGAAGCTTTAGCAGGGAGATTCTGCAGCTGTCTCAGCATTCTGTGAGAGCCCTGCCTTTCCCATGCAAAATATTCACAACAGTGCTATGTTTTTTTGTAATCTACACTTGCAAGAAGTTATGTAATGTTATGGTACTGACTAGAGCAATATTTAGAAATAACCTGGCCAATCACCTCAAGGGGTGGATGGCCAGAGGACCAGTTACCTTATGCCATTCAATACATTTCTTACAAACCAACATATAAAAGACTTTTTTAAATGTTATTAAATCCCTTCCATTTACTCCTGAACCTGGACTCTGCGTCTTCATTGTACCCATCCTTGGTGCAACAGCAACAGGTGCCCACCACGGCTCTGCATCCCCTTGAAACGAAAATGGGGTTGAGTTTAGAGCATGAGAGCTGCACTGGTGCTGATAAAACCCCCAGGAGTCTCCTCAGAGAGCTCTGACCACGGGCACGGTGAGCTGCTGATGGTCCCCACGTTCCCAGGCGTGGGCAGGGATGGAGATCCCTTCCCCCAGGTGACTTTCCTGGAGGATGAGCACACCCCTCCATCCCTCCCACTCCTCTGCTTGTGAGGAGTGATCAAAGTGCAGCCGTTGGATTTCATAACCCGAGTAAATGCTCAAAAAACCAAAGGAATCGCTCCCGAAATATCGCAGGGATGGTGTTCTGAGTCTTGGCTGCTTCGCCTGGGAAACAGTCTCCTCTGATTCAGCTTGTTCAAATCATCTTAACAGTTCTTAGCAGGAAAAAACCCTCTGTATCCTGAAGGCAAGTATATTTGGGCAGAGCAATAAGAGAGACTTTAAGAGGTTTGGAGGTTACAGTGGGAAATAGCAGTTATTCCCAATAAGCAGCGTTAAATGAAGTGCTGCTGACAGTAGCCTGAGGCAGGTTCAAGAGTTTCAAGATTTGCAACTAAGAGATTAACCAAAATAGATGTCTTATTACAGGCAAGTTTGTATCTAAATCATTTAAAGTACCTTTGGATGCTGTAATGTTTTTCCTCCTAAGTGCTCGCAGTGCATCTGCAGCTTCCTCCTGGTTTTCAGGGGTGAGCAAAGAAAGAGCCCTTGATCTTGGCGAGTTTAAGACCCGCTGATGAGGGAACAAGGACCCGGTGGATTGGCACGTTCCCATTTGATGGGAGGCTGCTTGAGCAGTGATCTGATCCTGTTTTACGTGGGGGAGACATCCTGGCCTAGCTCCTCCCTCGTGGATGCTCTGCTGTGTGCTGGCTGGCAGGCACAGCCCAGACTGGGTGGTTTTGCCAAAGATTTGGGTGTAAATTTCCTCTGTAAGAGCAGCAGCAGCATGGCTGGGAGCTGGAATAATCTGTCTCCTAATTTGCAGAGGCTGTAGGATTTCAGGAGAGCAAATGCTGTGTTCGGGGGTGTAAATGAGAATGGTTCAGGTGAGCACGAAACATCTTCATCTTTGCCAAGCCCCGAATCCAGCTGCTGCCACCCAATCTCTGCCATCCTGTGCGACTCTCATGTGCATGGATCACCCACCAAAACATGTTTGGGATGGAGGATGTTGGTTTTTTTCCTTCTGTGCCGAACTGGAAGGAAATTCAGCAGCATGGGGGTTACCAGAACAAATGATCTGCCACCAGTGTGGGCAGTCACTGGCACAGAGCCTTGGCTTGTGTCACAGGCACAGCTGGGTGAGCACCCCGAGGCATCTCCCACCTGCACGTGGTGCCCAGGGCACCTGTGGGGCCGGATCACCCTGGGACAGGCACCTCACAAGGACAGCCCACCTCCCAGGGGTGAGATGAATCATTCCTGTGTGTGCTGGTGGTCTCAGCTGCGTGCAAGCACAGCCAAGGGTGGCTCGTGCAGACCCCTGTGTCCCACTGATGGACACACACACAGAGTAGGGCAGGAATCCCCCCTGTAACCTCTGCTGGAGACCTGACATGGACAGAAAATCTCAGAAGGACTTGCCCACCTCAGGCTTTCCTTTCTGGCCTTTCCCATCCAGCGCTTTGGAGTAGGATCTAGGAAACCTGCTGCAATCTGCCTGGAGGGAGGCTTGTCCCGCTCAGGATCCAGCAGGTTATATCCTTTGCACTAGAGGAGTGTTCAAATAATTTAACAGTGGACGTTCTCATCCCTCATCTGCTGGCAGAGTTGTTTTTGTGGCTCTAATGCTTCCCTGACCTCAATAATGTCTTCTGCGAGTGCGTTGCTCAGGTTAATTATGCATTAAGTTTACATAAGGCTTTTCTGGTTTTAATCAGCTCCCAACCCGCTGCCTTGGGCTGTGCTGGATGTGCTGACACTCAGGAGCTGTCGGGGGCTCACAGGAGGGCTGCACCCACCTTCCCACCCTGCCACGTCTCCTTGGGAGCCCCTGGGGTGGCTCCTTTATTTGTCACCGTGCTGCACAACCCTCCTGAGACCTCTGGCTCTGTTGTCACCTTGCAGCATCTCTGACACCCGCTGCAGTCACACAGCACCCTGAAGGGAGGTGGTTGCTGGTGTGATTGAGCTGGGCTGTGTTCAGCTCCCTTTCCTTCTCTGCCGGCTGCAGAAGTGTGTTTGTGCTCTGGGAGAGGCTTGGGAGCTGCTGGGAGGATTTTTCTTAGGCTCAGTCTTTCCCATGTGGCCCGTGTGAGTATAAGAGAGTGGGTACGAAGGTGGTGTTTCTCTTTCTTCTGGAGATCTGTTTCTCTTCTCTTTCTCTTTGCTTTCCTCTGGGTTTCCCCTTTGATTTCGCTGCAATCTCTTTTGAGCTGGATGAGCTTTCCTTCTCTCTTCTAAGACCTTGAAAGTAAAGGTTATGGTGAGATTGCACAGAAGCAAGTTGGATAACGTGATCCTTTCTTCAAGGCAAGCACTCCTGTTTGCAAAGTAACTTGGCAGCCTTGTGTATTTTGGATTTAGGCATCCTGGTGCATAAGCCAAAGCTAACAGACATTAATTAGCTGGAGGACTGATACTGTAATGAGAGCAGTTGCTAGCATAGGTTGGCATTTTTATTTTTAATGCAAGTAATTAAAGGAAAAGTTGTGCTGAAGAAGTCGATGTTGAGAGATGTTGTATAAATAACACACCCCGGGTGGTGAGAGCTGGGGAGGAAGCTGAGGGAGAGAGGAGCAGCTGAGTTGCTGCTGTGGTGGCTGCTGTGATCCTGGCTGTGGAAGGAGGGATTATCCCTACAGCAGGAGAAAAAGGAGCAAAGGAGAAGTGTGGTTAGAGGAGAAGGATGGTGAGTTGGAAGAACTTTGCCAGTGTCTTTGGAAATGCACAAGGGAATTGTATTTGGAGGATCCCAAAAAGCTGGTCCAAGGAGCAGGGATGCAGGAACTGAGTCTGCAGTGCAGGCTCTGGGCTGGAGGAACAGCTTAAGGTTCTGAGTGTGCAGCCTGGGGTTTAAAAGTGATCCCCTAAAACACTTCCCAGCCCATCATCCTGCTGAGATGGCTCAGGAGGAAGTTCGTGTGGAGAAGTGCTGAGTGAAATTTGGTGGCTCAGATAAACACTGGCACAGCCTGGGAGACAGGGATGGATCTGTGGAGCTGCCTGAAGCACAGCCACACCTCTGGTTTGTGTTGCCAGGAGTGTGTGTGACCTGAGGAGTTAGAGAACAGTCGGGTCTGGATTTGAGATGCCTGGCAGGGGTGTCCTGGAGATGCCCAGGTCTCTGGATCAGGGAATGATGGTGCCTGTCCTGTTAGCCAGGGGCAGTGCCAGCTGGGCCTGCAGCTGAATTTCTCTGCCCCTGCTGGTGATGAAACAAAGCCCTGGTTCTCTCCAGGGTGTTTGTCTCCAGCCTTGAGATAGAAAAGAGACTCCAAACCACACCCAGCCCCGGGAGCAGAGCTGTGCAGAGAGGAAAAGCTGCAGTGCTAAGCACTGCCCATTGCACGTGGGCTCTGCAAACCACGCTCACCTGCCCCTGGCACCCAGGCTGGCCAGAGCAGCTCACGGGGATCGTGTCCTTCCCACTGAGGTCAGGGTCTGCCCACCCTGGGCTGCTGGGTACCCACCCAAATCTCACCTCTGAGCAGGCTGAGCTGCCCCAGTTCGCACGATGGGGACCAACATTTACCTGCTGTGCTGTGATGGGAGGCTGGATGTGCCAAATCACGCCAGACACTGCAGTCACTGATGGAATTTTAACCATTTGTTCCCCTTCTCCAAACCCCAGCTGTTGGCAGTGATGGCCAAGTCCTTGCTCTTCTCGGGGTGGTGCATTGCAAAGGAGAGAGCGGGTGAGGAATGCAAATCAAAACCAAACAAAGTGCTTTGCCATCCTTTTTTTTTCTTTTTTTTTTCCTTTAAGAAGCTTAATATATTAGCTAATCATGTGTGTAAACAATCTCAATACGCAAACTGAGAAGCAGCATCCATCCCCCCAGCGCCAGCTGGGTTGAGCTTCCCCATTAACCTCTCCAGAGCAGGAAACCCTTCCCGAACAGCCATTTCAGAGTGTGCAAAATTGATTCTGCATTCGGCCTCCGCACTGGGAGAAGATGGCGGCGTGGAGCCGCGGGCGCCTCTTCCCTCCCTTGGCGTTTTTTTGGGATATCCTCTTTTCCTCGGCGATGGAGGATGGGTGTGTCTGGTGCCAGAGGGTCGCTCCCACTGCCTGGGCATGCAGGTCCTCCCTTGGCACCTTCTCCCGAGCAAAAACAATAAAAACCAAATTTACGGCGGCCCCTCCTTGGGTGATTTCCACAGCGCAAAGACCCCCTGCCTCCCACCCCCTCCACGTGCATCTTCTCTTAATTAATTAATACCGCATTCATCACTGCTTAATTCCCGTTTCCGTAGCACCCGAGGAGGGGGGCTGCCAGCGAAGGCGGGTGCTGAGACAGTCTAGAGCTGCTGTCTTAGTGGAGGAGCTTAATTAGCCCCCGTGACAATATGGGCTCGTTTCCCACAGCCCGGGAACGGGTGCCTTCAAATGGCTTTGGGCGCCCAGCAAAATCAGCTCCCTGTCCCCCCTGTGTGGGCTGGGGAGGAAAGGTGATCTCCTGCAACAGCTGCCCGAATTTTAAAAAAAAAGCTAATCATAAATTGGCCTCCTTTTGAGCTGGGTGAGGGGCAGGAGGCAAAGCTGCCAGGTTTGGTGCATCTCAGTGGTTCTGGGGACCAAACCCCATTGGGCTGTACGGGGTAGAGTACACCCCTCACTGCTCAGAGCTGTGTCTGTTGGTGTTGCAGGGGTTCTGCTCTCCTTTTCTTCGTTTTTACCTTAAACACAGCTTGTTGGCACTTGTGGTGTCTCCTCTGCTGAAAACATCTTGCTGCACTGTGCTGCAGCCCTGGTGGGACATGGCTGGAGAGCCCTATGGGGCCGATGGGGCAAACCAGCAAATCAACCAGCAAGCATGAACTGCTGGGGTGATTTTAGCAGAACAGAACTTTTGGAGGACTGTGTGGAAGGAAAGATGTTGTGCTTGCCAGCTGGCTTTGTGATGTGCATAAGGGTTTAGATAGGTGACTGTGTTTCAGGATCTTACCTCCCAGTTTTTGAACTCTCCTTCCCTCCACAAAGAGGGAAAACCCATGTGCCCTCACAGCTTGTTGGGATGGTGACCACAGGTGTGCTGTGCGTATACCCACGCAGCTCCCACCTGTCTGGGCATCATTTTTAGGATAAGATGGAGAGATCCAGAGCATGTGTGTGTGAGAAGGGAAGATGGAGAGGGAACAAAAGCAGCAGATCCACCGCGGTGCCGGGCCGGGCTCCTTGCCAAGAGCGGCTGCGGCAGCATCCCTGGCTGGGGTGGTGATTCCCTGCTGCCCTCTCCTCTGGGGCACGGGCTGAGGGTGGGCCAGGGTGTGAGGGTGGCTCTGGGCTGGGATGAGGGATGCTGGTGTCAGGATGGTGATGTCGGTGTCGATGCTGATGTGGGAATGTCAATGTCGGGATGGTGATGTCGGTGTCGGTGTCAGGATACTGATGTTGGGATGCTGATGTGGGAATGTCAATGTCGGTGTCAATGCTGATGTTGGGATGCTGATGTGGGATGATGATGTTGGGATGGTGATGTTGGGATTGTGATGTTGGGATGCTGATGTGGGAATGTTGATGTTGGTGTCGATGCTGATGTTGGGATGCTGATGTTGGGATGTCGATGTCAGGATGGTGATGTTGATGTTGGGATGTTGATGTCGGTGTCGATGCTGATGTTGGGAAGTCGATGTCGGGATGTCGATGTCGGGATGGTGATGTTGGGATGTCGATGTCAGGATGGTGATGTTGATGTTGGGATGTTGATGTCGGTGTCGATGCTGATGTTGGGAAGTCGATGTCGNACGTTGGGATGTTGATGTCTGGATGTCTCCTCACCCGTGCCCTTCCCACGGCGTGTGCCCCGTGTGCCTCACAGCACAGCCATGCTCAGCCAGCGTGAGTAATGACGCCAGGCAGAGGCTCGGGGCGTGGGGAGAGCTCGGTGCTGGGTGTGAGGGGGTTTTTTACTTGATTTTCCCCTAATTTCCGTTTCCTGCCACTCTTTTATGTTTCCCCACTGCCTGGCCCATGGTGTTGAAACTTGGCCTCCTCGTTGGTGGTGGCTTTGGGAGGGCCGGGGATGCGGGGGTCAGTTGGCGCAGCAACTGCTGCTCGGGGACAAAAGGAGCTTTTTTTATCTTTCTTTCTTCCTTTTTTTTTTTTTTTTTTTTTTTTTTTGTTGTGAGTGGCACCTCGGACCAACAAAAANAGTAGCAGCTGCCAGAATAGCAAATCCGTGCGACTTGGCACCACTCCAGCTTCCTTGAGGGTTGCAGAGGGATGGTATGTTGGAGGGTAAGACTAGCTAATTAATCTTCTGGCAGGGAACAATGTAATATCAGACAATTACAAAGACAGAATGAAATTGCTATAGTGGGAAGGCTGGCATATGAATTTCTCAAAGGGTCCATCCCTCAGTCCGCTGCCGTGGTACTTTGTATGCGGGAAAAGCATCCACTGTACATGTGCTTTTCTGTTGTGTGGGGGTTTTTTGTGTGAATTACGTGATGGGTTTGGAGGAGGGGCGGGGGGAGGCCGGCTTGCTCACAGGAGAAGCCTTTTGAGGAGCAAAAGAGAGAAAGAAGAGTCATTTGGGGCAGATGAGTTCCGAGAGGACAGACCTGGTGCATCGCCGATCCTTCGGGCTCTCGGGGTTGGGGATTTTTTTTCCCCACTTATTTTTCGTGATTGCTCTGTGATGTCTGATGGCTACGGCTTTCGGAAGGAAGATCTGACTACTGGGCAGAGGGGGAGGGATTTCCTTCTTTCAGCCGTTCTTCACAGAGAAGCCTTCAAAGAGCTTTGGAGCTGCTGAAAGTTCTTGGGGGAAAACACCTACGAGCTCGGCGGTGGTAATTGCCGATAATGAGCTGTAATCACCGCTACCTGCAGCCGGGACGCGGTGATGGATAGGGCAGTGCGAGCCGCATGGTGCAGGCTCCCCGGCTGTTTATTTGCAGCGGAGAAAAGAATTAGGGAAGTCTCATTTATCCTGGAGCACAGGAAAGCATCGGTGGGGGATCAGCCTGTGCAGGATCAGCATAGGAAACCCCTCCACCCTTCTCCTCGCCCTCGCCAGGCGCTCGGGATGAGCTAATGACTCTCCTCCCTCTGCTTCTCCCTCTGCACCTCCCTCCCGGGATGGAACCCGAAGAGGTGCCATCTCTAGAAGTGTCATTAAAAAACAAAAAACAAAACAAAAACAACGCCACAACACCAAACATGGAAACGGCACCAGACAAATTCTCTTTGCGGTGCGGCGCTCGCGTCTGCGCGCCAGGAGCTGCTCCAGCCAGGAACGGGGATTGGAGCAGCTCCAGCTTCGTTGTTCTCCCTCCCGAGGAATCCGAGTGGGTTTTTGTGCGGTGCCTGCACAGATCAGATGGTGCAGAGACGATGTTTAGAAACCACTGCGAGCCCCCGCGGCTGCCTTGGCTGCTCCGGTTGTCGCTGGAGCTGTTGGAAGGCTTAGGCTGAATAAGTGGCTTCTTTTAAAGGAGTAGCGATGTCAAGAGCTGGATTGGCAGGCTGGGGCCCTTTTCCAAGATGCAGACGAGGAGGAGCTGCACACAGCTTAGTCCTTGAGCGGTGCCCTGAAGGGCTCCCTGCTGGGTGCCCATCTGTGGGTGTTTGCCCGGGTATTTTCCAGGGCTGGCTGGAGAGCAGGAACGTTTTCCATCGGGTTTTGTTAGGGGTGAAGGTCCCAGGGCTGGCTCCCATCACAAGTCCCTTGGTGTGTGGTGCATGCAGATGTGTAGCTCCTTCTCTGGCCGTGTGCGCCCGTTGTGAGACACCAAAAAATTCCCTGCACACCCAAAAGGGATGGATCCCAAAACCCAAGCCTCTGTTCCCACCATCTGCTGTACCCTCCCTGTGTTTGCTTTGAGCATCCCAAGCACTCAGGTGCACGGTGGCTGCTCCTTCCCTGGGTGCAGAATGGTTGCATCATCCCTCTCTGGAGGATCCAGAGCTCAGCACAGCCGTCCCTTTTGTTCCCATGCTCATCCACCCCCCCACAGGCAGCCAGATCTCCAGAGCTGGAGGGAAACTCTCTCAAAATCAGCCCAGCTAAGGAGAAGGCCTTGGAGACTTCCTATCCAGATGATCATGGCTCTAGCAATGGATGCTCATGAGCAGGAGTGAAAAAACTGAAGTTACCCCAATTATTTCATAAATGATTGGTTAGAAATGATCACATTTAGTCCCTGCCTAAGTCCTGCTGAGGACTCTCGCTGTTTGGTCTGGTGCCCAAGCCCAGCCCAGCTCTCAGCTCTCTCCTGCATGGAAGGGGAAGAGACAATCTGAACCTCCTCACAGTCAATAATTGACACCAGGGAGGATTTCGTAAATTAATGAGTGTATCTTCTTGACTATACTTCAAAGTTTTCACTTTATGAATCTTTTATGGAATTCTCTAAGCTGGGGAAAAAAAAAAAAAAGAGAAAACAACAAACCCTTGTAGTACTGAAATTTTACCTTTGTAAATGATACGATAGTAAAAGATAAATTAAACCCCATCCTTTCACAATCAGTTGACTTGAGAAAAATCATCCACTGGGTTGTTGTGTGCACACTGTGGGGCTGAATTTGCCCATGAAGGTGGGCTCATCCAAACAGGCAGCTGTGCTAAAGGGTTAATAATGGTCTGGGCACTCTGACCTGAATATTAATGCTGCCAAAATTCCCCCCTTGCAGCAGGGTATGTCCCCCCCAGGTCCTGCTGAGCCTCTCCAAGGAAACTTTTGGAGTTAAGAAATTTAATTTGTAATAAATCAGCATTACAGTACATGTAAATCTGCTTCACTGGCTATAAAAATTAATTCCTTATCCTAAACATTATTATATAGCTTTCAAAATGAATTGACTGTGGTTGGTAGTCTAGTATGTGCCATTATTGGTAATTAGTGTAACAAAATAACGTTGCTGTAATATTTCCTGTCTACCCCTCCCCCAGCTGGGAGCTGTTTCCTATTAGAGAATCAGAATTGCAAATGCAGGGCTTGTGTGCAAGCTGCTGGCTTTGATTTTTTTTTTTTCCTTTTTATTTTTTTAATATAATTTTGTGTGTGTTGGCAGTCGGTCTGTTCCTGTCTGGGGTTTTCCGGGAGCATTTCCTTCTGCAAAAGCTTTGGGATGTCAGGTGAGATGGATGCTGCTGGAGCTTTGCCCCACAGCCCCACTTCCAGCACCTCCAGAGCCATCCTGCCTTGGGTTGTTCCTTCCCACCGCGTGCCCAGGAGTTACCAAACCCTAATACCCATCCCAAATGTCCTGGATAATCCCTCAGGAACTCCCACACTAAACACTTCAGTGGTGCAGACCAAAACAACTCCTGGTGTTTAATTTGTGGAGCGTCCTCTTGGATTTTTTTTTCCCCCCACCATCATAGGTCTGTTTTTCTTCCTTTCTCCTCGATTTTCAGTTTTTAGTGTTGCCTTTTGAAATAATCCCCAGCAGCCATCAAGGTTAGGAACTTGATTCTCCATGGAATCACAGAAAGGTTTGGGCTGGGATGTCCCTTGAAGGTCATTTAATTCTAACCCCCTGCCCAGATTACTCCAAGCCCTGTCCAACCTGGATTTAGGGAAGGAAAGTTCAAATTCTCCCGTAATTTTCTGGCTGTGGGATTTTTTTCTACGAAACGACCAAATTAAAACTTAACAGCTCTGGGAGCAGAGAAATGGGGAGCAGTGGGCAGACTGGATTCTTTGTGCTGTCCCCAGCACGGAGCCATTTCCTGAGTTCTGGTGACATGACAGCTTCACAAGTCTGGAGATGTGCCCTGTACTCAGCCACCCCATCCATCACAGAGCTGAAAAATGCAGAAACTAGGCAGCAAAACTGAGCAGGAGATATCTTTGCCATCCTGGAAAACATTTAAGATGTAGATACTGAAATAATAATAATAATAATATCAGCTTCGTTGTTGGCCCAGACGGGGCTGGTAAATCATAATTCCAAATATGAGCAAGTTCCAGAGCGAAGAGGCTGTGCCATCTGAACCCTTTGATTTGGTCCAGGCTGGGTTTGGGAGCTGAGCCTGGGCTTTGTGCTTTGGCTGGGGTTGGACAGATGCATTCAGCTTGAGCTTCAGGGTACAGATTCCCTCCAAGCTGAGGGAGGAAAATAAATTTCATGTTGGAAGCGATATAAGCATGACTTCAGGACTTTCTCCAACTCTTTTTCCCCTCAGGGCAAAGGATATTGAAATGATTCAAGACAGGGCTTTGCTGGGAATGAAATGATAGATTTTTTTTTTTCAATATAAACCCCCACATCCGTACCAGCAGGGTTTGAAGCCTCTGCCCCAACTCTTGCAGGATGAGAGCAAAGCTTTGGGTGTTGTTGGGATTGGCCAGGAAAATCAGGATATTTTCTTCTTTCTATCAGAAACTTGTCTGGAATTAAACGTTTTTAATCCCTTAGACCACTTCCTCCCATTCTCTTGCTTCTGCACAGAAAGTTACTTTTCTGTGCTGCCAAGCAGCTCTTCCTAACTGGGAGTATTTGGGGTTTTATTTGCTTCCCTGTCTCATGTCACTGGCAGTCAGCTCTGCTGAAGGCTTTGTGCATAGACTTCAAAATATTCAGATTTTTCATCAAAGTGGGAAGTACCTGTTTTTCTTCACATGCATATTTCTGCATTTCTTCTCAGTTTTCCTCCTCCAAACCCCAAATCTCTCCCTCACCATTGCTCAGCTGTTTCAAAGGACCCCATCAAAGTTATTTCAGCCTCAGCCTTGGTGTGAGCCCAATATTTCTGTGTCTTATTAATGAGCCACATAACTGTGATGGAGAAAAATTAAGTGAATGAGTACTTACTGGAGATAGCAGCAAGGAGATCTCCTGTTTGCATGAAAACCTCTGCAAGTCTTGATTTCTCAAATGAAACCACTCTCAAAGGCTGCAAAAAAAAATCTGAAACAACATTTTGAGTCAAATTAAATATTTAATTTCAATAAAATCAAAGTATTTCAAACAGATTTCTTTGTTCACTTAATATTTCATGAGAGAAGCCTAAAATTAAACATGGAGTTGTTTCTCTGGGGAAAAAACAGAGGTTGTTTTTGTATGTTTTAAAGAAAAAATAAATCCGTCTAGTAAAAGCATTTTTTTTTTTCAACCAGAATACTTTTTTTTTCACCCAGAATACTTCTTTTTTTTACAATGTGAGGATTTCACTGTGAGGTTGTCACTGCACTTTTGCAGAAAGATGGTGCCTGTGTGGGTACCACATCTCCTGGGGCTCCAGGGACAAAGCTGAGTCTTGGTTCTGCAGAGGAGTTTGGAGAAATAGATTTTCTATAGAATTATTCTTTTTCATGTGAGGTCTTGCTGCAGTAGATTTGGGTAAACAGGAAGAATTAAAGTGGTGTCTCCCAAAATCTGTGTGAAGGAGCTGTGGCTGTTCTGGGCTCTTGGAGGTTTTCATTCACTGCTTGGAGGGTTGGGTACAGAGGCAAGAAACCTCTCAGTTTGTCCCATTTTCAACTGTGCAAGTGTTTATCTTTATTTTCTTCAAGTGCACAAAGCAAGAAAGGCTTCTGATAAACTCCAAAACCCAGCAAGGCACGTTTGGGCCTTAACATCAAAATTTGTGTGTTCTTCCAAGGGAGAGCTCTCTGCCTGGCCTGGGTTTATGGATGCCTGGTTAGGGTTAGGTTTGTTTGCTTGAATATTTGATATTTGAATATTTGAAACAAGGAGGTTGTGCTTTATTATCATTATGGAGGCTGCTGCCTAAAATCATATTAATTGATGGCACAATTTTTGGTGTCTTGTCTAGAATTTCACTGTGGTGGCTAAAAATCCTGGGGTTTTTTGAGCAGTAATAATGGGGCAAAGGAAAGAAATGCAGGACTAAGGCAATGCAGAGCAGTTCTTTAATGTGGCTCATTTATGTGTGTGCTGGTCTGGTGCTATTCCTCCTCTGCTCTTTGGCACAAGTGCTGTTTATCTGTTTTCTGTGACCCTAAATCACTCCTTCTGCACTCACCTTCCACTTCTGCTGGGAGGTTTGTGGGGGGAAAGCAGCTACACTCAACCTCTTGTTTTCTTCATCGGGTTTCTGACATATATAAATCAATATAAATAGTTTAATAAGTATAAATAAGTATTAGTAAGTATTAAATAAGTAGAAATAGTTTTCTGCTCACCAGCAGGATTGTTGCCCTGGCAGAAATAGTTTTAGTTTCTACCAGCTGTGAACCCTCAGGCTTTTCTTGCTGTTTTCCCCTGGTCATCACTAATTTTGGTGCAGCTCTCCCAGACTCAGCAAGGATGAGAGTCCATGGAGCTGTTCCCTTTGCCAAGCTGAGCTTAAATGAGACAGGCACAAGGAAATGGGAGTGAAATTAAAGTTATTGCAAGGTTTGGGAGCGCTCTGGCATCTGCTGTGACTGCACAGGAAAATTCAGATTTAGGGGGAGAAAAGTGAGGCTCAACTCCTGTGGTGGATGCACTGGAAAATTCAGATTTAGGGGGAGAAAAGTGAGGTTCAACTCCTGTGGTGGATACACTGGAAAATTCAGATTTAGGGGGAGAAAAGTGAGGCTCAACTCCTGTGGTGGATGCACTGGAAAATTCAGATTTAGGGGGAGAAAAGTGAGGTTCAACTCCGGTGGTGGATGCACTGGAAAAGTCAGATTTAGGGGAGAAAAGTGAGGCTCAACTCGTCTGTAACTTCAGACAGGACACTTTTTGTGATGCTGCCTCTGCCCCCAGGTGCCAGGGAGTGCTGAGCTTCCAAAGGGAAGAGATTTCCCAGGATTTTCTGTGGCGTGGAAGCCCCAAGAACAGCACAAACAATTTACAGCCCTGCCGCAAGGATGCTGCAATGAAGCCCATAAATGGCCGCATAAAGGGAACCCGGGTGGGAGCTGGGAGTGCCCCGACAAACACAATTCTCCCTTAATTTAATAGAACGGTCCATTCAGCAGAGAATATATTGTAAAGCGCTCTCAGGTTGGATGGCCTCCTATTGTGTCTGGCCTTTGAAGTGCTGATTAGCTGGGCTGGGAACACGCTGATAAAAAGTTAATTTCTATTTGCTGTTGCTTTGTAATTGGATGAACACGAAAGCAATTAAATATTAAAACATACAAACAAATAACGAAGTCACTGTAATTAGCCAAAGTTTGATCACTGTCATATTTATTTAGGAGGAGATGATACGTCTCAGCAGGTGACATTTTAAATACCCTTGGCTGCTTTGGTGTTGTCTTCGGAGAATGCTGAATAATGTACGGAGGATTTAATTAAACCCCATTGTAAATCAGCTGTGATGACAGGGAAGTGACAGCCACATGTTGAAAAGAGAATTAGGCCGCAGCAAGAGAGATTAATTAACTATTTTCTACAGAGTTCAACCTAGGGGTTGTGCAGGGAGTTGGTCCGAGGAGGAGAACTTGATTTTTGAGTTGTTCCACTTGAGGCTGGAGCTTGGTGTGGAGAAGGATTCTCTGTACCCAGAGACATCACAGCCCCCTGAATTCTCTGTACCCAGAGACATCACAGCCCCTTGAATTCTCTGTACCCAGAGACATCACAGCCCCCTGAATTCTCTGTACGCAGGGACATCGCAGCCCCCTGAATTCTCTGTACCCAGAGGCATTGCAGCCCCTTGAAGGGGTGGCTGGGATCATTCCTGGATCTTGAGAGTGGAAAATGAGGCACACACAGAGCGCTGCAGCCTGTGGCTCTTCCTTCCTCTGGGACCACAGAATGCAGGAAAGTTCTTCTGCCTCTGGGGTGAATCACAGAAATCCTGAAATTTCCTGGAAAGCTTCTTCCAGCTTTGAAGCAGGAGGGGAAGGGAGGCTCAGGGTTATTTTCTCAGGGATGAAAACCCCAAAGTTTCTCAGCCAGGGTTATTTTTGCTCCCTGGGCGATGCTTTTGCAGGACACGGTTCCTGGAGCTCCATTTGGCACTTGTGAGTGTCAGTAACCAGAAATAAAGTTAAGGAGCTGTTCAGGTGGAAGGGAACCTGAAAACCCCCCAGAAACCCTCCACGACTGCTGGAGAAGAGTCAGGAAAATGGGGAAGGCACTGTGGGATGGGAGTGAGAGAGAGCACAGGGAGGAGGGAATGAGAGGAGCTAAAAAGTCGGGATGAGAGGGGAAAGGGACATTATGTGTGGTTAATCAGCAGCATTTGCATTTGGAGATTATCAAGGCTGGAGTGCAACACCCTTAACTAATTTGGACATTTCTAAAAGCACTTTTGCCTTTGTGTGGGCTGTGGGACAAGGAGGTGGCTCAGCTCTCCTGCAAGGCAAGACCTGGAAAAGCTTTTTATCTATGGCACCCTTGTTGGGGTCCATAAAGCACTGGTTGCCACTTGCAGGAGGTGTTAGACCACACCAGGCTTTTCTTCCTCTCTCCTCCTATCAAGCAACAATATTTCCAGTGTGAGGTGAGAGGAAACCTATTCCCAGCTGCGAGCTCAGGATGGATTTCATCCATGTTTATGCACTCAAGAAAAAAAAAGAAAACACACCTAAATGTAATGCTACAGGAGAAGGCTGAGCTGAAGAATCTCAGACCAGCAAATTGGGCTGAAGCCCCCCAGGTTTTCCTACTGCTGTGCTTCGTGTTGGGGATGTGCTCAAGAGCCTTGTGGGCTTGAGCTCTGAGGTGGAAGTTCAAAATAATAAATTACCTGGGCAGTGGAGTTAAGGGGGATAAATTCGGGAGGGCAACACGAGCCACGTGCCTGTTTTTATGGGGTGCTGCTGTGTTTTGGGAAGGCACAGGGTGGTTTGGTCCCTTACTGAAGGGTCTCATTCCTCTCCTCTGGCAGAGCCATCACTGATCCCAGAGGCCCAGGGCAGGGATGATCCTGGAGGACTCGGTGTGGGCAGGGCAGGGCAGAAGGGGCAGAGCTCCTTCCCTCTCAGGTGAGGTGCTGCCTCACCTGGGATCGCAGCTCGAGGGGGGAGATCTTGCTGCTGGAGATGATGATTTGCAGACAACTTTGCATTTCAAAGCCTCAGTCTTCCCTTCTCTTACCAATGAAAACTGGGAGTAATTGTACACATTGCCAGGAAAAATCCATTTTATTCCCAGGGGTGTAAATTAATTGATTCAGCCCAGGAAAAGGACCTGGGCACTGTTACAGCCAGCTCCCTGAGGGCTTTCTCTTGGTGTATAGGTCTGATCAAAAATGCAAATAAGGTCTTAGGAGGGGTAAGGGACTGGGAAGGATGAAAAGTAAAAAGAAAATATAAAATTGTCATGATGTAAGTGAGTAGCTCTTCCTTCTCTAAATACAATATAAAATGTTGACTTCAGGACCCCAGAATGGTCTTGTGATTCTTCTGGGTGAAATGAAAATAGATCAGGGGCTGGAACCCCCCTGTCAAGGGCAGGGTGAATGGCTGGTTTGGCCATGATGAGATTCACCAGCCCTGGAGCAGGGGAATTGAGGCTCTGCCTCTACCAAAAATGTGGGGATGTGAAGCCGCTGGGTCTGAGCTCCACACTCAGAGCAGTCACTGCCTGAGCTCCTCCTCTCCTGGGAGGCTGTGCCTGATTGATGTCAGGGCTGCATGGGGAGCAGTAGGTGTCAGGAAGGGATTTATCCTTTCCCCTGCCCTCACCTGTGACTTGCTGGCTCTGTTTTGGATCTCTCTTGCATCTCCTGAAGCTTGGAGAGCTGCTGTGATGGTCTGACCCCGTGCCCTGGCACCACTGCCTTGGTCTGGGGTTGGTGTAACTCACGTGGGCTGGGTCATGCTGCTCACTGGATTTAGAGGTGGGATAGCACCTTTTTCATGTAGGACAGGGAATATGGATGAGCTTTTTGCTGTCTCCCTGAGCCCTGTATTGATGGGTTCTCCCAAATCCACAGGGACTGTTACTCTTTGGTGGCAGGGCCCCAGTCTGCCTGTGCTGCTCCTGCTCTCTCCTCCTTTGGCACATTTTTGCTGTGATTTCTGGTCTTCTAACCCAAATCTTCAGCTGGCCAGAGGTGTGTGAGGAAATGCTTTGTGGTGGGTTGTGTTACGGGGAAGAGATGGTCTCTGGGAAGAGCCACAGTAAATTTGGCTGCCCCAGGCTGAAGGGATCATTCAGGCTGTGGTCAGAGGTGACCATCTCAGAGGGATGTGCTGCTCCTGGGGGACTGGGTCTCTCTGGAGCTCGTGGGGCAGCCTGGAGGACTCAGCAGTCTCAGAAAAAACGTGGAGAAGCTTCATCTCAGATGAGCTGGGGAAAGCTGGGGACTCACAGCCAAAGGTGGAGGTGGTGGATGTGGAGCCCTAAAAAGCTTTGACTTTTCCAGCTCTGAGAAATGGGTCCTTTCTGCATCTCAGCTCCAGCACCCAAGCCCAGGGCACCCTTCTGGTGTTAAACTCTGTGCCTCAGTTCTCCATCTGCACAAGAATAATTCCGCTCTCTCACAGGGCTGCTCTCAGGCAAATTAATGTTTGCAAACCACTCGGATACTGTGATAATAAATGCTGTGAAAGCCCAGGAGAAAATTAATAGCTCATTATTTAGCCCAGGACTTCAATAGCATGCCATGGCCAGGACACAGGACTACATATTGAAGGATGAGGATAAAGAAAAATATTGAATAGCTGCTCATTAAGAGAGCACTATCCATCTGGTGTACGAGAGGGGCTTTTTCCTGCAGGAAAAAAGTGCTGCATGATCTTATTATTCCACTGTGTGCTGTGATGCACCTGGACAAGGGGTCCGGGCTGGGGTTATCTGGATTCTGGCATTTTTCAAGTGCTTGACTGCAACCTGACCGCTCTTCCAACACCGGGGTTGGCTTTAATTTACAGCAAAGAGATAAAAATGCCAGTAGATGGCACTCCAGAATATGGACCATCATTCCCGGCTCCGGGAGACCGATGAGATGTGGCGGTGTGTGCCACAAATGGCTTCCCCTGCACTGCTCTTCACATTGCCTCTTCTTCCACCTTCTTCTGGCTCCAGTTTGGAGCCCAGAGCAGAGGAGAAGCAAGTGGGCGAAGCAGCAGACGCTGTTTAGGTGGTCTCTGTGCTCTGCTTTGATCTCAATTTTGTTTCTGCCCTTTGGGTTTAAATTACTCGTCTGCAAACCCTGGGCTCTGCTCTCCTCAGCTGACCCTTTTTTTCATGCTTTGCTTACAGCTTGTCTGTAAAATGAGATGAGAACTTAATTTGAGAGCTGTAGTTAATTGACCTAAATAAGCTAAGAACCTTCTGTTGGCTTTAATGTACAAAAAACCTGCACAACCCTGGCTCTCCTTAAATGTGCTGGGGAGCAGAGTGGTTTTCCTGGTGCATTTTCAAGCTGCTGCTGTTTACTAACAGTGGTTTGTGGCGTGGAATTGTCTGGAGAGCCCTGCCTGGGGGAAGCTGTTGTGCTCAGAGCTGATGTGCAGGGATGGGGAGGCAGCACCAGCCTGGAACAGCTCAGTTTGGCTGGGAAAGATGGACCAGGGCAGTGAGCCTAAACCAGGAAAGGGTCTGGCTGCAGACTGCTGGTGAAAAGCAAATCCTAGAGCTGCAGGAAGGTCTCTTCACAGCTGCTGTGGTGCTTGATCTGGCCACAGAGCCCTGTGCAGGCAGATTTCCTCACCCCTCGTGGTGTTGCAGGGCTGTCAGAGGTGAGGGAGGAGCAGACCCATTGTTGGAGGGGGCAGGTGCTGGAAAAGCCCCAAACACGACCTGAGGCTGACCTTTCAGACCCACGATGACCTTTCTGCTCTGATACCCTCCCTGCTGGCAGTGTGAGCCCAGCTGCCACCCCCCTGGCCTCCCCTGCCCTCCCCAGCCCCCCAGCTCTCCCTCTGTGCCTCACCAGCCTGTCTGAGCAGAATGTGGAACTCGTTAAATTTAATTCAGCTGCTGACTGCCCCCAGCTCAGCCGCAGCAAGGTCTCTCCGTAAGGTCTCTCTACCTTCAGGGGAATCAACTGCACCTCCTAATATAACATTGCTGGCAAGTTTACTTGGTTTGTGCTCGTCTCCTCTGTCCAGGAAACTGATAAAACACAAGAGTGGGGGCTCTAAAATTGGGAACAGCCTTGACTGGCCTCCAGGCAGAGGTTACCCCGTGTGCTGCTGGAGCCTGACCCTTCACCAGCTGCTCTGTACGTGTCTGGCTGCCTGCTGGCTGCTTTGTCCTGAAGGTTGCTGTGAGACACAGCATCAGGAGCTTTGCTAAAATCCCCAAAGCCCACTCCCACTGCCTCCCTCTGCCCACCGGGTGGGTAATTTTGTGATAAAAGGGTATTCAGGAAGTGTCAGGCCTGACTGTCCCTTCATCAACCTTGGTTTTGTCCACTGACTTGAATTGTCTCTCAAGTGTTTTTCAGTAACTCCTGGAATGATCTTCTCCATAATTTCACCAGGCGCTGATGGGAGGCTGACAGGCCTGTAATTACCTGGGTTTTCATTCTTGCCCTTTCTGAAAATTGGAATGACATTTGCCAGCTTCCAGTTGACTGGGACTGCTCTGGGTTCCCAGGACCATTGATAGAAAACTGTGAGAGGGCTCCCAACAACATCAGCCAACTCCTTCTGTCCCCTGGGATGAATCTGATCATTGTCTTAAATGCACGCAGTTACAGCAGCAAATCCTGTACAATTTCAAAGCTAACTGGGGCCTTATCACTCCCTGAGCCAGGATCCTCCAGCCTGGGGCTCCAGGAATCCCAGGGAGGATAAAGAGAGAGGCGAAGGAGTTAAATATCTCTGCTTCATCTTCATCACTTTTGGTGAGGTGACCAAACCCATCAAACAACACACCCCTGGTTGGGGTTTGGAGGGAAAGGGAGCACAGACCCAGGGCTGAGAGGGGTGCTGGGGGTGCCTTGAGCTAAATGCCAGTGGGGTCACCCCAAACCTCCACTCTGCTGGGAAATCTGGCCCGGGACTGGCACCTGTTGCTGCAGGGAGAGGTCCCTGCCATGGTAAATGAAATAACCAGCCCACGGCAGCAGAGGGGAAATCGCCGGCCGGGGACGTCGCCTGAGCCAGCAGCAGGAAACAGATGTTCCCCACCACATTTACTGTCTAAGTGAGAGCACAACAGATGCAAAACAGCATTAAAATGGTAGCAAGGCTGTAAATACAGCTTCTAATTACTGCACCAGGTAACGTCAGTCACAACAATCCAGATTTGTCCCAAGGATGCTCCGCGAGCAGGTGGGATGTAGAAAGTCTTTTAAAAAAATGGATTTGTTGGGTTTTTCCTCTCCCTTTAATGGCACAGAGAGAAGCTGGCTCACTTAGGGCAGCAGAGTGGAGCGTCACAGCCTTTCTGCTGGGAGTATCTTTGGTGCATGGTGCTGAGAATAACCGAGGAGATGGGAACAGATCATCAAATACAGAGATTTGGGGACGGGAAGAGGTGGGTGGAGGAAGCTGCCTAGAATGGGAATAGTGTGAGCAGGAAGGGAAAGGAGGGAGCAGCACTGAAGAGCTCTAAGAGACAGCATGAGTGACGGAGGCAGAAAATAGCTCTGAGCTGGGTGGCCCCAGCTGACTTCTTGGAAGTTCCGGCGTTTGCTGTGGAGAGGAGCAATTTGGGATTCTCTGGGCTCTGTCAGTGCCTGAGTCACCTCGGTGGGGATGTAGTAAAAGGTAATTGATGGGAATATTCCCCCTGCTTCTCTGCTAACCACTCTGTTCCCCAAGCTGATCTAGGGTTTGTAAGTGCTGAACACAGACTCAGCATCTCTGACGCCTTCACAGCACTGGAGTTTCCCCTGCACTTTCTGGGGTCCCCCCCTCTACAATTTGGGACATGCAAGTCCAAAGGAGTTTGGTTTGTTGTTCATTTTTTTCTATGGT
Source organism: Pachycephala philippinensis (assembly GCA_013397055.1). Classification (NCBI taxonomy): domain Eukaryota; kingdom Metazoa; phylum Chordata; class Aves; order Passeriformes; genus Pachycephala; species Pachycephala philippinensis. The sequence continues at coordinate 117,083 of VWZT01015730.1, forward strand.
TTGTTGTTCATTTTTTTCTAAAACAGGAATCACTCTTTTTTCCTTTCTTTGGATGGGTTGGTAAAGGTCTGGTGTGTCACAATAATGTCATTTTTAAGGTGGAAAGGCCTTTCTGAAGCGGCTGACACAGTTCTTCCTGAAGCTGGGAGGATTGGGGCTGCCCAGGTCCCTGGGAGCCTTGGAGTCCCAGCTGCTAGGTGCTTTGCAGCTCCAGATTGGGGTTTCCTGAGGCTGGGTGTTGTCTCTTTGATATTCAGCATCATCCTGCTGGGATTTGGGGATTGTGGAGGGACCTGAGCCATGGAGCCAGCCTTGGTTTGGAATTCCAGCAGTGTCATGGGATACCCTGGAGAGGAGATGTGCATTGACATGGGCACACCTGGGTGTGCTTCTCACAGAGCTGATTGGTGGTTCCTGCATTGCTTTAGCAGGTTGGGCAGGTTCCATGGAAAAATATGGATTATAGCAAGGTATTTGGAGACTGGGTAGATCATGAAAGGGAGAGGAAAATGCATTTCCTTCCCTTCCTTCCTGTAAATGCTCCTCCAGCTTTGTTGCTGTCTCTGCTGTTGGTGGGAATAATGTGTGGGCACCGAAGTGAGAACCTTCAGGATAGTCATGGATCACAGGGAAGTGCGAAGAGCAGTGCCTGCCTGGGGTTTATTTTGGATATTATCATGTCTTACAGATATTTCTGGAGCTGATGCTCAGCTTTCTCCAGAGCTGCCTTGCCCAGCCACCCCCCTGCAGCCCTCTGTGTGGAGCTGGGGAGGCACAAAGCACTGGCCAGAGGGGTGGGAGGGGGAGGGTGGTCCTTCTGGCTGCCTGGACAAGGCAGGGGACACCCAGCCTGTCCTGTACCTGGCTGGGACATGCCATGGGAGCAGAGAGGAGCAGGGATGTGTCCCCACACTCAGGAACCAGCACTGCCACAAACCAGGACACAAAATCCCCCCATCTCTCCTCCCAATCAGATTAAGAGCAGAGAGCAGCAGAAAGTGCATTAACTAATCAAACTGTGGCTTCAAATTGATTATTGCAAATTGCCAACCGTAACAATTCCCCTAATGGCAGCGATTTAAAAATAAAAAATAATAAAAATAGAGCCTGCCTTGGGCGCTGGGCTAACCCTGTCCTTGCTGGTGGGCGAGGGCTGGCTGCACACCCTGACCCTTGTGCTGGGCTCACTCCCTGGCTCTGGAGGCTTAGAGCAGCCCCTAATTTGGGCTGTGTGGGGGCAGATGCTTGGCTGGCTGCTGTTTCTGCTCCTTCCACCCCAGGCTGGCACGGCGGGGCTGGAGGATCCTTGCTGGCAGCCCTGGTTTTGGTACCCAGATGCGGGCAGCAGCCCCCTGCTCTTCCCCAGCGGTTTCCCTGGCAACCAAGTCATCCTGCCAGCAGCCTGCAGTGCCAGGAAATAAAACAAGATGACACTACAGCTCCTCAAAAAGGAGAAAAAATAAAAACAACACGCCAGAAGAACACCAACAACCTGTGTCCTCTTTTCCACAGCCCAAGCTGCTGGCCTCCTCTCCCTGGCTCCCAGCCTCTGTTGGTTGTGCCTTTGTCCAGGGAGGAGCAGAAAGCCCTGGACTTTGAAGGATTTCAGTTGGCTCAGGAAGATGCTGGAGGGTTGGGAAGTGGCTCCTGTGTGAGCTGGGGTCAGGGTTCTGGTCACATTTTGGACAAGTTCCTCTGTGCTTATTCCCTGGCCAGCCAAGAGATTCGGCTGTGCGTGTCGGGTTAGAGATCTCTACAGTGGAATCTGTTTTTCCAAATAACACCTCTAGGGCTGGGTGTGTGCGTGTGTGGATGTTTTCAGAGATGCTTTTTCCAGGATCAAACCAATAGTTTTGGGGATTGTTGTGTTTCTTAGGCCTCGCTGTCTTGGTTTTTATTTCTCCTTTTTTTTTTTTTTATTTTTTTTGTCTGTTAATACAAAACATCTGTCTGCAGGCCTGTTTGTCTGACTTTGCCCAGCCCCGTGTTCCTTTTCTGAACTGCTTGGACAATTCCTGCAGATCCTGCAGGACAGTTTGCTTGGGTACCTCATTTCCTGGCGAAGCAAGGCAAGACTTTCCTTACATTATAAACTGCTATTCTGTGTAATATAAAGCTCCTAATCTCTGTGAGGGTCTCCTCCAAGGCGGTTACATTAGCAAGAGTAAAACCTCACAACTCCTCCTTTCTCTGGGAGGCACGAGGTAAAACTGGAGATCTCCTCAGCTGCACGTGTTGAGTAAAACATGTGCTCGTCAAATTTGTTTATCTGAAGCAGTTTTGCTTGGAAAGATCAAAACACTCCAGTGGCAAAGGTGTGTTTGGGAACAGAGGTCCTACTTCCAATTGGTGCTGATGCCTCTGTTTATATCTAATTGGCTTTATTAGCCCAGGAGCTCATAATCGTGAGTACTCGTGCCCAGGTTGCCTGATACTCGTGCTCACCCACTGGGGTCAAATATCATCACCATCTCCCTTTGATTACCATAAACATTTGATAACCTGGCTGCTGAGAGGTTTTATCACCGTTCTCCAGGGAGTTTGTTCCTCTGGCTCAGGAACACCCAGCTAATGTCAAGGAGATAATTTCTATGGAGAAGTTTATCCTGTTTGTACAGGACAAGTGTTGGGACTATAGAGTTACCAGGTGGGTTGTCTCTGGGTGAGGAAAAATATTCCTAAAAAGGGCAAACCATTGTGTGATTATGTCGAGGGGCACTTGGAGGGTCCCATCCTCTTTTCCTTGTGCCTTTCCTTCACAGAGGCCTGGAGATCCCCTCTCAGCCAGGAAGAGAGGATGGAATCTCTCCAGGGAAGGCAATGAATGGGTTTGGTGATCCTCTTCCAGTAGGAGTCCAGCTTTGGAAAGACCAAATGATTCTCCCAGTCATGTCCCATCAAATGTTGTCACTTCCTTGTCACACAGCTCATGAACTACATCCTGCTCCCTGCCCAGCGCTGGTACATGCTGCTTCCTCCAGCTCCCTGCCCTTGGGAGACAGCAAAAAGCCAGATTTGTGAGGAGCAGAATCCTGGGGGAATGGCAACGGGGTCATCACTGCTTCTTTTCCTTATTCCTCGTGTTCTTTTTCTTCTGTGGTTTTAGAAAGAAGGAAAAAAAAAGTGAAGGAAAAGGGAACAGATGCGGTGAAAAATCTGAAATAACAAGTACAAACTTCTCTGAGTGTATGGGGAAGTATGGAAAATATTGACTAAAAAAAAATTAAAATAGTGGTTTATTCTGACTACAGAAAACAAAACCAGCGTCTTCATACAGCCTGTGGTATTTTTTCTGGTTTTTCTCCTAGCCCCATTAAAACCTCAACAATATACAGGAGCCTATTAAAGATTTCCAAGATGAAACCAAGTTTGGTCATTATCACAAATGGCTCTTTGGTGGGCTGTAGCAGAGGAGTGAATGGTCTCGCTGTGGTTCTTAGGGGAAACACGCCCGAATGACAAACCCAGGGTCTCTGCTGCCCTTCCAGCAGGACTGACAGATGCTGCAGGGAGCCAGGGCTGTTCCCTGAGCTAACACCCTGCTGCAGCACTGATTCTGCCCCAGGCCCCGAGAAGGCAGCACATCTGGAGTCTTTTCCTGGGTCATCCTTTCAGTTTTATTTCTGGGAATCCTCAGGGAAGTCTGAGCCGTGGCCACTCCTGCAGAGCTCTGCTGGGAGCTGGGGCCCAGCAGCTTTCATCTGCACTTAAGCCAGACCATTACCATGTATTTTTTAAGCCTGCACATCTCCTCCCCATGCAGATGAATGCAGCATTTCTGGCAGCCTTTGCTCCCTTGTGCCTGTGTTAGGACTCTCTTACCTGTGGAGTGGATCACGAGCTAAACCTTCCCTTCAAGGTGGGTGCAGCCAGCAGGATTCCCAGGTTGTGGTGGTGGGACCTCCCAGCAAAACCTCAGCAGTCCTTAACGGTGCTCCCCAGGGCCAGGATGCAAAGCCCACGTGTCTTTCTGTTCATTGAGGACACCCCAAATGCATCTATGGGGCTCACTGACTCTTGGAGAGAGTCTTTCTAATCAACCCCTCTGTCACTTTGCCTATTGAAGAGAAAATGGGAGAGCCAAATTTAGACCTGAGAATGAGGCTTCTCTACGGGATAGCAACAAAACCAACTCTGCCTCTTGGAAGTGAAAAACAGAGGCAGCAAAAGAAGAGATTTGCTGGGATCTGGCAGTTTATACTGTCATTTTCTTTGGTCTATTGCCAAACAGCCACAGTCTGTGCTTGGGGAAAACACGGGGATGAGTCAGTCCTCTGCACTCAGGTTGTTACAGGCACTTCTTGCAGGCTCTAATTTCGGCTCTGCTCAGGGGATTTGAGTGCTCAGTTCCACCACGTCCTGCTGCCTTGGGAGGACAGGTCTGTGGCCACAGGGTCTGGCCACCTCCACACAGCCAAGGCTCAGCAGAGAGGGGAAGTTCAAATCTTGCTTGGCTGAGGCTGAGTGAAAGGAGCAGCCAAATTCCCCTGCTGGGGCAATCCCTCAGGAGGGATTTGGGTCAGTGGCAGGGGGAGGCCGTGCCCGTGTGGCTCTTGGCGTGCCTGGTTCTGGTGCAGGGAGCAGGGGATGAGGATGCTGGAGGGTCAGTGCTGCTGTGCCAGGGCTCGGCCACCCGGCCCCACGGACAGCTTTGGTTTGTATGGGATCCAAAATCCTCCTAAGGGGGAGCCAGCCCTGCCCAGGGGCTCTCTGCAGCCCTGCTGCCTGCTGCTGGCCCTTTCAGGAGCAATGTCAAGAGGAGTACAATCCAGGAGGGATTTCTCAGGGCTGTTTGTGTGAGCCCCTAAGCCAGCAAGGCTGCCTAAAAAATGCAGCCTCATGGCTGGGTCACCCTCCTGCATTCAGGTCATGCTGGGCACAGCTGCTGCTCCTCTGAATTGTCACCTCCACGGGCTCTGGAGGGGTCAGTGCCCACCCTTTTGTGGAGGGAGGTGCTGTCCAGGCCTTGTTCTGACAGCTGCTGCAGAGCCTTTTGTGCTTTAGGTGACTCTTTTCTTGCTAAGAAGGAAGGAAATTATTTTTTTTTTTTAATACTGTCCCTGTTACATTTTAATGGTAACCAGCTGGTAGAGGGGATAATGTGGACCTGTTGGGATGCTGGTTGTTTGCACCATCTGAGCCTGTCTAGAAGTCCTCATGGAAAGCTCCCTGGGTAAATATCCTTGTAAATCTGGGGAGCACGAGTAGGTGTGTGTGCTCTGTGCCCCCCAAAAACCACAGCAAGGGGTGTGCTCAGACTGCAGGGCTCTGCAGCTGTGCTGGTTGCTCTGAACCAGGGAGCCAAACCTGAGCCTGGGTGGAAATTTTCCAGACTTTTTCATCTATTACTCATGAAGTTTTGATGAACAGATTGTGATCCAGAGAGCTGCTATTCTCTGCATCACGCAGTAAGTCAATGGACAAGGACAAAGTTCCTGCCTGGCCAAGCTGCTCAGAAAATGTACCCGTTCCTTTTGTGCTTTCTCTGAGCTTTTCTTTTCTGTACGTGCAATTGTAGCTGCTGTGGGTAGAAATAGGAAATTATCTCACACAGAGTATGATGAAAAATAAAAATAAAAGGAAGGGGAAAAAAAAGTTTCATTTCTCTGCTCCCAGCAGAGAACTTCATCTGGCGTATTTTACTGCAGATAGCAATTCCAGTGGACTCACAAAAAATAATTTTCTGAGCTTAGTTTCTGCTAAAAAGCAGGTCTGAATGCAAGCTGGTTTTTTTAATTAACTAGGTGGTTTGTAATCAATTCCACCCTGCCAGGGACGAAAGTGGCTGATTCAGTGTCATGATTGTGAAAACACTAGCAGGAAAATGTCTCTATACCCAGACAAAAGAATTCTCCACAAACAAGCACTCGTGGCCAAAGCTAATTTGAATGTTAAACACAAAAGATATTAAGAGTTTTTTTGATGTTTTACTCTTATTTGGACACTTGTGCTGCTTAACTCTGCAACTACCTGTTTGTTATGGGGCTGAATTAAGCCCTGCTGCATTCGTTAGCATATACAAGAGCTTAGTAATACAATCAGGCACTAATGCATTCATTTTCTACTTGACTGCTCATTCATTGAGATGTTAGTACATAGGAAGAATATGATCAGGGTGACTGTGGGATGAACTAATCAATTCATAATGAATAATCCAAAAATACAGATGTCCCCGACACAGACTGAATTCAGCAGAGCTGGAGGAGAGCAGCTGGAGGAGAGCCCAGCAAGGGAGGGATGTTCAGCCCTGAGCTGCCACCACCTCATTCCCCCCAAAAAAAAACTCCAAAAAAGGGGCAGAGCTCATTGGGAGCCAGTTCAAAAGCTGCAAACTGGGTGCATCTGGACCAGCCTTGGGCTGCACAGACCTGGAGACCTTCACTGGAGCTGCAGAGATCTTTATTTGCAAGGGCTTCTAGGGGAGACCTGCCAGGGTTTCCTCAATGACAACCACTCCTCCTTTCTGTTTGCCTCTCCTCATCCCAGCCCCTGCCAGGAATTTGTCATCTGTTGTTTTGTTGGGGTTTTTTCCTGGTTCTGAGCCGCTTGCTCTCACTGTTCTCACTTTAACTTCTCTCTCGGGAGTTAATTATTACAGATAGTTCTGTGTAATCCTCCTGATTGCAAATAAGAAAGCTGAGCTGTGGCCAGAATCCATTTTAAGCTGGGGCAGCACAAACACTTGTACAGCAATCAGAGTGGGTGCAGGTCATGGTATCTGTGTGTCTCAAGTGACAGCAGAGCTTTTGAAAGCCACTTTTTAACTGCTTTAGCAACTCTCATCCAGCTACCTGAAAATGCTGTTGTGGTAGGGACTGAGCATTGCTCCTTTATCACCACTTTTCGTAGGAAATGTGGAGAAGAGAAAGGGCTGGATGATTTCCTGAAGGCTGCCTGGAGGTGTGCTACAGCTGATGCAGGAATAAGGGGGGCTTTTGTCCCCTCCAGTGCCCCTGAATCCTGGCTGCCTCTTGTAGGAGTCTCCTACAACTTTTAGAGTAAGGCTGGACAAATTATTTGCCTGCTTGCAGATTTTCATCCCTCTGCTTTGTAAACTTTGGAGTTCCCCTCCACACTCAGCCCTGTCAGTACTGCTGCTGGCTGTTTCCTCACCCTTGCACCAGAAAATGCTCCTTTTCATTCCAGCACCTCTGGTTCCTAGGGACGAGAAGGTTACTCTGACTTGAAAGTGGATGTGACTGGAAGCATTTCCCTTCTTGAGGCTTGGCATGTCCTGGATTTCTCAGGAACAACCAAAACTGGGACCTGTGCCTCACAAACAGCTCCTGTTCCTCATTCACAGCAGTGCTGCACCAGGGAAGGGATGTGGCAGCAAGGGAGCTTCTGCCTTTGTTTCAAAACAAAACAAGATTCAGTCTGGGAACCGGAGCAGGTCAGTGATACTGGTGTGGACCAATTCCTGCAGCCAGGGGTTGCTGTGAGTGGTGGTAAGGTGATTACTGTCTCTGTGATCAACCCCAAAGCCATGTGTAGGGCTGCCCTGCCCACCCCCTGTGTGTTACACCCATAGCAGGGTGAACACTGCACTCCTGGGCTGCTTCCTTACAGGGATGGGGTTGTGTGGATGGGATTATCCACCCTGGGGAGGGAACCCACTCCTGTATGATGCTTCATTCACCTTAAACCAAAAGATCTGCAAGTGAATTCCAAGAAAACTGAGATGCAGGGGTGACTCTGTTGATGCTTAAAGAGGCCAGCCTAGAAACAGAGACTGGACAGGAGGAAGGGAATAAAGGTGGATATTTATTTGAAAGGCCTTCAGAGGCACACCCTGGGCAGGCCAAAGGCTGCACCCAAGATGGACCCCGAGTCACGAGTTCTTCACACTTTTATAGCTTTGCTCCATTTGCATCTCAACCCAATTTCACCAATTAAACTTTAGCTAATGATGGAATTTCCCCTCAGCTTGCCCCCCTTCTCAAGATGCTGGGTTACACATTTTGGGCCTAGGCCGGGCTGGGTGTCCTTGGAGAGCAGCCTGGAGAGGCTTTGTTCTGTCTGTCTCAGCATGAGAGAGCAGCAGCTCACAGGCTGCAGGACACTGCAGAGTTACACACTGGGAATGCAGGATTTGAAAAATATAAAAGTTAAAACCTAAGGCATCACCCCATAGGGTGGAGGCTGCAAGGTCAGGGGAATTGAGGGCTCAGGGAAAGAGGGATTCAGTAAAAGCAGGGGAAGTTCAGCTGGAGCTGTGAGTGCATCTGCTCTGTGTGTGGGATTTTTCCTTCCCCTTCTTTCACCGCCCGGTGTTCTTTATTGTCTCTTGCAGGTAGATCACTCATTGCCATAAATTTTCTTATCTCTAGTGCTTTTCCAATTATGGATAACAACAGGAAAGCAGTCATTGGTTTCTAAAAGGTCATCAAGATATAGGGCCCGATTGGGAAGGGGATGACTTATGGAGTTGGCTTGTATAAATCTGGGGAAGTTTTATGCACAAGTCAGGCACGAAATGTAAGTGAGATTCATAAAAAACAGAGATTTACACTGGCTTCAGTTAGCAGAAATCAAAATGGTTATGAAAATTTGCCATTCTCTCTCTGCCTGTAAGCTTTGAACGTGTTTTTCGGGTGCCCCTGGTGCTGGGGAAGGGCTGTCCTGCCCCTGGCCAGAGGATGCTCAGGGTGCAGAGAAGTGGTAAACAGGAGCTTCTTGCCAGTCATCCAGAGGTGACCTCCTCCATGCAGGAGAGGGAATTTGGTCCCATCCGAGTGATGGCAGCACCGGGTGACAGTGACAGCCACTTCTCAGGTGACATCAGGGTTATTGCTGCTGTCTCTCCTTGCACCCACAGAGTCACTGCACATCTGTGGGGCTCCAGCCACAGAGTCTGTCAGGTTTGTGTGGGGTCACAGCTGGAGACTCCAGGTTTTCCAGCAGGTGCCAGGGTCTGGAGAGTGTTGGAGCCCTGGGGGCTGTGAGCAGAGGAGACACTTTAATCCCTGTGGCACGGGCAGCAGTGACATCCCAAAGGGTTGTTTGAGTGTCTGAAGCAAATCCATGTGGAGATGACAGTGTCCATCTCCAGCTCGGAGGGCAGAGGGGTGGTTGTGAACAGGGGTGGCCATCAGAACTCCTGAGTTCCTGTATTTTTCAGTGTTGAGGTTCTCCAGGTGTGTTTTTAGGCCAGACAACAGCACTACAGGGATGCTCACGGTACAGCCCATGAGGTGTAGCACAAGTTTCAAAGGGCACTGACAGCTCCAAACACCAAAAGCAGTCCCAAAAGAAAGGATGAAGGCCTGTGGCAAGAGTTGAACGTGCAGAGTGTCAGAGCCGTGCCTTTTCCGGGGGGAAAGTTCAATATTGCAGCCACTCCTTTGGAAGCAGGATATGGGCACAGCCTGCTCTGATGGGGCAGGGAAAAACCAAACTCTTCTTCCTTGACCTGTTCAACCCTGCTGGGGTGGCCCAAGGTCTGTCTGATGAGGATGTGATGCAGTCCCGAGGTGGGAAAGGCCAACAATGAGAGGCCTGCCCATCACTGGTGCACCGATGGTTAAACTGGGCTCTGCCAGGTTGGGGTGCGATCTGGCTCGCTGTCTGTCTTTCCCCCAGGGTAAAGATATCCAGAGCCACGTGGGGGTCGTGGTCAAATCCAGGAGATCCAACCTCGTGCAAATTATGCTCTTTTTAGCCCCCAGTCTCACAAGAGTTTGTAGGAATGGTGCTGATTGCAGCATCCCCACTCCGACCCCGTAACATCCTGGCAGTGCCTCTCCCCTCCAGGGAGAGAAAAAATTGTCCCTTCCTTTCTTCTTTTGCCTTTCTCTCCCGCTTTTGGGGCTCGTTGGCAGGACAAAGAATGGCAACAGAGCGGAGATGCCTGTCCCAGATTGACACCCGGTGAATACGGCCACTCGTAATCGCTGTGAGGAGCATTTATCACCTCCTCAGACTGTAATGTGGGGAGCAGGTGTCTGACCCGCGATGACAAAAGCGCCGAGTGGCGGCAGGAAGGAAGGAAATAGATAAGATGTCATTTTTCAGCACGGTTTTTTCTCTCTTTAATGTTCCCNAAAGGTGATGTTGGATCCCTCTATATTATGGGGTATTTATAGGACGCACTAAGTTGGTTTTTTTTCCAATTTATTTACTTGGGTCAAGAAAGATAAATGGGTGTCTGGATCCGACTACTTGTATCCAAAGGAAATGAAAAGAAACACAGTTCTCTTGAACTTGGCCTGCACTTAGGGCAGAAAAGTGACAGAGAAATGACCCTTCTTAGATTAAAGAACTGCTCACGCCTCAAAGGAGGTGGTAGAAATTAGTTTGTAAAAATCTCTCCTTCTCGCATTACACATTTTCTTCTTTTCTTCATGTCTGCTTTAAAAGATACAAAAATCCCCCGACTTTGCTGTGCTCTCTTGCAGTCCCATTTCAGAGCACACTCCTCTGTGTGACCCACGAACCCTGCTCTAATGCTGACTTCACTCTTCCATCGTTGAACGTATTTCAAGATGGAAAATGGTTTTAACTTTCCTGATCTGCAGTTTTGGGTTTAAAACCTCATCTCTCATTTTAATAATAGTAATAACCCTGTTCTGAGCTGCTTTCATGTGTTCCATCTGAAGAGCTGGCAAATGTCCTACGCATTTAAGCATCACAACATCCTAAGGGCCAGGGAGTGCAAGCTGCCAGGATTCAGATCCAGTTCACTGCACAAATCAGCTGTTTGTGCTTGAAACCTTCTTCTAGACTCATTATTGCAATGTTCTGCTGGGAAAGGGGGAACTGAGAGGCAATGGGATCCTACTCTGGATCCAGTCAGAGAGTCACAGAATCATTAAAGTTGGGCAAAACCTTAAAAACCATCAAATCCAGCTGTCAACCCAATACCACCACCGTGTTCACCGCTAAACCATGGCCCCTAGTGCCACATCCAGGTGGGTTTTGAACACTTCTGAGGAAGGTGAGTCCACTGCTTCCCTGCACAGTCCATTCAAATGTGTTACCACCCTTTCTGTAAAAAAAAAAACCAAAAACAACTCCATGAAAAGATGAAGGAGCATCTCTGTGCTGCTGGGCAGGGAGAGCTGTTTGCAGGTCAGCCTGGCTGTGAGAGATGCTCCCTTCAGCCTTTGGGCTGTCTCCACATGCATGTGAGTTCCTCCGGGGCTCTCTGGGAGGGTTTGGGAGCAGTTGGTGCTGCTGCCGAGCACCGAGAGAACGCCTTCTGCAAGGAGCAGCTTCCTCCTCTGTGGTTTATTTGACTGATGGAGATTGATTAGCGTTAACTAATCCTAGAGATAATTTGGAGCCAGAGGTTGCACAACACGTATGGTGGGGCTCTCTCTTTTCTTCGCTAAGTGGGAATAAACCAGATTTTCTCTCGCTGCACATTTCCAAGCAGGGAGGTCTCTGTGCACCCACGACACACCTTGAGCCTTGCTCTTCCCCCTTCGTTTGCAGTGGCTGGGATCAGTGCCAAGGTCCCCGTTACAGAATGACCCCATCCTTGCCAGCACTGCTCCGGGCACACCTTCCATGCAGAGGAAGAGCTCCTGTGGGATGCCACGAGAGGGAGGGAGGGAGGGAGGGAAGAAGGAACAAAGACTCAGAGACAGGCACCAGAACCTTCACACTCAGGGGTGAAGAAGAATTCCCCACAGCCCTGTTAGCACAGGGAGCCAGGGGGCAGAAGGGAGAGGAGAATGTGGGAGACAAACCCTGCACGGGGAGTTTTCTGCACCCAGAGATGTTCTCTGCACCCAGAGGTGTTTTCTGCACCCAGAGATGTTCTCTGCACCCAGAGGTGTTTTCTGCACCCAGAGATGTTCTCTGTCCCCTGAGCAGGAGCAGCCAGGTCCACCAGCACAGTTCCTCTGTGCAGCTCCCTGCCCTGCCCTGTCACACCCTGTTGGCACCACGGCATCACCACACCATCCTCATCATCCTCATCATCCTCATCATCCCCATCAGCCTCCAAAGCACATCTCCACACCCCTGAAAGTGAACCCATCAGAACTGACAGGAGTGAGGAAGGATTTACAAGCCCACCTCTTTTTGTCCTTGGCAGGGTGTTCTTTGATGGGATTGCTGCGGGACAGAGGCTTTTCCTCTCGTGCTACCAAAACTAAATAAAAACAAGGACAGAATTTTGGAGGTGGTGGTAATGAAATTAAGGGGCCTGCTTGTCTCTATCAGTAACAACCTTCTGGCTCGTAATCTGAACAGAAATAATAATTTGAAAGGGAAGATAATTGAATTAAACAGGCAACCAAACTGCAGGAATGAGACTTGTGATGAAGAAGGGCAGCTGGGGGAAAAGTAGAGGAGGTGGCAGGGAAAAGAAGAAGCACATGTCTTTAAATTGTCAATCTCTCAGGGCAAGGTTGCTGCAGACATAATGAGTGTCCTAGTGAATTATCTCCCACTTTTATTGTCTGTTGCTACCATGGAAAGATGGGGAGGTGGGGAAACTAACTTTTTTTCCTTTTTTTTTTTTTTTTTTTTTTTTTTTTTTTTTTTTTTTTTGAATTTGGACAGACTTAAAGAAGTGGCATCAAATTTGAAGGGCACCCAATCAATCTGTTGTCCTAGCTGCATGAAATTGTATTTCCTTGCCACTTCATATCTTATTTGCAGCAGCTGGGCTGTAAGTCATTGGTGATAACATTCTTTATTATGCAGCCGTGTTTATGAACTGTGCCTGGAAAGAGATGATAGAAATATGCAGCAATATGCAAAGGGGGGGATGCTGGGGGGAGGGGGAATAAATGCTTGTTGCTAGGGCAACCATGGGGCTATTTTGGGCATCAAATTTTGCAGATGATGAAAAGCATTTTCATGTGATGGTTGGTCTCTCTGGGAAGAGAAGGGGAGAGAGGGCACACAATAAACGGGGAGATAATATTCAAGAAGGCAGTCATTTAATTTTTTCATATATAAATACATCTATAGTTTCAGCTGCACTGGAAATGCATCAAAACCAAAGGAGTCGCTGCCTCTTAGTTAGGGGGAAGGAGAGATGTTTTAAATAACCGAATAGGAGATGGGATGCTGGTGATTTGGGAGGCTTTCCTACATCACTTGGCACAGCCTAAATCCAACTGGAGCTCTCAGGAAGTTCCCCGTGAGTCAGGCTGCTGTCTGCAGCCACCCCTGCTCACCCCCTGTCCCTCTGGCCACGGGCAGCTAGCAGCTCCTTCCCCCAAAGCTTTATCCATCTCCATCCCGATGGAAATTGAGCCAATTAATCCACAACCCCTTCTGTCACAGGTTAAAAACCACCAAATTTTCAAAGACTGCTCTTGACTCCTGCAAGTATCTAATGATACCCATTAAAATGCTAAATTTGTGAAAAATGGGAATTGCTCTCAGGCAGTTGCCCTCGGTCAGAGATCTCCAGCCTGGAGGATGTGAGCCGCTCCCACCAGCTGCCATGGGGACACGGAGGGAAGGGCTGGATGTCCCCTCCGTGCACCCAGGCTGTTGGAGGAGATCCTGGTGACTCTCAGGGCTGAGGTTCAGGCACAGAAGCCAGTCTGGACACTTGATGCTTTGAGCCCAAGGTAGTCCAGAGGAGCTGTTGGGGTTTTTACAGAGCAATCACGGGTGTCCCACCATCATCCTGTAACAGAGTGTGATAAATGAGCGACACCAGGGAGCTCAGGGGGGTCACGGTGTGGGGGACAGGGTCACATCCCCGGCATTCTCCCCAGCTGGGACCAGGGCAGGGCCTCCTCTGCTGCTGGGAATGGAGGGGGTGGCCCCAGGCAGGGTTTTACACCTTCACCTGTGCAGCTCTGGCAGCACTGAGAGGGCAGCAGAGCACAGGGGGGTGCTTGGGAATGTCACCAGAACTGCGTGGAAAAATAAAAACTCTCCAGCAACATGTATTAGTGATAGAGAATTCAGGCATCACTTTATTCTGGACTGGACGTTCAACAGAAATCATTTCATCCAACATAGCCCGGGCTGTGTAGAGAAAATCGTTCCATCACACGCGGTTCTTTACCAGATTTCCCACATACTCGCACAGAGAAAACCCAGAGAAATTCATGGTTCAATGTTCATCGGTCCCAAGTTACACAATTCTTAGTATTTGGTTTCCTATTGGTTATCGATCCCTTCGCCTTCGATGCTAATTTGGTTCTCATTCTTGGTTCTCTTATCGATCTTTCCCCAGACCAGGTGTCTCCGGCCCACCAGGGGGGATGCTCGAGCGCTGATGTTCCTTAATGGTCGCTTATCTCCTGTGTATCTTCTGTGATACCCCCAATCTGTAGATGTTAAACTCAGCAGGCCTCCTCCAGGGAACGCTTCTTTCGAAAAGAAACTTCCATTCCCTTCCCCCCGGGCGATGACAAACAAAAACCCCTGGCTAAAGTTAGTTATAAAAGAAAAAATTAGAAGTTGTATCACTTCCAACAGGAACAGCGGAGCAGGATAAGAATTTGTCCTCATTTCTCAGCTTCTGACTTTTCTGAGCATCGGGTTTTATGCTCTACACCATCTCTGTCGCAGCGCTGCTTTTCTTAATTTGATCTTAGTGGAATTGCTCCAAGCAAGAACAAGCTCATGAGTGTTGTTTGCAGCCCCTGGATGACGACTGGTGCTCGAGCCATTCTTAAAATCCTTGGGACTCCAAATATATTGGCGCATTAAGCTGGTTAAAATGAACTGCGCATGTTTACAGCAAGAAATCTATTTCCAATGCAATATAATGTGACTCTCTTATTGCTCTAAAGTTGTGTTTTTAATTAAGTAGTTATCAGTGGCAGTGAGATTCTTCTTGAATAATTAAATCAAGGTAGTTTAGTGAGTAATTGTAAAGCGAATTGCTGAGACCATCAGGCTGCTGTTGAGACAGTCTGTTTTCCTTCAGAAAATTAATTCAAGTGACGCGTGTTGCTAAGAAAGTAGCAGCGCATTGTGCTGGGTAATGGGCATTTGTCTTGGAATGTTTTGTGTCTCGGCGCTGCTTCTTTCTCATTCTGCCTTCCCGGCTTTCAGCTGCCTTCTCCAGAAACAAATGCTGATGACTTTCCGCTTTGCATCTTCCTTTTCCCGTAATCCGCCGCCCTGGGTATCTCAGCAGAGAAGGATGGAAAGAGAGTGGGTGATAATCGAGTTACTAAAGAACATCAGCACAGAGCAGCTCCTGTGTGAATGGAGCGGGACTTTCCGGGCTGAATTCCCGAGCTTTCGGCCCAGGGACAATGGAACCAGCCCCATCTCATTCATCAGATTCAGAGTTTTTACTGCTGGTGTCATAATGTGGTGTTTAAGGTGTCTCGCTTGGCACGGAGTGATTCTCCCGCTGCTGGGTATTCCGAATGCAAACAGCCGGCGGATGTCTTCCATCGCATTAAACTTTATTTGCCAGGAGATCAAGGGGAAAACCCCTGTGCAAACCCCAGCGTGCACAGGTGCCTAGGGCAGGATGTCCAAACACAGCCGCCGCGAAGAAAAATCAGTGCACGCTGTAGAAACAGTATTTTTGATGCGTTTTTTAAAATTGTTTTTTAAAGCCTACCTCGTGTTCTGTTAGCAGCTTCCCTCGCTCAGCCTGAGGAGGATGTCTAACACATAACACCAGCATTTCACAAATTCTGAGGAAGCTGGGCTCGCTCTGGAGCAGCTTGTTGATCTTTTCCAAGGCAAAATGAAGAATTAAGTGAGGAGAGCCTGGCCACGGTCCTGCCGTGATCCTCAGGCACCGGCAATCACACAACAATTCACCAACTGAGATATTGGCACAACAGGGGTGAGGAGGAAGCTTTTGGGGAGAACAGAGGCTGCAGAGCATCCTCAGCTCTTAATGGCTGCCTCAAGTTTTGATGAAATGTCAAACTTGAAAAGTTTTTGGAATAATTGTCCCACTTCTTGCTGCAGAAGGTGGCAGATATCTCACATTTTTCAGTCTTTTTTTTAAAGAGAAAGTTTAGACAGGAAAATGTTTTTACTTTATTCTGTTCTTAAGGCTTTTTCTGTGTGTTTCCAAGCACTTAGTCCCCCAAGAATGGGCTGTCTGTCTTTTGTTGTATACTCATATCAATGCTGAGAAACTGGAAACTTTTATTTCATCATTTCTGGTCTCACCCGCACTTTGAGTTACCAGAAACTCTGAGCACAAAGCTGAAACCCTCTTTGTTCCAACAATATTTACACTACACAGGCACACAAACAGGTCTCGAATTTAGGAGTAACACAAATTCAAGCTCTTTTAATATCTTTTTTCCAGGACATGGAAGATTCTGCCTGTGAATTTAATACCAAAGACAGCCAAGATCTTGGTGAGAGACAGAAGGTCAGTCTTTTAGCTTTGTTTATTCCAAGACTAAATCTTGCCTCTTAACCATTGCATTGATGCCTTCTGCTTTACAAACAAAGCTTTTTTTTGTTGACAAAAATGAGCATTTACCATTGGCGGGGTGATCTGGAGGCAGCCAGACTGAGGTGATGTTTTTGTTGTGTGTTCAAAACAGGTTTCAGCTTTATTTGAAACTCAGGTTTAAGGCCATACCTTGTGCCAGGCTCTTTGTGCAGCTCTTTGGTGCAATACATGGAGATGGATACAGGTGTCTTGGTCTGGTTTTTGCATCTGGGAGTGTAAATCTTTCCTGTTCTCCTGGACTCACCCAGATCTCCTTCGGTAACACACATTTCTGCTCCTTTTTTTGGAGAGGGAGAAGAAAAATGGTGTTTTATGACACTCTGTGTGGTCTCGTGGGTCCTGCCTGGAGTAGGACAAGTATTTAAACACAAATAAACCCCCCCTGCAAACATTTGTTTAAATGTTCTGGTTTTACTGTTTCTCTTCCATGTGGGATGTGGGAAGACACATTTTAATCCAAACAGGGACAAAGGGGATGGCTTTGCCATCTAACATTTCAGCGTGACAACTTGAACTTCTCTTTTGCCTAAAATAGCCTTATTTATAACAAAGGAGTGTAAATGGGAGTAAGAAAGAAAATGCATTTTCATGTGCCAGTTTCTATCACCTCACTTCCAAATTTAGTTTGCTGCTTTAAATCAGTCCTTCTTCCCCAGAAGGCCCTTTAGCTCTCCTGTCAAAGTTTGTCTCTGCCCATGCATCTGTGTCTGACCAGCCTCCAATTAAAACAGGCTGCACTCCAGAGCTTCTCAGAGCATCACTTGGGGAGATCTTAGGGGTTTTAAGAAGATTTTATGTGCATTTATATGTTTGATGTATTTACACGTATAAAATATGAAATACAAATGTATATTATTTTGATTTTTGTCGGTCCCTAATCTGTCAGCTCTCCATCCCATCTATTTCATTCCCATCCTGGACAGGAACAGTGTGGTTACCCCTCAGCAGATGCTGTTAATTTTGGGTACCAAAGCCCGCAGGAGCCCGTGGAAGTTTGGATAAGAGATTTCGATTTGAAGATAAACGAACCAGAAAAATCAAACAAGATATCTGAAGGCTGTCCCTAGGCAACAGCAGCAGAGCCAGAGCATCTGGTGTTCCCTACAGCAACAAGATGGTTCAGAAGGAAACGCAGTGAATATCAGAAATCATTACTGGGGTAAGGGGCAGCTCCAGGATTTTGGTTAAAAACCAAACCAAAGCAAACAACAAAACACAGAAACACAGCCCCCCACCATCCTTGCTCAGAGAAGGTTTCCTTTGCTCCCTGCAGCCACCAGTGTCCACTGGGCAGATGGTTCTGGCCACTCATGGTCCTTCCTGCCATGGGCTGAGCCAAACCCTCTGGTCTGGCAGCGTTGCAAGGCAGAAATGGGGGGTTAATGGCTCTGGATTTAAATTTGGAAGAGTTGAGGGGAGTCAGTGCTGCTAAAGGACTGCTTTCCTAAAGGCCTTGGAGAGGGAAGGTGTTCACTGAAGCTTTGGCCCCTGTCCTGCGTGTGCCACACGAGGTTTATCCATGAGGGTACGTGTCGGGGGTGCCTTTTGCCCGAAAGACCTGGAGAAAGCAGAAAAACAGAAAAGTAGAAAAAGTGGAAAAACAGCATCACACCTAAGAGAAGCTCCAGAAGGCAAGTGTTACTCTAAGTCACATCAGCACGAGGAAAAACCTCCCTGCCCAGGGGTGAAAGGGGAGGGTGGCTGCTCTGGGAAGGGAGGGCAGGCATTTAGAGCAGGACACAGCCCTGAAGACAAAGCAAACCCCAGCTTTATGCCCTGGTGGGTGCTCAAACCCAAAGGATATTGTGGTGTGTGCTTGATTTTTGCCTCAGCCTCAGCTGCACAGGGCTGGAAGGAGCCTCGAGCATCGCCAGAGCTCCCCTCCCTCCTCCAGCCCTGGACCAGCTGTGCCTTTCCCTATAATTTCAGCTCCTAATGCCTTGTCCAGGTTCAAGGGGGCACAAACTTTTGCCTTTTCATTTTGAGCCTGGAACAATGGCTGAGCTCTCTGCCTCCTGTCGGGGTGAAGGAGGTAACCTCCCTCCTCGTGGTGTCCTCATGAATAATTCCACCGCTCGCCCACTTGATTTCAGGTTTCCCAAAATAACTGACACTCTTCACACCGAGAGCAAGCAATCCTGGGGAAAATAAAATACATCAAATGGCTACACCACCTTCAGAGAGCCCTGAGCGAGCCGGTGATTAAAAAAAAAAAAAATGCAGCAGAGGTCCTGTAGGAAATTTTGAGAGTTGATGGGGAAAATACCATATCCCCCCATGCTCCTATTTGCAGTGAATATCTACCTTGGTTAGTTTTTTGGGGGATGTGACTGCCTTCTGTCTGTGAATCCACATTGATGGAGCTGGATCCCTGGGAAGATGGGGAGGGATGACATGGGTGATACTCACAGCACGCCTCGATTTGCCATCGGGATCCATCCCGCCCGCCTGAGCAGCCTTTCCCCCTTCAGACAATTCAGAATTTCCCTTCCGAGTGTGACTCCCCTCTTCAGATGTGCTGTACAATGTCTCTCCACTGGATACCCACCGAATGCCTAATTTTTAACCACTCTGTCTGTCAGATCCACAAAAGCTGTTACTGGAGGTGTTTGCATAAAAGAGCTCCTCTATAGGTATCTGAGAGCAGCTGGCGATGCTCTAGACAGTCTCCAGCCGTGCTGAGCCAGGCAGGATGCTTTAGTCTCCCTGCCTTAATGGCTACGTGCCTTCCCTAATGTGCCCTCCCCCTCAATTGCCTCCCAAATTAGCATGCAGAATGTGTCCAGCCTCGGAAAGAAAAGAAGTTTGGAACCTCTTGCATCCAGGCAAGACAGGTTGTGGTTTTGTTGGGAATAAAATGTAATTCTGACGGGGAGAGGTCAGAGAATGACCGGCCCTGGGTTTGGGCAGCACAGACCAGGGCATGTGGGGGAAATAATGGGATAACCCAGCTTGGCACTGTGAGCCCGGCCTGGGCTCTGCCTCTCCTGAGGTTTTATCTGGTTTGAACCCCATTAGCAGCCCTCAGGGATGGTTTAACCCACAGGGCAGTGCTAGAGCGGGGCAGGACTCCTGTCAGGAACAGTGGTGGAGAAAGGGAGAGCGCCTGGGGACACAGTTCAGTGATGGACTGGGCAGTTTTGGGCCAACAGCTGGACTCAAAGGTCTGAGAGGCCTTTTTCAACCATGATAATTCTATTTTTCAGTTGGTTGTTGCAGCTGTGGGACAGTGGAGCTCAGAACATTGGATTGACTCCTGTGGGTGATAAAATCAGCAGTGTTCAGTGCCCACAACCTGCTCAAATCTTCCAGGTGCCCGCTGTGAGACATGGCCTTTTGGGTGTGATTGAGGCTCCCTGAGAGTCTTGGCCACTGCTGAGGTCCTTCGTGGCTGAATTAAAGCAGACTAAGAGATGTGAGTCTCCCAAGTAACTTTGTGGGAGAGGCAGAGTCAGTGTGTGCTGCCCCAAGCCCTGTTCCACATCTCTGGTGGTTGCTGTGCTTCCCAACTGTGTGATTTGGAGCTCACACAATTCCATTCAGGGGCTGGGTAATTTCTCCATCAAACTTCTCTGTGTGGTTAAAGACCCCATCTAAAATTGTAGCAGCACTTGTGGCATTTGATGTTGTGTTTTCTTCTCCATCCCCTTTTCTCCTGTCCTTCATTTCTCCTGTCCTTCATTTCTCCTGTCCTTCATTTCTCCTGTCCTTCACCTCTCCTGCCTTTCAGTGTTGTGCTTTTAAATCAACCTGGCTGTAGTTTAAGGACAATCCATGACATGCAAAAGCAGGAATCCCACGGGACAGGCTGTGTTGGGCAGGAGAGCCCCAACCTGCTGCTGCCGACACCTTCACCTTGCTCTGCTGCGCTCACCTGTGACTCTCACCAGGAGCTTTGTGTTAAACACACAGCTGGAAAATTCCAAATATCTGAAATCACAGCGTTTTAGAGGTGTTGGTGCCCTCAGGAGCCAGGGTGGCAGGTCAGGAGCTGTGTTTCCCTGGTAATGACACTGTGCACAGCATTCCGTGGCTTTTTTTGCTTTGGTGATAACCTCTGCCATTCCTGGGAACTTCCAGATGAGATGGGATAATGATAACAACAATGAACAAATGCTAAGGGAAGGTTTTCTTTAATGAGTGAGCTACCCAGGGAGCAGGAGCTGTTTTGGTCCTGTGGCTTGCTGCAGAAGAACCGCACGAGGAGCTGCCGGCGCTCGCAGGGCTCGTGGAGCGCTCGGAGGCGCAAATAACTGATTCCAAAGTTGATATAATCAGAGAATAAAGGAAGATTGGGTGTTATAGGTTAAGCTGTTGTAAATTAAAGCAGCTCTGCTGAGCTCATTGCAGTTGTTCTGGGTTATTGCGAATGTAAGTGAGAGGAGCTGACTCTGTTTTTCCAGCAGTGATTGGTTGGGAAATGCCGTTTTCTGGTGTGTGGGTAAAAGTGAGTGGGGCAACTCGGTCTTCATAAAACAGAATATTTCCTGTTAGGGTCTTTCTCTGTGTACCATAAGCCAGACAGACCTGTTGTCCTCTTACAAGCTGCAAATTACACAGGCAAATGTAATTACCCATTCTCTTTGTTATTAGTGTGCAGTTGGAAGCTTCAAGCAATCGTCCCTTTCTTGGTATTTCAAAGCTTGCTCGCAAGATGCATCCTTGATATTGAACACAATGAGATGTCCTTTTTTTTTTTTTTAAATTCAATTAAACATTTGCCTACTGTGACTCTTTATTCACTGCAAATTGTCTCTGTAAATAATCTTCATCAAAAGTCAGAACCAATCCCCATTAGTTGTTTAGATTAATTAATGAGTCCCCCTGGAGCCACCCAAATGAATTCAATTTAAACGTCAACAACTTGGCTATGGAGTTTCCCAGGTTGGCATTAAGACAATATTAAACCTGCAATAAGTCACATTTAAAATGTTAATTCAAAGAAGCTCTCCATTTAGAGCATTTAATTAAATCCTTAAATAAACTGCATGGGCTCAATACCAGATGGTTCTGCATTTTCATTGCAGCAGAGAGCCTTGAAGTCATTGAGGGAAGTAATATTGGAGGCATGGTGAAGATAACCAGGATATATAGTGTAATAAAATCTAATCTTGTTTCCAGCAGGGAGATTCAGTGTATGTACACAACCTAGGCTAAAATTGTAAGTTAATTACATTAACCCCAGTGTACTCTGGTATCTGAGCAGCCAGAGATGAAATTAGTCTTTTTCCTATCATAAGATTCTTTTCAACTTCACTATATTAATTTTTAGCCAAATACTTACTCATAAGGAAAATTGAAGTTAATGTAACCAAAGACAAAGTAATGCAGTCTTAATATTCTGAAGGGATTACGGAGGGCCGTGAAAATACACTTTGCAAATGTCACTCACTTTGAATGGATTTGTGGTGGGAAGGTGGGGGAAAAAGAATTATGGCTGTGATCTGCACCATGCTGGGGTTTAATAAAAGTCATGATTTAAGAAATTCAGGCCTTGGGAAAAAAAAGAAAAGCTAGAAAAAGAGAGAGGAAAGGAGATAAATACCTCTGTCCAAAGGCCCAAATTGCCAAGACATGGTAAGTGTCCTTCTCTGCCAGATGACAGAGGTATGAGGTCCTTGAAATCAAGTTGAAATTCTGGGAGATGATCTGGGTTAGGATATCCCATTCAAATATCTGTACGTTTGGGGATTTTTTTTGTCCTTTTTACACCACCCGCTTGTGCTGCAAAAGTTCTTGCAACAAGTAAAGACAGAGCGTTGTCTCTTGGCAGAAATCAAAATTATATTGGGACCATAAAGTAGGTTTTTCTTTTTGTTTACTTGTTTCTTTAAAAGTTGCTTTCATGATGAGTCTTTGGTTGCTAGTGAGATGATGCCACTGGTTCAAAAGTTGTCCTTCTGTCCTGCCTCTAAAAAACAGATCCTTTCCCAGTGCCAGATGCCTCCTCTGCAGGTGTTTGACACAGCCTCCTTGAGCAGCTCGAGGAGCACATCAGTCCTCTGGGTCTCAACTCGAGGGCTGAAAGCCACCACGAGAAAATTTAGGCTGTTCCCTCCCTGCGAGTTGTAAACCAGGGGTGTTATTAATGCAGCTCAGCAAAGGGAATAACTTTTTCTCTTAATATTCACGAAACCATAATTCAATTTCCAAAAATATGGGTTTCTGCCTGTTGGGTAATAAAATGCATCAGGGAGGAGAAATTACTCTGCTGTGGTGGCAGGGCAGATTTGCACTGTTTGGGCTTTGCTGGGACCCTGGTGGGAGCCCAGGGAGGGACCTGAGCCACATCAGCAGCACAAATTCCGTGTGTGGTGGCATGAAGGACTGGAGCTGGTGAGGAGTGGCCTGAGCCTGTCCCTGCTGGGGCTGAAAGGACCCAGAAAGGTCACTCAAAACACGGGCACAGGGTGCCCAGAGAAGCTGTGGGTGCTCCATCCTTGGAAACATTGAAGGCCAGCTTGGATGGGGCTCTTGAGCAATGTGGTCTAGAGGGAGGTGTCCCTGCTCATGCCAAGGGGTTGGACTAGAGGAGCTTTAAAAGTCCTTTCCAGCCCTCATTCTGTGGTTCTGACTCTCCATCCTGTCCCTGCCCCATGGTGCTGGGGTGACTTGGCCTCGTGCCCACGCTCCTTTCCTGTTGTCACAGCTCTGAGTGATGCTGGTGGCACCCAGGCTCTGCACCCCAGGATGTGGTCACCCTCCTCCAGCGAGCTGAGCTCTCTGTGCTGTGCCTGGGGGATGGAAACACCAAAGCTTTGGTGCTTTGGTAATCCTGAGATGCTCCCAGAATTGAAAGGATGGCTGCAAGAACCCCTCTGGTGCAGCTCCTCGTGGTCAGAGCCTCTTCACCAGAGGAGCTGAAGGCGTTAAAATCAGCCATAACAAATTATTTTACATCATTTAAAGGTAATAAGAAAACCCCAAATTTCCTCCTACATCCCTGCCTGTCTTCTCCTCCTCCCTCCAAGGAAACCTGAGCTATTTGGTGACCTGAAAACATTCGGGGACAGTGGGTGACACAGCCTTGTGCCACTGCCTGCAGACCCCCAGCTCTGCCAGCCTTTGGGAGCTGCAGCCCTGGTGCTGTGTGGGGTCACACCCAGCACCCCCTGCAGGGTCAGAGGGGCTGCTTGGGGTGGTTTGGGTCTAAATTGGGCCAAGAACCACTCTGGGCCCGTTTACCCACACGTGTAGGAGTGACAAGATAAATTTGTAAAACTTTCCATCTCCTCTTTGCTCAGAGGAGCCTCAACTGACACGCTCTGGAAATCCCCCAAACCTTGACCGACACGAAAAGCCGCTGCAGCCTAAACAACCCCCGGACTGACAATTTCAGAATCACTAAAGTTGAAAGTTTCTGACTGCCACGCTCTCCCCACTCAGTGCCTGTGCTGGGAATGAGGCCAGCAGCACAGAGCACGGGGGTTGCTTTGGAAGGGATCCCCTGGAGGATCAGCTTTCCTCTTGCTGTGTGTCACGATAACTGGGAGATGCTCTCCACCAGCGAAGGCATCAGAAAGTATTGGTGAATTTTACCTGTTTTCTTGCCTTCTCAGATCGTTTGGTTTGATTTTTATTTTTTATTATCTGAGCGTTACTTCTTGATCATGTGTGTCCTGGTTTCAGCTGGGATAAAGTCGATTTTCTTCTTAGCTGGTGCAGCGCTGTGTTTTGAATTTAGTGTGAGAATAGTGTTGATAACACACTGATGTTTTGGTTTTTGCCCAGTCGTGCTTGCCCTAACTCAAGAACTTTTCTGTGTCCTGTGCTTTGCCAGTGAGGAGTTGCACAAAAAGCTGGGAGGGACAAGGCCAGGACAACTGACCCAAACTGGCCAGAGGGATATTCCAGGCCATGGAAAGTCGTGCCCAGTGCATGAACTGGGGGGAGTTGGCTGGGAGCTCCCAGCTGCTGCTCAGGGGTGGGCTAGACATCACTCAGGGAGTGGTGAGAAACTGTGTTGTGCATCACTTGTTCCTCTTGGGTCTTATTCCTCTCCTCCTCCTTTTCAATACAATTATTATTGTTGTTTTTATAGTTAATATTATTAGTATATTTTATTTTGTCTCAGTTATTAAACCAAGAGAAGAAGGCATGAGACCGACTTGGTGGCTTGGTCATTCACAGCCTGGTTTTATTTATTGCTGAAGGAGGATTCATTCAATAGCAATATTGGGCAGTTCTCCAGGTATTAAAGACAAAACCTTGTCCGGTGCCTTGGCACTGCTGTGCACCCTCACCTTCCTGCCTGCTCTGCCTCGGCTCTGCTGCATTTTGCTTTACATCCCGTGGTTTGTGCTCTGGGGCTTCATTTAGTTACCTGAGGCTGTGGGGACACAAAGCCGATGAGGAGCAGAAAATAACCCCAGAATGATGCTCCCATTACCAAGCGAGCTGTTGCCCTGGCAACACGAAGTTCCTGCATTGTGGCTGCTCTTGGATTGCCCTTCCCTGCCCTGGAATGCCCTCTCTGAGCTGCTCAGAGGCTGAGTGCTGCCAGAGGCCATGGGAAACACCACTGCTGGTACAGACCTGGGCTGGGAAGCAAAAGGATGAGCTGGTGCAGCTGTCGGTGGATTTTTTAAGAAGTTTTTTTAGAATTATTTTTCCTTTTATGAGTCCAGCTCTGCCCAATTCCTCCCTGCCAGAGCTGTCATTTTGAGCCCTCTCTCCTCCAGGTCCCTGCCATGGGACAGACATGCCAAACTTGTGGCAAAACGTTGTTCCAGCACGCTGGAAGAGGCCCTGCCGATGCCACTCATGGTGCTGGCTGGAGGCCCGAGGAGCTGGCACACTCTGCATTTCCTCACCCCATTTTTAAAAGTCAGAGCTGCATAAAAGCCCATCCAGCACTGCAGTCTCAGTGGCACAGCTCTGATTAACGAGCTGCCATGCATTTAGCAGTGGATTTTCCAGCTCTTCTTGACCCCTGTGGCTGCAGTCCGCTTCCTTCACCCCACGTGCTGTCACCCCGGAGCCACCTCGGGTTTTGGGGCACTTTTTGGAGTCTCATCCTGCTGGTATTTACCCGCAATTTTCTCTGTTTGACTCCAGCAATTATGTTTGTCCTTTCCTCGCAGCTCCTTCCCTCCGTTCTGCTGCTCCCCTTGCTCTGTGAAGTGGTAGGATAGATTATATTTAAAGCCTCTTTTATTTCTCCAGGGCTTGCTGGGCAAGGATTTATGAGCGTCTTAATTCCACAGTACTTGAGGCAGGGGAGTGCTTGCCTGCTTCTTGGTGGCCAAAATGACTCCTGGTTTTGGATGTGTTCTTAGTTTTTCCAGTTGTTGGCCTTCAGGATATTTTTTTTTAAGTTAATCTTGCAAAAGAAGCAATGCTGTGCACACAACACTGCACCCAAATTACCAAACACAGAGGTCCCACATGACTGAAGACCCCTGCAGAGTCACTCTGTCCCGTTCCCTCACCTCCAAACAGCATTTAGGATAAAATATTAATATAATTCCAGCTTTTAAGCATAGCTGTGGCTCTGTCAACAAGATTTCATCGGTCAAAGAGTAGGGAGAGGCTGGCACAGTAATTTCAGTCACCAAGCAAACCTCTGCTTCTGCTGGCCACCAGGCACTGATTTCCTGGGAGTTCCCAGGCTTTCCTCGTGGTTTTCCTCACTTCTCGAATAAAGCTCCCTGCTGCTGGTGATTAAGGATTGCTGTGGGTCTGTAATTGCCAATATCTGATTGTTTTTTCCTGTAGGTGAGCCTCAAAGTAATTTCAAACGAAGTGAAAGAGAGCAAATCTTGCAGATCTTGCCTGTTGAATGCTCGGCTGCCCCATGGCGCCAGTGCTATTGTTTGTAGGAGGGTTTTGGAAGTGCTTCGCTGGCTCAGTTCTTTCCTTGGAGAAGTCAATGGCAAAGCTCTGCTCGCCCTCAGGGCCATCAATGAGCTGCTATTGTGTCTGGCTGAAAATCCCACCCCTCCCGGGTCAAGTCAGGCTGTCCTGCTGCTGCGTTGTGGCTGTTGCCTAAACAAAATGAATCCTGAGCTATTGATAGTAAATAAATATTTCAGCAAAGGCGTTTTGCTGCTTTGACTTTTTTTTCTTCCCGCAGCCCCGCTGCATTCTTCTAAAATTTGCAGCAGCAGAACAGCAGAGAGAGCCATATTCAGCTAATTTTTCCCATGAGCAGTTACTGGAGTGGTCACAAGGAGCAGTCCTGCTCACCTCATTCAAAAAGAGGTCCCAGAGCCCGTGGAGGAGCACTGTGGGACGTCCAAAGGCAAATGGAAAAGCGGAGAGCGTAATTCGTGTGGGGCTTGGGGGTGGCATTGACTCGCTTTGTATTCTGTGTGCTCAGCTCCAAATGAGATGTAAACCCAAGATTCTCCTCACCTGTGGTCATTAAGTGTCTTATGGCATTTTTCATAAGACCGGGGGATCTCGGTGAAATCCCAACTCGATTAATTATATCCTGCCTCCCTAAAGTTCTTCCTGCGGTGACGAGGAGACGCGGCGTCTTTCCCTCCTTCCTGTGTTGTCAATTAGAGAGCAGCCTTGTTAGCTGATTTATTATCTGTTTCCTTTCTAAAGAGGCTCAGAGGTGGTTTTGTCAGCGCTGAGTGAAGTACAGAGTAAATAGTTTGTATACTGGAGCACTGTGCTTAGGAAAGACTTTGGGAGATCTGGGGATGAAAATGTCTCGTGTGCTGCTTTTTTTTTTCCCCCTTAATGAGGGCAAGCATAGCAAACATATCAAAGGTATCAACCACCAAGCACCGAGTCCACCTGTGGCTGGAAAAAAACAGCCTGGGAACTCATCTGTAAGATGTGACTGACTTGTCAGCTTTCTTTTTTGTCCTCCTGTGCTTGCATCCTCCCTAATCTGTGCGTGGTGCCAGGGAATGCCTGGCTCCCAGGGATAAATCTCAAAGGGCTCTGCCCAGCACGGTGGAAATGGTGAACGGGGCCTGCAGCAACAACAAAGCCCCGCTGTAGCAGCCAAAAGGTTCCCACACAACAATTCTGGGGCTCTCCAAGAAGTTTAGCTGGTAGTTCTGCTGAAAATATATATTTTTGATATTTTCATTCTTGAAGATGAAGGTGAAGTTGGCAATTATTGTTGTCACAGCTCTTTGTTGACAGGGTTCTTTGCTCTTGGAATGGGAAACTGGAAGCACTGGAGACCCTCACCCTGGGGCCAGTGCCAGCTGCCCGTGGGGGATTTTGCTGATGCAGTGCTGCCAGCTCCACAGCAACAGGCGAGGGGTGATCATAACGTGGTGAATGCAATGCCCTGTGCTGTACCCTTCCCTCCAGACCTCTTCAAGTCCAACACACAAATCCATGGTTGCCTTCTCTCATTGCTGCTCCCGTGCTTGCACACGTTCCCCCAGTGAAAATAACTTTTTCTGGGTTTTTCTGTCGCATCTGTCATCATCTTTCTTATGCTGGACTCGCTGTTTTGCTTCGTGGGCCAAAACAGAACTGAAGCTTCAGCTTCTTGAAAGGGAGAAAACATCTCAGAGTGTGGCCAGGTGACCACAGGTGGGAATAAGATGGTTTGTGGTGCCGAAATCAGAGCTCTGGGTTAGATTTAAAGCTCTCTTCTCCTCTTGCCCTGGCTCTGTCCCTAAGCCCTGCCAGCCCTGCTGTGCTGAGGTTTGCCCCTGGGGAGCCCTGAGCAGCTCTGGGTGCGGGTTCCAGGCTGTTCCCTTTGCCCAACCTCTCTCCCAAAATCTGGGACACAGCGATTTGGGGCAGCCTCAGGAGCTCAGAAGCTGCAGGGAGGATTTGGCAGGGCTGACACATGCCCCTGAGCCTTTGGGGTCCCAGCTCTGACCTGCTCATCCGGGGGATCCTGGCAAGGGGACACTTCTCCACACGTTTGTGACATGTCAAGCACAGCTCAGTTCTGGTAGCTTCTCCCACCTTTGACTAATTGCTGACCTGACATCTTTCTGATAGTGACCTTGTTTCAGCTAGTAATTCAAATATCTTTCAGTGTCAGAAATAATAAGTGCCACAGTGAGATGAACAAGCAGAGCTTAAGTTGAACACAGATTAATGGGGTTTTAATATTCCTAATTTAATCACTCCTTTCTGTCTGAATGTGTGCAACATGATGTAGCAGCTAATTATTTTTTTAACCATGATGAGGATCTTTCCTAATCATTTTTATATTTAACATGAATGAAGGGAGGGCAGTGATTAATGAGGGAATAAATCTTACGAAACAGAAGCAAGCACATGATCAGTTAAAAATACAGCTGTCTGATTATTTTTTTTCCCTTTCCCTGTACTGCAAATACTTAACCAGCTGCACCTTCTCAGCTCAATAGTGAGCTGTCTTCAGCCCTAAAGAAAGACCTGAAACTTTGCTTATCCCTCCGGTGCTTCTGCTGGCATCTCTCTGCGTGATCATCTTTGTGATGAATGCAGAATTATTTTTCTTTCAGAAAAAAAAAAAAAAGAAGAAGAAGAAAAAAAAATTTGCCCCACTAGATACATTAATGGTTGGATAGATGTCTTTTCAAATATTTGTTCCTGACAGGGTGTTTGGAATTGCAGATGAGAAGCAAACCAGCTCTCAGCATCTGTCTGTTGCTACTGTGCGTTTCCATTGTGTGAAGCAGAGACAAAGCCAGGCAATTCAAAGCTTAAGTGGATGCTCTTGAGATCTTTTATTTCCCCCACTCTTCCCTCCTTTTTCCCACACTTGGCTGCATCTCTTCTGTCTAAATTCTGCTTTCCCTTCCATCCCTCAATCCCCATGTGCTGGTTTGAGGAGTCTGTCTTCTCCCTGTCATCTCTCCCCTCCCTCCCCCCGAGTCCCTTTGTGCACCCCCACTGATTTGGGGGTTTTGCTGAGCTCTGGGGCTGTAGGACAGCCCAGAGATGAAGGTTATGATTATCAGAAGAAGGTTTTCCTCACTATTGGAGTGCTTCTCTATGGTGTGTCAGTCCATGGCGTGGGTCTGACGGGCACAGTCTGCTCTCAGGGATGTTGTTCCAGGGCTGTGATGTTCCAGGGCTGTGTGTGCCCCTTTTTTGGGGGAGGATCACTGGAACTGGGCACTGCACGAGCTGTGCTGGAGCCCTTGCTCAGCCAGGCAGTGGGGGCTCAGCAATCTCAGCCTTGGGCTGAGGCCCTGGGCTTTACCCACGGAGAGCTGCAGCTGTGAACCCATCACTGCCCCTCTGTTCCCCATGGCCATGGATAATCCATAGCACAATCCAGAAAAGATCTGAGGGTTTCACTGGGATGGTTTGATTTTAGATGTGTGTTTTGCTTTTTTGGGTTTTGGGGGTTCTTTTGTTGCTGTTTGGGAGGGGACACTCTGTGCAAACGCTCTGTTCAGCCATGGAGATAATTCAGTGGGTTTCTCAGCAATGTGAGGTCACTCTGGATGCGTCTCCTCTCACCAGCTAACAAGCAGAATTTTAAAAACAGATCAAGATGAGCTGTGCCCGAGCAGTGCTGGCAGCTCCCCTCTAACCCTGGCATCTTCTGGAGGTAGTAAAAATTACCTAATTGGCTAAAAAAGAAAGATAGGCTTAACTGCAACTTCTGCTGCTTAACACCTTGTCATTCCTTCTTGTTGAGCAGAGAGCAACCAAGCTCAGAGAATCAGTGTTCCAGACGCCAGTGACAGATACCACTGGCTTGATGGATGCTTGGGAATTTTGGGATCCTGTCAGGCAGTGCAGGCACAGTCCTGAAGGGCTCTGGGCTAAAGCAGAGCAGAGGGATGGGAGAACGTGAGGAAATAATAGTGTTGGACCAGTTCCTAAAATTAGGTTTGTTTTTCCTTCTTTCTGGCGAGGCACTTAATTAAAATTTTGCTCTTGCAGATCAGATCTGGTTCCTGCTGTGCAAATGTTAGTCACAAGCAGAGCAGAGGGAAGATGGCTGTTTGCAGATCCCAGATCAGGAACGTGCCTTGGGAGCAGATGCTGGCTGGGGGGATCCTGTGCATGAGCAGCCAGCAGAACAGATCCATTCCCTTGTTGAGGGAAGAGAAAGGCTCAAATCAGGAGCAGAAGTCTTTCCAAAGAGTTTTTTTTTCCCCTAAGATTTTTTTTTTCATGAAGTTTCCTCAGCCACTTTCCGTAGCATTGCAAATGACAGTGGCACAATTACATTTGTCTTCCAAACTGCCTTTCCTTGAGGGCAAGCTCCACTTTGGCCTTGATTCGATTGTGTACTTTTAATCTCAAAGAAAAGCTAATGCATAAGTATTCATTACACAATTGCATTTTTCTATGGTCAACATCCCCTCTTATAATTACAGGTTGCAGCTGAATGTCATTTCTTTTCTCTCTACTTCAGCTCCCTCACAGCACAGGCGTCTCCTGCTCCTGAAGCTTCCCCGCATTCATGTAATAAATAAATAATCACACCTTTTCTGCTGTCAAAGCTGAAAGCATGCACAGCTGTGTGCCACAAGATACACTGGGACTGCAAGGTACAACATTTCTTAATTAGACTGACCTGAGGTTGTTGGGTTTTTTTCTTTTTCTTTTTCTATTTTTTTTTTTTCAAAGCAGCTTCATTAGCTCAGGAGCTTAATTGCAAATGACTAGACAAGCTCTGCTCGTGGTTATTGGGAAAGGTTAGAGTATTTCTCACTGGGGATTAGATCCTGGGAGACGTTCTGCAGCTTGATTTTGTGGGGAAGGTTTTAGGTGTGCTCAGAGCATCTTAGCACTAGGCTCAGAATTAGCAAAATAATTAGAAGTTCAAAGCGGAGAAGGGGGCTGGGGCAAAGCCCAGCCAACCTTTTTGATCTTACAAGCCACACTGCAAAATCCACATGGAACTGGGAGAAGGAGGCAAAGTGCAAAGTGAGCTCTGGAAGCAGAACTGGGGGCTGCCAGGTTTCTGGGCTCCTGTTATAGGATGGGGAGAGGATAAAACCAGAGCCAGCAAACTCCCACGGACAGGCTCTGCTGTCAGGCACCCTCCCAGCACAGCTCCACACCAGTGTGCTCCCAGACTGGGGGTGTGGTTGGGGTATTTGATGGGTACCAGAAGTGCTGGTGGCCCCTCTCACTCTGTCTGTGTCACAGATATCTGCTGATGGCATCTGTGCAGAGATATTGCTTTTATTGGCATCAGTAATGCAGGAATTTGGCAGCTTTCATGCATTTTGGGGGTATCTTCCTTGACCTCCTGAAGGAGTCACCTTGACACAGGGCTCTACAAGGAAAGAGGGACTTGGGGCATCACTGGGAGAGGTTTCCATGTTCCCACGTGGTGTAAAACAGGCAGGGGAGTTCCCTGACACTCAGAGGGCTCCTGGGGATTGGAAAAAATTGAGAAAGAGTCACTTTGTGCTGACCAGTGTGTCCTGTCCTTTTGTGCCTTGTACCTGGTCCTGATACAGGTGTGCAGCCCCATCCCTGCAATTGTCCAAGGCCGGGTTGGACAGGGCTTGGAGCACCCTGGGATAGTGGAAGGCATCTCTGCCCATGTGGAATGAGATGATCTTTACAGTTCCTTCCCGCCCAAACCGTTCCACGACTCTGTGACATTAGAAGCATTTCAAGGGCCTGTATTCAAGTGGACGTTGTGATGGTTTATCCTCCTGTAGTTCAGTTGCATAAAGCAAGGTTTGGGTGTGTGCAGACCCTCCCTGCCCCTTCCCATCCCCACCCTGCACTCGGGGTTGGTGTGTGCTGACCCTCCCTGCCCCTTCCCATCCCCACCCTGCCCTCGGGGTTGGTGTGTGCGAGCAGGGGTGGTGTCTGTGAGGAGGGGCTTTGTGCTGGGTCTCTGTGCCTGGAGCAAGGAGGCACAGGACCCTTGTGATGGGAGGTTTTGGCACCCAGCACCTGTAAAAGTGTGCTGAGAATGGTGCAGTGAATGCAGCCAAAGCCCCAGCACCCCTGCACTGCCCAGCCCTGTGCTGAGCTGCCCGTGCTCAGAGCAGGAGCAGCCTCTCCCAGCGTCACCCCGGGGACAGGAGATGCAGTGCCCATTCCCACTGCTCCCTGTCCCCTGCAGAACCTCACATGTGCTGAGACGGAGCACATTATGTTTATGTTCTGGCAGCTGCAGTGTCACCGAGCTCTTCATGACCCTCTGCAAAACTGAGCACAAAAACGAAGGCGATTTTTAATCTCCATCAGCCAGAGCAGGATCTGCACTATTTGTCTGAAGCCAAGAGGATCTGTGACCTTATTTCTCCCCTCCCTCAGTCTTTTGGCTCCCAGACTGCAAGAAGGCCCCAGTAATTCATGTCCTCTATTAGTCCATGCCAGGGAAAAGAGGGGTTTGAGTTGCTTGTGTGACACCCGAGTTCTGCTGCACAACAAATATACTCGAGAGGCTTTGTCGTATATAACCCACTCGAAGCGAGAGCATTCAGGTAAGGAAATGAAGGGCTGCAGGGCTCAGCTGTGCAAGAGGAAAATAATTAGGGCATGTTTATCTCATGCTCAAGCCTGCAGAGGTGAAAAGCAAGGGACGGGAAGGCTGCTTCAGAGGGAGCTGGGAGTGGGGAGGGCAAGACAGAAAGGACCTGACAAGGGAGTGAATTAAACTTCTCCCAAAGACTCGGATCGTTGGGATAAATGCCCCCTCCCTCCCTGTTTCTGCTCTAATGGAGGATGAGCTCTGCCTTGCTGGCTTTTCTTTTCAAGGTCTCAGGACCTGTTGTTTTCAAAAGGTTAAAGCCCTCGAGCTACTGAGGGAAGGGAACAGTCTTTAAAAGATGCCAGGTGAAGAACATCTAGATTTCTAGGGGTTTCAATTTTGCTAGTACAAAAGGGAAAAAACAGATTCCAAATGTGAAATAAACCTTTGGTTCTTTTTTTTTTTTCCCTTCCTTTATTTTTTTCTTTTTTTCCCCTTTTTTCCTTTTTTTTTTCTGTTTCTTTAAACACAGCTGAGTTCTGACTCAGATGAGGCTCCTGCCTCCCTCCCAGCTATGAAGATCTGAATGCACACATGGTCAAGCTGGGGTAAAGCAACTGCAGGGAGCCATGGCTTCTGCTATCCCAGTCCTGTCCCAGGCCAGGTGATGGAAAATGCATCAGAGCAAAGGAGGGTGAGCAGTGGGACATGGAGCAAAATGAGGTTTGGTGGGACATGGAACTGAAGGAGGTTTGGTGGGACATGGAACTGAAGGAGGTTTGGGGGGACATGGAACTGAAGGAGGTTTGGGGGGAGCTGGAGCTAAAGGAGGTTTGGTGGGACATGGAGCTAAAGGAGGTTTGGGGGGACATGGAGCTAAAGGGGGTTTGGTGGGACATGGAATTAAATGAGGTTTGGTGGGACACGGAGCTAAAGGGGGTTTGGTGGGACATGGAACTCAGCCCCTTCCTTCCCCATGTCCTCTCCCCACCAGCCCAGAGAGGAGCGTGGTGTTTGCAGCAGCTCTTGCTCGGATCAAGACACTTGGCACATCCTCCTCCGTCTGAGAGCTGTTTGCTCTCAAGCTGCCTCCTCTTTCTGGGCTTCAGACCTGGCTTTCATGATTTGCACAGGCACAGAGCAGAGCAAACACAGCCCTCACCAGTCTTGCAGGTCTGCTTCAGTGGCAGAACCCCAGGGAAAATATTTGCAATCCAGGCTGTGCCACAGATCTCCTGAAGCCCTGCAGGGTCTGTGGGTTCTGTGTCTCTCTCCTTGCCTTCATCCCTCGGGGTTTCACATCCTTCCTGCCCCCCACACGTGCTGGTGCAGGTGGTTCCTCTGGCACCTCGTGGCTCTGCTCTTTGCTGGTCCCTATGCTGGCAGAGGAGTGCAGGGAGAGGAGCTGGCTCCCCAAAGCAGGATTGCTGCTGGATGGGCACTGTCCAGCACACCCGTGGCTGCTGGGGCCAGGGGAAGGTCCGAACCCCTGGTGTGACAAATCCCTGCCCAGATGGGCTGTTCAGAGGCAGCCCTGGGTGAAGAGCTGGAAGCTGCTGCTGGGACTGCTGTGAGTTTGGAAATGTGGTCACTCCTATCTTTGGGTAACTCTGAGAAGGTGAAGAGGAGGAGGGAACGGGATTTTTAGCTGGAAGGATTCTACCCTGCTTCTAGACACCTTAGCTTTGTCTCCTCCCCAGGAAACATAGATTCCAGGCACAGCTCTGAGGTTCTGCCTCTTCCCCGCTGCCTCCTGGGCAATAAAATCAGAACTGGGTGTCTCTTCATTTGCACAGCTCACCTTTTTTTTTTTTGGCCAAAAAAGATAATCTATTTAATCCTACCATATCCTCCACGAGACGCAGCTTCCTACATCAGTTCTGTGCCCCTGAGGGTAAAGAATTATTCAAGGCATCAAGCCTGACCTGGATTTTGTGTGATGTGATCGCATCCAGAGCATGGAAATCCATGCGATCAAATGGCAAATCTCTGAGCCTTGGCAGATATGCCTCCTGCTCTGCAGAAGTATGTTGCCATGGCTACATCTCAGTGTGAGCATCTCTCTCCTTATCCCGACGTCTTTTCTTCTGCCAGGGTCGCTGCCTGGGCTCAGAGCCCACCCTGCCATGGGCAGCACTGGGCTGGGCACAGCAGCAGCACGGGGGCAGTGGGGAGAAGGTCACAAACTCTCCCCACATCTGGATCTGAGCTGGGTGAATCATTGCCAGCGACTCCTTAAACGGAAAAAAACAACACAGCAAGGGCTCGAAACACCTGTCAGAAACACTGCTTCTGTTTGTGACTTGAGGAGAGAGACAGTGGAAAGCAGAAGGGAGGTGGCTGCGTGGGGAGCTGGGAAAGCTGAGCTCCAGCTCTGCCCTTCCCCTCTGCCTGCTGCTGTCCCTGCTCCAGAGGGGTGACAGCCACCTGCCACCTGAATGCAGCTCGAGATTTAGAGATGAAAGCCACTGAAAGTACATTTGGGGCTGCTCTGCTTGTCTGAGAGCTGCTCCTCTGTCACGCAACGGTGGCTGTGGGTTTCTGTCACAAAAACACCCCTGGATGTGTTTACAGGCTGTAAAGCAGAAATAGAGCAGCGCTGCCAGAGTAATGGGGTGTGCTTGGGGGGTGTCATTACTGGGGGTCTGAGCTCCTTGACTGAGCGTGAAAACCTTCTCTAAGACCATGGGACCCAGAGCGTGGATGTCAGGGTTGGAAAGCCCAGGCTGGGGAGAACAGAGCCCCCTGTGCTGCACTGGGAGGAGGGTGTGGGGTTCCCACTGCTCTGCTTAAGACAACAGGAACCAAAACTCAGCATCCTCATGGGAGGTTTACAGTGCCAAGCTGGTCCCTGTTTGGTTCTAGGGTTTGTATTTTTCCAGGCCATCCCCACGGAATGTGTGTTATCTCATTTGGGGACATTGGTTAGGAATGAGAAATGAGTCCATTTGTTGGCCAAAGAAACTGTGCACAGAGGAAAAATCAGGCTGCCCCTGGTTAAACCCTACTGACTGCATTTTAAACTGCCCAGTCCTGTGCCACACCTGCCTCATCCATGCTGGATGTGCCACCAGCTGCCCGTATTTTGCCAGGCAGCTCCTCTCAGTTCTGGGGAAAGCTCATGGCTTATGCCCTGCACTGGCCAAGTCTGTAATGCATGCCCTGCCTGTGCTGCAGCAGGAGGGGAAAGGCTCAGCTTGGGGAACCTGTGCTTCAAGGAGCTGCTTTGGGCATAACTGTGCCCCAGGAAGGTGTCTGTAACCCTGATCTGTGGGGGCTGGAGAGCCAGAGATGGCTCCTTTCTGCTTTTGGCTCAGTAGGAGCAATGATTGTGGCTGCAGTGATGGCACTGAGGGTGCAGTGATGGCAGTGACAGAGCAATGATAGGGCAGTGATGGCACTGAGGGTGCAGTGATGGCAGTGAAGGTGCAGTGATGGCACTGAGGGTGCAGTGATGGCACTGAGGGCGCAGTGATGGCACTGAGGGGGCAGTGATGGCACTGAAGGGGCACTGAGGGTGCAGTGATGGCTGTGACGGAGCAGTGATGGCAGTGAGGGTGCAGTGATGGCACTGAGGGGGCAGTGATGGCACTGA
>VWZT01015730.1:153804-198907 GCA_013397055.1 Pachycephala philippinensis
ACAGGGCAGTGATGGCACTCAGGGTATAGTGATGGCACTGGAGGTGCAGTGGTGCTGCTGCAAATCTCCCACCTCCTCTGCCAGCATCTCCTCCACCTTGGTGTGCACAACCAATGTTTCAGGGCTGGGGATGAAAGTTCCCCAGCATCAAGGACAACAGAAATACAGGTGAGCACTTCGGGTGGCTGGGATGAATCTGTTTCCCACTGCTCCCCAGATTCCTGGAGTTTCTCCTGAAGAGAGGTAGGAAGGATGTGTGTTTTCTTCCTCGTCTGGTTTTAATTGTGTATTCTAATAAGAAGCTGCAATAGAGGCGCTTATTAAAGTCTCCTTGTGCTGCCAGAGTTGCTGTGTTTGATAGAAACCCCAGAAAATCCCCTGAACCG
Organism: Pachycephala philippinensis; assembly: GCA_013397055.1. NCBI lineage: Eukaryota > Metazoa > Chordata > Aves > Passeriformes > Pachycephala > Pachycephala philippinensis. The sequence continues at coordinate 154,191 of VWZT01015730.1, forward strand.
CAACGTGGGAATCCAATTCTTTTCAGTTGATGAGACTGTAAACACATTTCCTTGGATTTGCAAGAACCATAGCAGGAGTTTCAATCATATGAATAAGGCAAAAGAATATCTGATAAGGAATAGTCCTGCTTTGCATATTCAAAACTTGCAGCCTTATTCTTAGGCAGCATCTTTTCAAAGGAATGAGCCATAAAGAGGCAAAGATGCATTGCCCGGGGGATTTAGGCAAAGAGCCTCCAAAATTAGCACAGTGGGGGGATGTTCTCTCCATCAGATTTAAAATATCCGAGTTAGATACCTGGATTTGGAGCCCAGGTGCCACTGCTGGTGGCCAGTGGTGCCTCTGTGTTCAGCTCTGCTCCCAGTTCAATGCTCAGTGACCAGAGGAACTTCAAAATTCAGCTTGGAACAGCCTTGGGTTGGGATGAAGGGTCTGTGCTGCTGGGGGTGCCCTCGAGGGTAACTCTGCTGTTTGTCTTGAGTTGAGCTGAGCCCCCAAATTCTGGTACTTCCCATTTCCCTTGAACTGGGTGCATTTCCCTCCCATGCAATCTGTCTGGCGGCTTCAGTAGAAGAGAGCTCTAAATATGAAAATAATCTGACCCACGGTGTTTGCTATTGAATGAGAAATCCCATAATACCAGATACCTCATGCTTTTTTTTTTTCCTCTTTGAACCCTAAAAACAATTGGCAGCAGCTGATTCTATAAATGAATCCTATTTTGGTGAGAAAGTTCTTACATTTCTGAGGTAATTTTCCTGTCTCTTGTGTTTATGTTCCTTTACCAGCTGGCCTCACAGAGTCCCTGTGTGGCTGCCTGGAAAATGTGTCTCGTTACACTTCCCTTCTCTGTGCCCTTTGGGAACGCTCTCTTAAAACAAAACAACTCTTTTCCAGACTTTCACCAATTTTCTTGGTCGAAGCATATTCCAAACACAAAGCTCTCCTCTCAGCTCCTCAGAACTTCATGAAAACAAACACCAGCTCAACTTTTAGTTTATCTGCACGCAGAAATCTGCAGCAGTTTGACAACAAGTCAAAATATTTCCCTTTTGAGTACCGTGGCAAGTCCTGATGAGAGTTCTATTTATTCCGGGAAGACAATGAGCAGGGAACAGCGTGAGGAAGTCTGGCTGCTGGTGTGATAACTCCTTCCCAGATGAAGCCCTCCTCTATCTCGCTTTGGCACTGAAATGCTGACTTCAAGGCCCGTTGGTATCTCTTGCCTTTGCTGTACAAACCCCTTAATGTGCAGGAAATTGTACATATGCAAATGGGGGGTGATAAGCAGCCGGCTGGCCCCGTGTTGATCCCCTGGCATTTTGGCTTCTTCCCACTTCCACCAGCTCTGCCCGTGCCACTTTTCTGGAATCTGCTCGATCGGAGCATCTTACAAAGCCTTAAATGGGAGATAGTAGCATTTCTGATCTCATTTTCCAGTATTTCAGCTGTGCCATAATCTATTTACCACACAATTTGTGTCACTTTGATAAGCGGCTGCTTCAAGACTGCATTTATTAAAATCAAGAGCAGGGAGAGCTTTCAAGTCTCTCAAGTGTTGTAATAAATGTTTGAAATTAGTCATTACAGTGTTTGCCATGGTTCATATCATAGACTCTATCTAAATGACAAATGATCACAGCCTGGACATGCACTTTGGGTTTTTTTTTTGGTGGTGGTGGTGCATTTGCAGTGGGATGGAGATAAGGTTGGGATAACCCAACCCAAAAATTCCAAAGTTGGAGCAGGGATGGGAAGGGAGGAGTGGAGAAGAGGGAATGTTTCACTGGGAAACCTTATCAGAGTCTCATGGCAATGGCTTTGAGCAGAGAAGTGCTGGCTCAGCTCTGACTTTCCTGGCTAAAAATGAAATAAATCTGAAAAACAGCCAAAAAGCCCCAAGAAGAGGCCGTGCAGTTTTTGCAATGCAGAGCAATTGGTTGGTTCTGTGTCTGGATTGTGCAAAGTTCAGCTCTTCCCCCATCAAACAGCTCCAGGATGGAAATTCACCTTGTTGCTCTGTTACAGATGGCTTCTTACTGTGCTGGCCTGGCCACTGTGCTGATGTGGTCATTTAAGAATTTAAAAACCCCAAAACCCCTCAAAAATCAAATTAAAAACCCCTTTTGTAAGTACAGTTCTGTGTGTGCATGTATATATTCACACACATATAGGCACAGATGTATTAAACACATACGGCACAGAAAAGAGACAATTATTAAGACAAATATTCTGTCTCAATTCATTTTGTTCTTCATTTTCCCATCAGGAATGTAATAGCTAAATTTATAGTGTTGAGCCTGGGCTATAAATTCCATTATTTTCAGTGACTATATCAATTACATCCCTTGAAAGGGACCCCAAGGCAAGGGGAGAAAATTGGAGACAAAAATCTTCAGAAGGGAGGATGCAGAGGGGAGAAGCATCCCCTCCCCTGTTTTCTCCTTGCTCATTACCCACAGCCAGCACCTTGTTCCCACATAAAAGCCTGCTGAGCTCCCTGGTGCTCCAGCTGGCACCCAAAACACAGCAACTCTGGTGACGAGTGTGTCACTGAGGAAATAATTGCAGTGCTCCACACACAGGTGCTGACTCAAAAGGGGAGCAGGAAATGGTCTTGTCTGAATATAAATGGTATTTATTTTAGAGAAATTCGATTGTCAGAGAAGAAAACAAAGCGTCTTTTTTTTTCTCGAAAAGGAACTGAGCAAACTGCTCATCTCCTGTCCTTGAGCTGAAAATGATTTTTATTTGTTTAAAGGTTTCTAGCACTGGGACAGGCTCGGAAAAGGGAGAGCACAGTTTCAGAGGGCAGAGTGCTGAGACGAGAAGTTGTTTCTTTGGCAACTTTTAAAAAAGTTTTTACTATTTCCCCTTCTCTCTTAGTGCAAGTGATGGAGTTGGCTTGCTTTTTTTCGGTGGGGTTGGTTTTATTTTCAGTGCCTCTCCCCACGTCACAGGGCTGGCCTGTGACAGGCAGAGCAGAGATTGAGGGAGCACTAAAGCAGGAACGTTCCTTGGTAACACGCAGGAAAAGGAGCCTGTGCTGGGTGTTGAAGAGCTGGGTGGTGCTGCAGACCCAACGTGGTTTAAAACTTTGTCCCAGAGGTATGCTGAGCTCAAACTTCTTCATGTTCCAGAAAAATAACTCGTGAATATTTCCAAATGGCAGAGGCTGCTGGGCTTCCCTCTCGCTGCAGAGCAGAGATGTGCAGGGTCCAGCTCTGTATTTATTTTCTGCACTGGAGCTGTGTTATCTCCATGCCCATCTAATGGCACTCAGCATTGCTCCTGAGCTCCTCACCCAAAGGTTTACACCCTCACTACATTTATTAGCAGTTTCTTCTGTCATTTAAATGGCTGCATCACTTTAAGCTACTTTAATCTCCCTCCCTCCTTCACAGCCTGTGCCTCCTCTAGTGACTTTCTTGGACAGGAGGGATGAGAGTTGCCAGAGGTACTTTTCTCTACTGGAAATGCCAAATGATGCCTCCAGCTCTTCCAAGTGGTGAAAGCCCCAGTTAGAAGCAGAAATTCCTGTTTATCCCCAGTGCATCTTCTCCGTGCCTGGTCTTGACCCTGGGAGATGGGAGAGCAGGTGCCTGGAGGAGGGAGACTGTGTCCCTTGGAGGATAGGAGGCTCAGGAAAGGGTGGCACAACCTCAGAACTTGTGCTCCAGCCCCTTCCCCAGCTCCATGCTCTTCTCTGGACACACTCCAGCCCCTCAATGTCCTTCTTGCTGGGGCCCAGAGCAGCCCAGGATGTGAGGTGTGGCCTCAGCAGCATCCAGCAGCGTGGGGCTGTCACTGCCCTGCTCCTGTGGCCGCATCAGAGCTGCTACAAGGTAAGATGCCATCGGCCTGCTTGGCACTTATCCAGCTCTGACCCTGCTCCTGAGCTGTCCTCGTGTGCCCTGTGCCCCTTCCAGCTCTCTGCTGCCCTGTGCCCCTCTGCACCTCTCCTCCTGTGTTTTTATTATAACTACTCTGTGGTCAACGCACGAAAAATCATTGAATAAGAAGAGTTATTTGGTTTCTCCATCAATAATTTCCTTCATCCTCGTGCTGTGCCCTTCACTTTCTGTGGAGACTTTCACCCATGTCACAGATTCTACTAAATCCTGTCTCCTCAAGCTTAGCTAATGACAAATGCTCTATGGAAATCTGGATGAAACCTGCTGCATCTCATTTGCCTGGAAAATCTCTCAAGGAAAGACAGCAGGTTGTGGGGGTGTGGTGTGTTGTGCTTGTGATAAATAGTGAACTTAATGAAGATTGCTGATGGACAGCACCGTGCACTGGAGCCCTTTGTTTCCCCCAGTGTAAGATGGATGGTGGTATCCAGCATTTCCTCAGTGTTTCTGTCCTGCAGGATTGTCCACCCTGTCGTTCAGCCCTCTGCTCCCGAGCAGGAGCTGCCAATTTGTGCCAATAGCAATTCCCCACCTCCCCCGTTCCTCCTTGGAGGGAGTTGATTTTGAGATATTTTTTAATGTATTAGTTTATAATTAAAGGATATTGTATTAAGAGCATTAAGATACGACCTGCCTTACCTCCATAAATACTTTTTTTTTTTTCCCTATTTGCTGGGAAGGCTTTAAAAACATCCACTTGGAAATTCATGCAGATGATATTTAGACATGCAGATATGCACTCCTGTTTTGCATGAATGTTTGACCTTGGGCAGAGCTGTTCAATGCAGGATGGATGTGTTGTGGCTGCATTTAATCATCTGAAGCAGAGATGAAGCCTTGAAAAACCACATAGACCCAATTCCCAATTCCCAGCCTCTGGATGGTAATGAACTTCTGAGAAATAGCTAATCAATAAATTGAACAAAAGACTCAGGCAGCTAAACCACTTTGTCAGGGCCTTAATTACAATTGCAGAAATAAATCGGGAGGGGGGTGGTGGTGCTTGGGAGCCTTTGCCAGACAAAACGAACCCTTTACTCTCTCGAGGTAACCCTTTGCAAACTGAGCAGCCTGGCTTGGTGCGAGCCCTGTGCCTTTGTGTGCGTGTTCACAGAGGGGTCCAGGGGGGGACAAATGACCCAAACCAAGCTGCTGCAGGACAAATTGGGCTGTCCCTGACCTCTGGAGCTGCTGCAGTGAGATCCTACTCAGCAGGAGGGCTTCTACTTCCCCCTTTCCAAGGGGAAGGGATGAGGATGATCCAAAGCAGCCGACCACGCCAGGGCAAGCTGGGCTGCTTCACTTGGGGAGAAAGCTGAAGATTTAGGACCAGACGCAGCCAGCAGGATCAGGAAGGACATCTGAGGACAGAGAGGAGAGGTGGGAGCCAGGCCAGTAGCCCATCTTAGCCTCCCATCCCAGCAGTGCCACCCCTTGCCAGCAGCAGGAGCGGTGGAGCTGAGGCTGTCAGCGAAACCCTCGGAGGCTTTGCTTGTTGCTGGCTCAATTATAGCAGCAGGCATTTCACGTGCATGGCTCCTGGCAGCGCGTGCTGCAAAACAAAGGCACGTATCCTTGGGGATTGCCTTGTAGACGTGGTTTTGCCTTAAGAAATATTAGAGAATAACAAGGCAGCAGGGCTGGAGCGAGCGCGCCGAGGGTGGGTGGTGAGCAGGAGGGTGGGCGGCTGTGCCAGAGGCTCAGAGGGCACGGGATGGTGAGGGAGAACAAAGATCTCCAGGAGATTTGGGCTTTTTGAGGGGTAACTTGGTAGTCAGGCACCACGGTGCTGAATTACTGGTTGGGGATCCAGAGAAGTGGGAATGGCTCAGAGGAGTGTGTCCTTGGGAGGGTTCAAAATTGGGCAGAACAGATCATTTCATCAGGCAGATTTAAATCCTGAGCAAGGTGCAGGGAGATGGATTCTGCCCCAAGTGAGCTGCTTTTCACCCTTGCAGGGGAGTTGGTTGGTAACAGGCTCACTGCCCTCCTCTTCCTCATCTTCCACAGCCCTTGGGCTTGGCAGAAAGGAGCTTTTTTGTTTCCTTAACAAAAATCTCTTGTAAAATAAGGTTTTCTCCAGGGCTGCTCACTGTGGGTGGGTGGCTCCAGCTGCTGGGATGCTCAGGGCTAAGTAGAGCTTGGCCACTTTCTTCTGGAAGCCAGCCACAGAGTTTATTGGGACCACAGCACTCCACTTCTCTGTTACAGGTGCTGGGGATCCCCAAAAAACAGCATCCCAGAGCCCAGGTGCTGTCCTGAGGGAACAGTTCTGAGGCAGTGGTTGTGTCCTGCAGCATCCCTGTGACTCCCAGCAGCACGAGCCTGGAAGCAGCTGATCCAAGGGATGGATGGCAGCAGTGCAGGCTGCAGGTGCTGCACCTCCAGGATGCAGATATCCCCCAAAGCAGGGTGAGGACAGCCTAATCTCCTGCTGGTGATGGGTCAGCTTGTGCTGACCTGCAGCAGTGAGAAATCTGCTTTTGTGTGAATACTCTTGAACTTGCGAGAGATCTCTGTGGCTGGGGGAAATGTGAATTAATTTTCAACTCGGAACCCTCCCCTCAAACCTTAACACCAGAGTCTGCAAAAGAGGAAACCCCAGGTGATATAAACCCCACAGCATCTCATGTTGTCAAACTCCAGCGTGTTTTAGGGTTTTTTCTGGCTCAGGGCCTTGCTGAAGGAGCATTTAGCACTTCTGCCTCGCTGCCAGCCTGGCTCCTGCTCCCTGCCTTTCCCACGGAGCCGGGGAATGGCTCTGTAATGAGGCAGCACAGTGACACGAAGCTGCTGGGAATAAGGATGGCTTTCTGAGAGCTGCTCTGCCTTTGTGGCCAGGTTCTTCCTGAAGCAGCAGATAAATCTCCATCTCGGCACAGCGGGAGTGCTGGCAGAGCAGTCCCCGGGACGTGAGTGAGTTGCTGCTGTCGGCTCTGTGTTTACTGCACAGATAAAATATTTACAGCTCCATCTTTGGTGTGAGATGTGGCTCGTCCGGTCCTCACCAAGGTCACGGGAAAGTCAGTAAAATTTATTGATGGTTTACGGCACTCGTGTGCTGGAAAGCAAGGTTACAGTGTTCTACACCTGCACTTGGCAGGCAGGGAGGGCTGGAGGGAGACAGGGGAGGGAGAGGAGAGAGCTCAGTGTGCATCGCTGCCTCGGTCCCCCAAAACGGGGTGTTATTTTTAATTAAATGATAAGCTCCAAGTAGCAGAGCATGTGCAGGGCTCCTGCTGCAATCCCACATCCCGGCAGCTGAGCAAATGATGTGTTTGCTGTGCTGGTGCTGAGTTCTTCAGAGGGAGCAGGGTTTGTGTTTATGGCTCTGTGTGCGCTGGGGTTTGTGTGGGGAAGTTTTATTCTGCGTGGAAAGAGTGGCTGAGCCGTGTCTGCCTCTCACGTCTCGTTAATTCTGATTTCTGCCAATAGCCTAGAATTGGGGTTGCACTGTGCTGCATGTGGTAGGAATAATCAGAATGAAGGTGGCTTCTGTCTTGGAGAGCTGGGAGCCCTCTGGACACACAGGGACCTTTCCCAGCAGAGCTGAGGGCAGCTGGGACACTCTGGAGCTCTCTGGTGTATGGGCAGCAGGGCTGTGCTCAGCCCCCTCTGGAACACCCTCTCTTCAGGCACCTTCCTTCCCTCTGGGCTGGTCCCACACCCCAGAAACTCTCTGCTTCATTCTCCTCTTGCCCAGAAAGGCTGTGAGCAGATGGATGGGCATCTGTGCCCCTCTCTGCAAGCACCTGCAGGTGCAAAGGGCACTGAGACACCCAGGCAGCCTCTGGAAGCCTTGTTTCAGGTGTGTTTTCCAGGAGCTCCTGGCAGTGACTTGGCAGAGCACAACCCCCGTGTCAGATGTCACCCCCAGCCCGCAGAGAGCAGGTTCAGTGTCTGTCTGCAGTGATGGTGAGGTCGGATTTGCTTTGCACTCCTTGCATTTCCATTTGGCACCTCCCTGTGTGCTTTCCCTTCCAAATAAACGGGGACAGCTACCTGGGGGAGAGGACACGCTCTTCCAAACCTCTCCTGGGACGCAGCAGCTCCTGGCTTTGGTATTTTGCAAAATGATTTGCGTTTCAATGAAACATGATAAAATTGAGGTGTTTGGGGCTCTGGGTGCCTCTTCCCATCGAGTTCTGTGGCAGGAACAAGCTCAGAGGTGGCTCAGGCAGAGCAGGTGCTGGCCAGGCCAGTTTGGGGGTCAGGGCAGAGCAGCTGCAGCAGCATCAGACACAAAACCTGACTATTTCTAAGCCAAACACACCGAGCTCTGGTGGTGCCTCTGGTGCACACCACTACCTCTCTCCTTTGGGGGCTATGAAGTGTTTATTTCTGAGCCACAGCTTTTCATTTAACGAGGAAGGCTGGAAGTCAGATCAATGAGAAACGCAGGGAGAAGCTGGGAATGAAGTGCTGCCTGTTCCTATCAGCTCCTGGGCCTGTTTATAACCTGATAATAGAAAGGCTTCTCTGTGATCTTATTCCTAAGAAGGTTTGAGTCTGAGCATGCCATAAAAACCCCAGCCAGCCTGGTGGCTGATAATACCCCATGCACACCGATGTGGGAAGTTAAAACTGGCCAGGAGTTCCCTTTGGGATGTGGGCACATCCCTGCAAATTCCCTGTCTCTCTTCCCCTGACCTCACCCCAAAGAATGATCTGCTGGAAACCGAAGGCGTCTGTCTGATCTGCTGCTGGGGAAAGGAAATCTTGAGAACATTTGACAAAGAACGCAGAGTTGAAATTAAATATCGTAATGATATAAAACAGTAAGCAGATCTGCTTGACAGCCCTGACAGCTATTTGTTATAGAAAACAGCGTTTATGATGTCAGTCCTATAAGGGAATGTGTTTGAATTAAAATAATTACAGCAGATAGTACAACAAAGACTCCCTGTAGTCAATCATCCTTCACAAATACACTGTACAAAACCTTCCCAAATGAGTGAAGGAAACGTGGGGACTGCAGCCTGGAACATAAATACCAATAAGAAGCTGCACTACCAAGTCAAGAGGCTGCTTTCAGTCATCAGATTTCCTTCTCTTTTCAACCCTAAGGAGGAAAACGAGGATTTTAAAAATTATTATTATTCTATATATTTGCCCTTTCAGCTTCCACCTACTTCCCGATAGGGAATTGAAAATCTTTCTGGAAGGAACAGAGAGATTCTTTCAGCTTTTGGGATGTTTCTTGTGTTCCTCCTCTCTGTGTGTCCATTGCACAGTTTCATGTTTTCAAGAAGATCACATTGATGAGTTTTCTGTTAAAAAAAAAAAATCTACAAAATGCCTTGTCCCTAATACCTGCACACTGTATGCAGAAGTGACTTGTGGGCAGAGCTGGCCAGAACAAGATAAAATTAAGATTGTCTAACAGTTCCCAATTTTGACTATGAAATCTTGGCCTGCAGTTGTACAGGTTTTACTTCAGCTCTAATAGGATGTGTGGGTTTCTTTTAGAGGGGGCAAAATAGTTCAATTACCTTTCAGGAGACTTGGGGAGGGGGGAAAACTTTGCTCTACACATTGAGGGGAACAAAAAGAGAAAAGAAAACAAAGAAAACAAGAAAAGGCAGAATCCTGGGGTGTCCAATGCTTCTGAAAATCTCCTGTCTGCTTACAACACACAGCAGAACCCAAGGGAGGGGTGATCCTGCAGCTCGGGATGCAACTCTGATTCTCCACTGAGGAAACCACTTGTAATTGCAGCTTTTTATAGTTTCAAAGCAACGCATTTTGCAATTTTCTCAGAGAAATATTAGCACTGAACATCTGAAATCCGTGGAGATTTTGTCCTTGCCAAACAGGCTTGAGCTTTGTGTCTTGTTTTTAACTGAGTTTAGGGATGCTCTGAGTATTCATGGCTGTGTATGTACCCCTAAAATTGATGCATCAGGGGTTCTTTTGCTGAGGAGTTGAGTCTAGTTTTGTTCAAACCCCCAAATTTCTACCCTCCCAACTTTTGGGTTACACCACATGTAAGCTGCTCAGCGAGTTGGACAAAATGAGGCAGCAGAGGTACTTCTTTGCCTGGGAATTTCGAGTGTTTTGCAGGCTTTCAACACTGGCACTTTTTGCCAGCACTTTGGATCCCCTACATAAAAGCAATTACGGGCATTCCTTTCTCTCCTTCCTTTTGTTCCCTCATGGTCAGCCCTTCCCAGCAGCGAGTTCAGAGCTGAGCTGCGGGCTGCCCAGCTGGTGTTTTCACAGGTGTGTGGGGCTGGAGTGCAGAGTCCAAGGGAACCAACCAGAAGAGAACAAACCCAGGGTGAAAGGAGCAGAGATAACATTGCTTTGTTGTCCTGCTGCATTCCTCGCCGTTCCCACTCTTCCCAAGAAATGCTGTCCTTGTCTCTGCATGTCTCCTGCCAAATATTCTCTTTATGGCTTAATCCTGCTCTGGAGGTTTGACAAATGGAAAGAGACACCCAGAAAAAAAAAAAAAAAATTAAAAAAAATCGGTGCAGTCCTGTTTTCTCTGACTGCTTTAAAGTGAGAGAGCTTCAAGCAGTGGCCTGGTGATCTTCTGGGGCTCCTGAGTCCCATCAGAACCAAGGAAAATATGTCATATCCTGCCTTTTTCAGCCCAGAAGCAGCTAATATGTCGAGATTTAAGGTGAGCCCTCTCCTGCTGCCCATGGCTGTGATCCAGGACCTGGCACAGCTCAGCTTTCTCTGGGTGACACCCCGAGGCATGGACCAGCCACTCCTGGGGGTTTATTGCCACCCTTTAATTTGCTGAGGTCTGAAAGAGGTTAAATGAGCTTGTCTCAGGCAGTTTGGCATGGCTTTATCTCAGTTTTGGCTGTGCTGCACGGGAACACGAGGCACATGAGGCTCCTGGGTCAGGATGGAGTCGCAGGGGCACAGGTGAAGTCCTTCCCCGTGTCAGGGTGGTGACAAAGGGACAGTGTCTCTCCTGCCAAACGGGAGTTTTGTGCCTCGGAGTTGAACTCTTGAGCCTCAGCATCCCTGGACACGGACAGAGGATCCATCATTCCTGGCCTGGGGCTGAGAGCCAGCCTGGGAAGGTGATTCTGGAGGTGCTGCAGCCACCTGTGACTGCCCTGAGTGTGGAGGTGCTGGTCCCAGCAGAGTGCTGCTGTCCTGCTGCTCTGCCAGCAGCTGAAGGGATTCCCACGGCAGGGATTGCATCGGGATCATCTCAGCTACCAATGAACTCCCACTGTGTGAATGTATATTATTTATTTATATTATTTTAATTTATATTATATTAATTTTTGTTATTTATTTATATTGTTCTTCCCTCCGCAGCCTCCTGGGGCAGCACTTTCCAAAACTCAAGTGCCAAGGGCTGAGGTGTTTTGTTAACCAAAAGGAGGGAGCCTGTCCCTCTTTCAGCCCCGAATTTGCATGGGTGGCACCTGCCATGAGGAGTTTTCTCTACTCCCCTGGAAGCTGGGAAGGTTGGCAACCTGCCTCCCATCTCAGCTCTGCAAAAACCAGCTGGGAGCTCCATAACCAGCAAAGATATCCTGCCTGGCTTTGCATTTCTTGGCTTCACGTAGTTCCAGTGAAACCCTCGATGCTATTTGAACACTGGGTGGGTTGAGGTTTTTTTTTTCTTTTTTTTTTTTTTTGGTGCATAGTTTAATTACAGTGAGGCTGTGCACTGACTCTCCATTAATAATACAGTAAATTTCAGCAGCAGATTAAATTTCTCTAAAGTAGTAAATTGCAGGGGAAAGTGGAGGAAAGTCATGGTCGAGGAAAATAAGTACATTATGGGTCCTTTATTAGATAGAAGCCCATGGCATCAGGCAGACGGGTTCTTACAAACACACACATATGAGAAAAACAGGGACTGCATCAATCAGCTTATCAAAATCACTTAAAAGAAATGGGCTTCTGCTGAATGTGTGGAGTGCAATAAAACATCAGTGTAACGCCGGACGTATATTAACTGGCACAGAGAGATTATGACATGTCCATTACTGAGCTTCCTCTTCCTGCTGGCTGCAGAGAGCCCCAGATTCCTCCATAATGTGCTCCTCAACCTCCGCCTCCCCTCCCAAATTTATTTTATTACTCTTGTTATGGGCAGGCCCACTATAAAATGACATTAGAGGCAGAACAGCCACATGAGAGATGCTGACTCTGCCCTGAACATGGAATGCACTTCATAAGGGCTATGTAAATGCTTTGTTAATCTAGTGCCATCCGAGAGCACAGAAGAAATGAAAAGTGGGCAAAAGCCCTAGGCAAGCACTTCTTCTCTCCTGCTGGGCCCCTCCCAGCACCCCTGGGCTCTCCAGGGCCCGTCCTGCCCTGCTCTGGGGTTTGGGGCAGCCTTGGGTTGGCCGACAGCTGGTACCTGGGCAAGGCTTTAATGGGGATGATGGCAACCCCTAGAGCAGGGCAGGTGAAGGTTTTCTGTGGGAGCCACGAGGTCTCAGTGCATTAAAACCCCAGTTACTGTCAAAGCAGCTCAGTGTGTGCCCAGGGCTGGGAGGGGAGGGAGGAGCTGGGGCACCCAGGGATGGGGGAGCAGCTCCAGCTCTGAGCCCTCTCTCATCAAACTCATTTTACATGGAGGTGTCAGTGCTTCATGGATGAATAATCCAGATTATAACACACCACTTAGTACCTTTAGCCATTTCTGCAGGTACTGAAAGGGAGAACTGCTTGGTCCACTACAGCAAATGGGCTGTGCCTTCAGGGACACAGGGACACAGGGACACAGGGACATGGCCCCAGGGACCTTGGGACAGGCAGGAACTCGTGTGCTGGATAGATGAGATACCAGAGGGGATGTGTATGTGTGTGTATATATATATGGCACAAAAAAATCATTTTAAAACCACTTTTTGGCCCCAACAACTGCGCTTAAAATCAAACGAGAGATGAAGGAATTTTTCAGCCCAAATCATAAGAGACCCTGGGGGGGGGACACAGGATTATGGACACTTATAACTAATGCAAAATAAACAAGGCAAAATTATATGTAATTACTCCTAAAGTCGTTTGCTTGTTTCAGTAATTGACCTGTGCATTCTTTAATCTTTAATGCTCCTTTAAAATTCAGCCTCAGGGACTCATAACATTTATTGACGTTTGTCATGGTTAAGGCTCTGGAGGAACTGGGCTTTATTAGAAGTCTTCAAAGAAATATCAGTTTAGGGATAAGCAGCATTAATATTTTGTACACAACATCATCTGCTTAGAAAGCTTTACTAGGTTTCTTTATGTCTTAGAAAAAGATGGCCAAAAAGGGCAGTGCTGGGAGTGGCTCAGTAAAGAACCTGCTGCTGCTGCTGTAGTGGATTTGATTAACAAAAATATGAGGCTGTGTTTAATAAAATGAAAAAGGTTGGTGCAGGAGACACTGGTGTGTCTGTTCATGGTGGCAAGAGAGTTTTGTGCCACGCTGGGTGGAGAGAGGAGCAATTCTCTCTGGCACAGACTCGCTGTGTGACCTTGCCAAGTGTCACCTGCATTTTCCTTCTGCAGAAGCCCTGCCCTCCTTTCCCTGTCACGGCAGGTGAAGTTCTCAAACCAGCTTCAATTGTTATGGATCCCCCAGTTTGCAGGCTCTGCACATTTCTGAGTGTCCACAGGGCTGGGGGGAAATTTCTGTTGTTGGTTCAAATTTTGTTGGCAAACATTGTACAAAAAAACCCAACCAAACTGGGGGGCACCAGCGACGAGCAGCCTGCCTGAAACCTTTTTGCCATTTGAGAGAGAGAAATTCCTTGAATGTTTCTCATATTTTAATATTTCTCATATGGGCAGGATCTTGCAAATAGCTCAGAAACTTGGTGCCACTGCTCCTTCCGCAGGTGCTGGTCTTTCCCAGGCACTGCAGATCTGCTTGGTCAGGGAATGGCTGAGAAGCAGCAGAATTCCAGTTCATAGAATCCCAGAGTGGTTTGTGTTGGAAAGGACCTTTAGGATTATCTCATTCTTACCCCTGACACAGGCAGGGACACCTCCACTATCCCAGATTGCTCCAAGCCCTGTCCAACCTGGCCTTGGACACCTCCAGGGATCCAGGGGCAGCCACAGCTTCTCTGGGCACCCTGTGCCAGGGCCTCACCACCCTCACAGAGAAGAATTCCTTCCCAATATCCCATCCATCCCTGCCCTCTGTCAGTTTGAAGCCATTCCCCTGATGAGTTTGCTCAGTTCTTAGCAGCAGCTGACATTTGTGCTTCCCTGACTGGCCAAGGGGCACACGGGATCCTCTCCAAGCATCCTCGGGGCTGTTCCCCTTGGAGCAGACCCTGCCTCCTGCCCAGGGTTCTGTGCTGCTCCTCGGGGGGCTGCATTCAGGTGCCAGAAGTGGGGGTGCACCAGTGTCCCACCTTCCTGAGCCTTCCTCACTGGGCAATGGCTCCTTCTAAAAGTGGTTGTTTTGCCATCCAGTGTCGGGTTGAGTTTCCTCCAGCTTTAGCACAAAGAACCATTTTTCCCTTTCCTTCCTGGGCTCAGTCAGGCCACCCGCTGTATTTTGAGCTTCTTGTTGATTTTCCTTCTCTTCCCCAGTCCTTGGATTCCTTCTCTATTAAACCAGTGAAATCATCATGGGGCCAACCGGAAACCCCTCTGACACTGAAAATGGGGCTCAGCAAAGGCCATTTCCGAGGAATTTGTCCTGTTTTTCTTTGAAGGGAAAAGAATCCAAGTGTTTTCCTAAAGAAACGAGAGCTTTAACAATTGGTGTATCTATGGTGCTGCTGGAGTAAGGGACTTGTGTTTAGATAGGGGCCAGATTGGGAACCCATGTGACTGAGTAGTCATTTTCAGACATATTTGTGTTGCTGCCAGCAAGGCTCCTGGTGGGTGTAAGGTTTGGGGACATCAGCAGCATTCTTAGGGAGCTGAAATTCGGTCTCTCTTTAGCTGTCCCCGCCTCTCCACCTGGTGTGACAGCAGAGAAGCTGCCATCAGGTGATGTTTTTGAGGCGAGGAATTCTTTTTGTCTCTAACGGGGACAGCTTCCCCCGCCCGTGCCTCGGTGCTGCGCCAGAACAAGGCTTCCAGCAGAGTGGCAGAGTTGAGCTGCCTCTCGCATTAAACACCAGAGATTTCATTAAATGGCAGAGGAGGGAGCTTGTGTAGAGGGGAGGCTCACCCCAGAGACATTACAGATTGTCTCATGCTATTTAAGTGGGCTAAAATTAGAGGGAAAGAATCTGCGGCTAATTGGACTTGTGCATTAATCATAGTCTGCTGCTGGAGTACTTCACCCATTAGAATGTGTTAATTTGGTAATTACAAGGTGAGGGGGAGGTCTCTCTTTGTAATCCAAAGCCCTTCTTCATGCTTATTGCACATATCAGAAGCAGGTACAGCGAGAGGTTGGAGGCAGGATTATGGTGTGGGGGGCTGAGCTCCCTATTACCACCTCCTACCCCACCTGTGAACACACACAGGCTCCCCAGCTCCAGACACCTATAATTAAACTGGGTTTGATATTGGGAGCAGAAGGTCCTTCATTCCAGTTAACAGGTAATTAATTGTATCTCAGTTTCCATTGTAATTCCCCCTCTCCGTTGTTGTAAGAAATAATGTAAATGTTCAGCGGCCTCCTGTGTTTGGGAAGGAGGGGCTTCTCCTTGCTCCTCTTTTTCTGAGGTTCCTCTGAAGGGTTTGGGGAGCTCGAGGTGGGCCTGGAAGAGCTGCTCCTCTCCCCAAACCCATTGCAGAAGGCACAGATTTGCAGGCGTGATCCTGCAGCTGAGATGAAATCAGTTGTTTCCTTTCCTATATCCCATAGATAGCAGGAAGAAGATTTTACAGTGAGGGTGGTGAGGCCCTGGAAGATGTTGTTCACAGAAGCTGTGTCTGCCCCTGGATCCCTGGAAGTGTCCAAGCCAGGTTGGATGGGCTCTGAGCAGCCTGGAATAGTGGAAGATGTCCCTGCACATGTCAGGGGATGGACTTAGGTGACCTTTAAAAATCCCTTCCAACCCAAACCACTCTGTGATTCTGACTCCAAGCCATTCACAGATTTACCTTGCTCTTCAGGGCTGCCTTGCCTCCCTCCTGGCAGGTTTTGCTGCATTCAGAGGTGCTTCACGGATCAGGGCAGATGGGAAAATAGAGAAGAGAATTAACAAGACGGGGAACAGGCAGAAAACTCAGGCAGGGAAATGTAGGAGACTAAACACTGAGACAGCTAGTGCAAAATATGGATTTTCTGAGGGATGTAAAACACTAATGAGTAAAAACACTGAGATGTATGTGCTCTAATGAGAAGCAAATCAGACTGGAGCTTGCAAAGCAACACTGCCTCCAGTGCCTTTAATCTGGCAGGAGGCTCCTTTCCCAGCTCTGCCCTTAGAGATGCTCAGAGAGGAAAAACCCCTTCATGTGAAATCCCAATTTTCCCTCTCCCTATCCATTTGCTGCTTTACCTGTGGGGCCAACAGCCTTTCAGGAGGGGTGGTTTCCCCTCCACCTTGAACCTGGGCAGGGCAATATGGATATGAAAAAAGGCCTCAAGCAGGAAATTTCTTTAGCCTTTGCAGCACTTTGTGAAAGTTCTGTTTTTCCCACGTAAAGAATTTAAAACAATGTTATAATTTTGTAAATTTCTGCACCTGCAGTTACTTCTCGAGGACTGTTTTGGTTTTAACCAGAAAAACATCTAGAAACGGATGTCTCAGAGCTCAGCTAATCACCCCAAGGGGTGGATGTCCAAGGGACCAATTGTTTTATGCCGTTCAACACGCTTCTGCGTATTAACATATAAAAGCTGTTCAATCTTTCATTAAATCCCCTTACTTCGGATCATCTCTTGGTAGCGTGGACTTTGTCGTTCTTACCTATTCGGGGAGCTACAGCGACAGGGCAATGTCTGCTGGAAGGACCCTGCAGTGCTGACAGAGCCCTGCACAAACCCCGCTGTGGTTCCCAGCCCATTTCCCAGCCTATTTCCTTGGATTGCAGCTGCTCCACAATCTCTGCAAAGGTCGCTCACTGTGAGTGCCTTCAGCTGTGATGTATTTGTGGGCAGCCCCGACGGTGGCAGGCAGCCCTCACAAACAGTGACCTGAAGTGGTGACCTCCACAAACCACATCATTTTCCACTTGGATACCTCCAGATTGGTTCTCCGGATCTGCAGAACCACAAGGCCAGTTCTGGCTCCGGTGCAATAATTTGCTGGCTCATTAGCACTGACTCCTTAAAGGGGCACCTTTAATGTTACTGAGCCTAAAAATGTGACCTATTTCCCCCCTCCTCTGCCATAGCTCCTTGCAAATTCCCTGTTGTTAATCTGTGTGTACTCTCATCCTTCTGCACCTCCTGGAAGATCAGAAGTCTTGCGAGCAAAATAAAAAACCTGCCCTAAAATGTGTCCAAATGCTGTGTCACAGCCAAATTGAAACCTCCCAGAATATATTTCATTTACTAATGAAGGGACTGGAGGCAGAGGAACACAAAGGGGAGCTCAGCCTTCTTCTGAGGTCTGTCTGCTCTCTGGTGTCACAATTTGGGACCATCGAAGAGCGTCTTTGCAGTAAAATACTTCACAATAAACCAACAGCAAGTATCAAGGACAGGAAGTGTGTTTCTACAACAGGTTTTAATTTTATTAAACTTGCAGAGAGTCGCAATAAACTATAAGAAAAGCAATTGTTGTTAAACAGCCCAGTTTTTATTAAAAATTACTTGCATTTTCTGAAGCCAACACTGGAAGTTGGAAGCGTGAGAAGGATCCTTTTAGTACTCTAAGCTGTGCATGTGGGCTACAGACTGTACCCATTGGAATAAAGTGATTACCACCCTCATTAAGTGGATAAAGACCATTCACTGCCTTCCATTTCGGGGATGACTAATGTGAATCCGCGTTCAACACGGCGGACGCTGAAGGGATAATTTTGTTGGAACAGATCTATAATGCACAGTGACTAGGTGTGAAAGGCACTTCCCTTGTGCAAGCCACTTTGCAGATCCAGGCTGAGCTCCTGGGCTTAATGAGCAGCACCCGCAGCCACCCCCAGGAGCTGGTGCTCCCCAGGCCTCCAGTTCACCTGGGATAATCAATTGCCTTTAACTATGTGATCACAGCATCATTTAGGTTGGAAAAGACCTTTCAGACCACGAGTCAAACCACTGACCCAGCACTGCCAAGGCCACCAATAAACCACGTCCCTGAGAGCCACGTTTACACGGTTTTTAAATCATGGTGACTGCACCTCTTCCCCTGGGCAGCCTCTTCTGGTGCTCGACAGTGCTTTGGTGAGGAAATCATTCCTGGTGTCCAACTTAAACCTCCCCTGGTGCAACTTGAGATTATTTTCCCTTGTCCTGTTACCTGGGAGAAGAGCCTGGCCACCACCTGGCCACAGCCTCCTGTCAGGTGGTTGTAGAGGGCAATAAAATCTCTCCTCAGCCTCCTTTTCTTCCCTGAGGTTTCCCCAATTAACATCCAACACTTCACCTCAGTCTGGCTGAAGCTTCAACTTCGTATCTCACCAGAAATGGAGACAATGAAATATTTCCAGACATAACTTCATTCATTTCTTCACTGAAAAAGCTTTTTTTTTTTTTTTTTTTAAATTAAGCTCCTCAGAATTATTCAATTCTCAGAAATTTGTTTCAAAATTGAAAACCAAATTTTGGCATTCTGAATATTCAATTTGTCTTCCTTACGCTTTCATTATCCATCTCCCATATCTCCGTGTTGTATTTCATGACACCAAACTGGCAGATGTCTGTTACAGAAGGTGTAATTCTTTGCAGAAGACAATAAGTTGTTTTGATCAGTATTTAGTAGATGCCATTACTTCAAAAACCAGCAGCGCTTCACCTACTACGCACCTACTATTTTGGTAGGTTCACTCTAGTCACAACAGACAAACTAATGCATAATTATGGTAAATAAGAGAATGAAATGTGTTTCACTGACATTTCGGGCTGCTCTTGAACAGAAGGCTTTGCAAAATGCCATCTTTTCATGGGGAAATAAACCAGTAATAATTTTCAGTGACTGTTTTCCGTGCAAGAACTCCTCCATATTTGTTCCTCCCCTAAACCCGGAGGCAGGATGGGATGCAAGTGAGCTTTTGGGGTCCTGCAGAGCTGATCTGCCCTGGCTGTGTCTCTCTGGTGGCTGCTGCAGAGCTCTTTGCTCCTGTTGGGTTGCAGGAGCTGTTGACATCCCAGAACAGTTTATTTTTAGTGAGAGCTTGCTGCCATCCCACAGCTGTGGGGTCACGAGCTCTGGGTCATGCTCCAACCCTTGTTACAAACCCGGCTGTGTGGGGCTGAGCTCTGGGCTTTTCCCAGAGCAGCTCCTGAGCCCAGCCCAGCTGGGCAGAGGTGCAGGTGACCAGTCAGAGATGCAGGTGACCAGCAGAGGTGCAGGTGACCTCTCAGAGGTGCAGGTGAGTGGTCAGAGGTGCAGGTGAGCGGTCAGAGGTGCAGGTGAGTGGTCAGAGGTGCAGGTGACCTCTCAGAGGTGCAGGTGACCAGTCAGAGGTGCAGGTGACCTCTCAGAGGTGCAGGTGACCAGTCAGAGGAGCAGGTGAGGGGTCAGAGGTGCAGGTGACCTCTCAGAGGTGCAGGTGACCACTCAGAGGTTCAGGTGACCAGTCAGAGGTGCAGGTGACCTCTCAGAGGTGCAGGTGACCAGTCAGAGGTGCAGGTGACCAGTCAGAGGAGCAGGTGAGTGGTCAGAGGTGCAGGTGACCACTCAGAGGTGCAGGTGACCAGTCAGAGGAGCAGGTGTCAGCACAGACATGTGAAGTCAGTGTTTGGGTTGAGCTTACAGCAGTAATAAGATTTTGGTTGCATTGAAAAAACAGTTCAGCATGGCCCAAAGAAATAGCAACGACTGCTCAAGAAGTGTTTCGTGTGTTTGGGTTTTTTCCTCCAGTTAAGATTTTTTAAACTGCCTGTTAAAAAGGTGTTTTGGCATATTTCTCATACAGCCACACGGCTGAGCTGGTGCTGGGTGCATGTGAGCATTTAGGGGGTGTGTGTGTGCACTTTGGGGTGAGCTATTGCTGTCTTTACAGAAGTGGCATTGAGAACCTGTTGTGTTTCCAGCAGTTTGGGCAAACACAGTCTCACACAGATGCCACGGATCATAAACCTGCTGGAAGCCAATGCTGGTGCTGTCGTGCTCCTCGGGCATCCAGAAACCTTTTTTCTGGGAGGTCATTGGTAGTTACCTGGTGGTGTTGGATTTTTAGCTGCTCAGCACTGGTGGGTATTCTCAGAGGGAACAGAGGGATGTGAAATTGGGCTGGATTTGAAGCCTGTGATGACGACTGTGTCTGCCTGTGGTTCCCATTTAAGCATCCTCAGGCCTTCGAGAGCAGATATTGGACCAGATCTTTGGGAAGTGTGGAGCACAAGCTTGAGCTGGTGTGCCCTATTTGCCTGTTCTCTCGTATTTCTGATACTAAAATGAAGCAGAAAGGCTTTATTTGCTCCAACTGCAGTGGGAGGGAATGCTGGAAACGCACCGCCGAGCCCTGATTCTTCCTTCTCTCCCTTAATTGTGTCCTTCGAAAGCAGAGTCCTCTAGTGCTAAAAGAAGATGATGGCAAACTGCCTTGTTAACCTATTTTAAGTAAATCTGTATTGAGTTTCCTGCTGTGCCTAAAAGCTGGAAGTCCCAGTAGAGTTTTATATTTTATCCCTGCACTGGCTTTCTCTGGACTTTAATTTCCCACTTCCTTTTTCTTCTACCCCAAAAGAAATGCAAATTTAATTTCACAGGAAATAAGGATATACTTGAATAAGACAAGATTTTTTTTTTTTTTTTTTTTTGGCCAATATCTCTGTGTCTCCCACTGGTTAGGAGCTGATTTTGAGGGATCTAACATTTTGCCTTTCTTAAAACAAATTCTTTGCATACAGCAGCCTCCCACAGACTCCTTTAGCACAGAAAGGCAAAAGAATTTTAGCAGGGAAAATTCTGCACGGAAGAATAGGACAGCACAGGCCACCTGTATGGTATTAGGAGGAGATGAGCGAAAAGATATTGCTGATCTGTATTAATAATTAATTTAATTTTCTATAGCCCTCTTATAAAAGTTCCTCAACAAATTTGCAGAGTGTATAATATATGTATCACTGAATTGTAGCTATTTCTGGAGCACTTCATCTGTTCCAATGCAGACATGGGGATGGTTTTTAATAGTTTAGGTCAGTAAGTCATTATGAAAGCCTCCACTGAAATAATACTCTTGAAATAATAATATTGGATGTGGGCTATATTGTTAAAGGGGTTTTATTTTTTTCTTTTCTCCTTTATGATGAGTTCCTGCTTTCTTTCTGTTGTGATATGACACATGGGTTGCAGCGATAGCCACTGGACCTATGGGGAACACTGGGAGCATATTTAACATTTAATGTATTTAACTTTTTCTAAAGGGGATTTAGGATGAGAATATAAAGAATGAGACACAGCCATGGCCTGCCAAAAAGTGTTCCAGCCCAGGGGTCCTTACCAAATAAAAACATCCAGAGAGATCCTTATGGGGGATTTTTATTATCCATCACAGTGGCCCAGACACTGGCAATGTTCTTTGGAAAAAAAAAAAGTGTTGTTTGTTGGTCTCAGCTGTAAATTTTACCTGAAATGCCTGACTTGGAGGCACACGGGCTCCTGACCACCACCCTGGCGTACAGCCAGGCTGGCTAATGCCCACCTTGGAAAGCAACTTGGGTTTTGAGCAGGGCTTAGTCTGCAGCCCAGGCCTATCCTTGCCCTTGGGCTCGTGTTTAACTGCTTTGCTAATTCAGCAGCGGAACCATCACCACATCCTGCAAGAGGCTTGTTTATCTTTTTACCTTCTTCTCACCAAACCTCCAAGCTGGCTCATTCCAGGGGATCTGGCACAGCTCTCCACCGGTGCTGTGGCTGGCAGCAAGGTCTGGGCAGTGGGGTGGAGCTGGGAAAGAGGGTCTAAAATGCAAGAGCAGCAGCCCAGGGTGATGGCAGTGTGGCTAGGCAACAGCATGGGGAGAGGAGGAATGATCTCTCTTTGTCAGACAGCAGAGCTGTTAGAGGTTATGAGATTCTTTTATTGCACTAATTTGCAGTGCAATGTGCTGACATTCTCTCCCTGTTGCACAGAGAATATATAAATTATGCCTGCAGGACGATTAACTGTTTGTCCAGGCTAATTGTCAGTATTAAATCTTGCTCAGTCACAGTTTTAAAGCTTAATTTAAACTCTCTATCTTTAAGGAATCTGCACTCCCACTCCCCCTCCCACCACGGGGAAAAAAATAATAAAGATTTAATGGTTTAAGTCAGTTCCCTTTGTAAGAGCTAAAGTTATAATTGGGTGTGTGGATCGTGGAAGCATCTGCACACGATGAGCCTGTGGAGTTTTCCTTTTGCTTTGCCCGATAATGCTCATTTCAAATCCCATTGTCTTTGCTACCCTGTATTAATTTCTGAATTATGTATTATTGTTCTGAGACCCCGGAGCCACAGCTATTCCCCACATCTATTACTGCATAAATCTTTGCTGTGTGCTTAAACCAGCAATGATTCATCCTGAAAGATGGAGAGGAACACCAGTGCTGGAGAAAAATCTCTCTCCTGGTGAAAGGGGCACAAATCTGATGCTCAGACCTCGGAGGGTGGCTGGGGAGGGAGGGAGGGCAGAGAGAGCTGGATGTGAGGAGCTGCAGCAACAAGAGAGGGATGGAACCCACCACGGGTTTGGGCACTGCATCCTCACACGCTGCAGGTTGTGAGCTGTGCTGGCTGTGCTGCTGATGCCCAGGGGAAAGTGCTGCTCTCCTGGCAGAGCCTGTGTGAAGGGCCAGCCCTCTGGGTGAGGCCCATCCTCGTGGTGCCACAGGAGATGAAGATCACTGGCCAGACCGGCAGAGATTTCACATTTTCAATTTCTTGTGTTTTCTTCTATGGCGATTCTTAATTTAGCCTCCTGTAAAGACAGACAGATGTATGAAGTTGGCCCGTCTCCTCCTAAAATTTGTAGCAGCAGTGCTGTGAAGTGGCTGTTTCTCATCTCTGCTTGTCCCTAGGTTTAATTTCCTGAAGCTCTGTGCCAGCAGCATGGGTTTAGCTGATGGTTGTCCTGTCCCTGTTGGATCCAGAGCTGGCTGTCCGTGGGCTGTCACTGCCCTCAGCACGCCTGGGTACCCCAATTCAGCTGTGTGTGCTGCAGCTCCAGCAAATGAAAAGGTGGCATCACTGCCTGGTTTTAAATGTACCTGATTGCATTTTTCCTGGCTTTGGTTCAGCCTGACATCCCCAGGGTTTGCCACGAGCCTGACACTGACCCCACAGCTCGGGGTGAGCAGCACTGGGGGTCAGGGAATCACAGACTGGGGTGGGTTGGAAGGGATTTTAAAGATCAGCTCATTCCACCCCCTGCCACGGGCAGGGACACCTTCCACTGTCCCAGGGTGCTCCAAGCCCCTTCCAGCCTGGCCTTGGACACCTCCAGGGATCCAGGGCCAGCCACAGCTTCTCTGGGCACCCTGTGCCAGGGCCTCAATCCTCTCACAGGAAGAATTCCTTCCCACTATCCAATCTAACTCTGCCTTCTCTGAGTTTGAAGCCATTCCCTCTTGTCCTGTCCCTCCATCCCTTGTCCCCAGTCCCTCTCCAGCTCTCCTGGGGCCCCTTTAGGCCCTGGAAGGGGCTTTGAGGTGTCCCTGGAGCCTTCTCTTCTCCAGCTCTCCCAGCCTGGCTCCAGAGCAGAGGGGCTCCAGCCCCAAATGGTTCCAAAAGGATGCCAGGGGGATTCTATTTCCATGTTGTGGTTTCTGTAGGACACAGTCCCATTGGAGAGCTTGGGTGCTTCAGGCTTGAGCCGTTCTGGGCTTTCCTTGATCTCTTGAAAGACTTTAACAGGACTTTGCTTTCTAGAGAAGTGCAGGAGAGAAAGTGCTCCCCGTGCTGTTAATGTGTGCTGCAGGAATTGTTCCTGTGCCACGGGTCAGAGTTGAGCATGTTCTCAGTGGGTGAGAGGGGTCAAGCTCTGTCTGACCTGGGGCAGGTGCTAATTGAAAAGCAGGCAGCTGTGGGTAGAAAGGAGCCCGGTGAGGTGGGGACAGAACCAGGCTGGTCCCTCTGTTCCTGGAAAATGACAGTGCTGACAGCCAGGAGGGAGAGCTGAGAGGCTGGTGCCTCGCACAGCTCCTGACCCCAGCACTGCTCTGTGTGATGGGGACGAGACGTGGGACACTGAGCACAGCACCTCTGCTCTCTGCGTGGGGACGGGGCAGGTTTGGGACATCCCTGCAGCTGTCAGCCAGGAGATTTGTGTGGGGATGGGGCAGGTTTGGGACGTCCCTGCAGGTGTCAGCCAGGAGCTTTGTGTGGGGATGGGGCAGGTTTGGGACATCCCTGCAGGTGTCAGCCAGGAGCTTTGTGTGGGGATGGGGCAGGTTTGGGACATGCTGCAGGTGTCAGCCAGGAGATTTGTGTGGGGACGGGGCAGGTTTGGGACATCCCTGCAGCTGTCAGCCAGGAGATTTGTGTGGGGATGGGGCAGGTTTGGGACATGCTGCAGGTGTCAGCCAGGAGCTTTGTGTGGGGATGGGGCAGGTTTGGGACGTCCCTGCAGCTGTCATCCAGGAGCTTTTGCTGCAGAGCAGGGAAAGGTGAGCAGGTCAGTACCTGCAGGAGAAAGCAGCCACCTGGGAGCTGAGGAGGAAACAGCTCTCACTAATCCTGCTCCTTCTGACACCTCCTAGAGAAACAAAAGGGCTCGTGCTGTTCTGCTCTGTTAGAGCTCCCTTTACCAGTGACAGCTTTCCTCACTTCTGTTCTGAAACCTGCAAAATTAGGGTGAGTGAAAGGTGGGGGGAGGAGGAGAGAGCCAGTTTAGTGTGGAAGAGGAATGCCTGGCAGAAGGTCCCAGGAAGGAGAGGAGAATGAGCAGGTGAGGAAGAGGAGGGTTGATCACCAGCCAGCTCAGCTGTGGGGTGGCACAGGAGAACCCGAATCCTTGGCATGGTTTGCAGAGAGAGGGGAGTAGGGGAGGATTTCAGAGCTGTGTGCAGGGCAGGACAGCCAGTCCCTCTGCTCTGCCACTGCCCCAGGACCCCGGGAGCTTTGGTGTGAACAGAGAGATGACAGCTCCCTGCCTGGCCCAGGGACTGGGCTGCAGGATTTGTTGGTTTGGGTGCCTGGGATATTATGGATAACAATAATTTGCTTCACTCCATCTGTAAGAATAGAGCAGCCACTCAGGCCCCATTTGCTTCCATGGTGCAAATTCCTGCTCCCAGGTCTGGCACCCCTGCACACAAGGATCTAGATGCCCACGGGATTATTTTGGGGAAACCACTTCCTGCTGCTCCAAAGGGGATGTGAGCATGTTTTGTGTGTGAATTTGAATGGCCCTACTGTAAATTTTAACATTTTTATTAAACCAGAAGAATGGGAAGCCCCATATTGGGAGAGGTTCTGGAGTCACTATGTAGCACAATTCCAAGAGCAGGACCAAGGCTCCTTCCAAGGAGCAGATCTTGACAAGAGATTTCTGCCTAATCCCAGCACCTAGCAGCTGGTTTGTGCCTCCCAAAAGATTATTCTTATTTCTGGCTCTTATCCCGGTGATCATCAAAGCGAATATTCCCACTCTCCATCAGAAATCTCTCATTTCCTTTTTTTGTGACTCAAATCTGATGTCAGCCAGGTTTGACTGCTCAGGTGTGAAAGCAGGAGATGGGGCTGCAGCGATGGCAGGGCTGGAGGTTTGTCTGAAATCCCTGACTGCCTCTGCAGGACTGTGCAGTGGGAGAGGGTAAATACACGGAAAGCAATCCCATGCTCCTGCTGGCTTGTTATTTCAGGCAGCTTTTCCACAGCGTCTCTTATTTGTCTTCCCTCTGAAGGGGGAGAGAAGTTAGGCTCCAGCTCTAGCTGGAATATATTTGTAAGCAGGCAGTTACAGGAGTCCTTAAAACAGCTAAAGCAGCGTGTGGGGAGGAAATAAAAATAAATACCTCTCCTAGGAGAAGAACAAAAGAGAGGGGCTGAAATACCTGGGATCACAGCCCGTGCTGGGGGAGAGCGCGCAGGGGGAGGGCTGCTGTGCTCAGGCAGGGGAGATGCTGTCTTTAGCATATGCTCTGCATATTTTACTGCCAGAGAAGATGTGGCGATGATTTAATATGCAAAGGTAGATATGGCATTGATATGCATCCACACCGCATAACATGTGCATACATATTTCAGAGGTGCTACGAGGAAGCGCAGCGCTGAAGGCGAGCATTTATCAGGCTCGCGGTCAAACGTTTGAGACCTCCGCAGCCTTAGGAGATCCTGCAGGAGGAGGAAAAATCACACGGCCTGATGATTATTAGTGTTTTAAACACAGAATTGTCAGGATGCCGGGGAGCAGGGAGAGCACTTGAGACACGCTGAGTGATGCGCTGAGGAGCAGCCGCCCGGGTAAACAAAGGCTGCAGTGGCAGCGACGGGCAGAGATCGAGCCAGGAGCCCCAAAGAGACAATTATTCACCTACAGCCCGAGCCTTCCACTCCCCAGTGTGTGCCCAAGCCCCAGGGAATGAGAGGAGCCTCTCTGAGAGCTCTGCAGTTGGGGTGGGTGGGTTTTGCCTGTAGTTTTTTGGTTTTGTTTCATTCTGGGAGCTGCACAGGGAAAGGGAGGTTTGGCACACGCAGATGTGACCAGCGCAAGAGGACACAGCCCTGCACCTCCATCTCCCACCTGGGGCTGCCTCTCTTGCCCCTTGGTTGTTTATATTTGCCCCTCCTTGGGGACAGCAGGCAACAGGCAGCACCCACAGCCCTCAGAAAGCTAAAACCAGGCCTGCAGCTTCCTGCTAAAAGAACAAACTGGGAAACACCTGGCTGTTCCGAGCACATTAACGTCACACTGTGGCATGCCTCGGGTGCTGGTGTTGTCCCCTCAGCCTGGCACGGTCCTGAGCCCTGGGGGTGGCAGGAGCAGTCGGCGGGGCAGGATGCAGGATGCTGTGCAGATGAAAGCACAGACAGTTTGTGTTTGTTTTGCTTAGTGACAGCTCTAGATTTTAATGTTTGATCACAGCAGGCAGGGAGGTCCTGCAGGGATTTCAAAAGATGCTCTGTCCCCGTGCACCGACATGCATTTTCTGTACATTAAATGAGTGCATCTCGCCTACCTCGCTGGAAAAAACTAGTTTGGGCTTAATGCAAATTGGGCTCGGTATGAGCAGTTTGCGCTGGGAGGGATCTGCCCTGCTCTGCTGTTTCCAAAGCCTGTTCACCAGTGCCACAGAGGCACCAGAACTCCAGTGCCAGCGCAGGGGTGCAGGGTGCTGCAGTCCCCACTGAGGTACACGGGTGACACCTGCCCTCTGCCAGACCAGGGTCCCATCAGGACTGCCTGCTAGCCCAATTTTGGGAGCTTGCAGCTCACTTCAGCCCTGGTGTGGCACTCATTTCTCTGGTGTGGCCAGCCCAGATTTACACTCGTCCTTTCTGATGTCCTTTGATAGTGGGAGAAGGAGGAGTTGAGCTCTTTTCTGGGGACCCCGGAGGTTTGGGAGCAATGCCAAGGTGCTGCCCTTGCTTCAAGCCCTGTGTGCCTGGCTGTGAGGAGCTGTGTTGCAGCTTGGCTCCTGCGAGTTCAGAGTCCTGCCTCCTCCTGGCACCTTCAGATGGCAGGAGAGGTGATGCCTTAGGTTTTAACTTTTATATTTTTCAAATTCTGTATTCCCAGTGTGTAACTCTGCAGTGTCCTGCAGCCTGGGAGCTGCTGCTCTCTCATGCTGAGACAGACAGAACAAAGCCTCTCCAGGCTGCTCTCCAAGGACACCCAGCCCGGCCTAGGCCCAAAATGTGTAACCCAGCATCTTGAGAAGGGGGGCAAGCTGAGGGGAAATTCCATCATTAGCTAAAGTTTAATTGGTGAAATTGGGTTGAGATGCAAATGGAGCAAAGCTATAAAAGTGTGAAGAACTCGTGACTCGGGGTCCATCTTGGGTGTAGCCTTTGGCCTGCCCAGGGTGTGCCTCTGAAGGCCTTTCAAATAAATATCCACCATTATTCCCTTCCTCCTGTCCAGTCTCTGTTTCTAGGTTGGCCTCTTTAGGCATCAGAGGGACGGGGCTGGGTTTGGTGGCAGTGGTCAGGGACAGCCAGGGCCAGGGGTGGCCCCTGGGGAGGAGGACACAGCCTGAAGTGAGGTGTGGAGAGCAGAGAGGGATTCTCCAGCACTAATGACAGCAGGCAGCACTCCCACTGCTGCGGAGGCCACTGCAACTCCATCGCTCCTTAATTATCTGGAATTATAGCGCTGCTCTCGCCCTTTTTATGTTACGGTGGAAGAAATCAGGACATACATTAATTATCTAATCCGTATGTAAAGTGTCACATATAATTTTCCCGGAGCAAAAGGTTCTAGCTTTAAGACCCGCATGGTCTCTTAATAACCATGTGAGAGGGAAGAAAATAATACCCAGATATATGATTATTACAGTGGTCGTTGGCCACTGTTGCTCCTCTCCCTGCTTTTGGGGCAGTGTCTCTTACAGAGCCTTACATTTGCTGGGTGACCTTTAAACAGCCCCAGACTGCAGCCCGTGGCCTGGCTGGGCTGCAGGGAATTGAGAGCACAAACCCCATACTCGTTGTTGTTGTTGTTGTAGAAGTACTGTCTGAATCAGAAATACCTTTGGTGGTTTGCTGGCTGCCTTTTATTTTTTCTCATCTGCATACAGAAGAGAGGGGAAGACCCCACAGCATCTCTTTGACTAAGACACATGGCAGCTGAAGAAGTCGATTAAGAAAATCAGTATTGCATTTATTAGCCTCCATCTATGATGCATGGTGTTATGCTAATATGCATGAATTAATTACTGTTATTAATTCAATTGAATTAATTTGATATAACTGATGTGCGCAGGGAAGATTTGTGGCGAGAGCTGCTTTTAAAGAGGTGTCGCAGGCAAGGGCTGGGCTGATGGCAGTGGGAGGGGGAGATGGGCTCTGCAGCAGCCCCAGCACATCTGTCTGCACCACCTGATGCAGCACAGGAGCCAGGAGACCTTTTCATCCCCCAGCCCCTTCCCCTCCCTCGGTGGTCTGCTCATGACTTCATCCCCCGCTGCAGCTGGGAGCATCCTGATGCTGCAGAGATTCCTGCTGAAGGCAGGTGAAGTGTAAGGTTGATATTTGGGTAACCTGAGAGAGGGAAGCTGAGGGTGCAGTTCCATCTGCAGGTGGGGCAGGAACCCAGTGTCCACAGGGAGCAAAAGGCAGGGAAACAGAGCAAGAAGGGAAGGAGCAGAGAACAATTCTTCTCTGTGAGGGTGGGGAGGCCCTGGCATGGGTTGCCCAGAGAAGGTGTAGCTGCCCCATCCCTGGAAGTGTCCAAGGTCAGGTTGG
Organism: Pachycephala philippinensis; assembly: GCA_013397055.1. NCBI lineage: Eukaryota > Metazoa > Chordata > Aves > Passeriformes > Pachycephala > Pachycephala philippinensis. The sequence continues at coordinate 183,434 of VWZT01015730.1, forward strand.
AACAACCTGATGTAGTGGAAGGTGTCTCTGCCCATGGAATTAGGTGGTTTTCGAGGTCTTTTCCAACCCAAACCACTCTGTGACTCTATAAATAAGCAATTCAGAACAGGAAAGAATTCCCTTTGCCTGGTTTTGGGTCCCTCTGAGGGTTTGCTGCGAATTCTCCCCACCCTCTTTGTGCAGGAGGGCAGCAAAATCCCTCAGCTCCCCCAGAACACCTGCGGGACGTGAGGGTTAAAGTCTGATCACAAACACCAGCACAGGAAAGCAGCTCCCAAGTGTCAGGCAAGGAAACATCCCAGGGCCCCTGCCTGCACTCAGAACGCTGCAACATGTAGTTTGTGAACTGCTGCCAGGCTGTGCAGTATTTGCATAAATTATTAGGGGGAAAATTCAGCTCAGCTTGAGAAAGCTGCAGCTCGCGGGCTCCTCCCGAGCAGAAGTGAAACCTGTGGTGTGAATTATTTGTCAGAGATTTGCTCGCCAGTTGTGGCACAGGAACTGCCTGCGTTGTTGGGGAAAAGGGGCCTCAATGTATGATCAGAAAATAAAAATGATCAGAAAATCAAGCTGCAGATGCTGTTTAGGTGGTAAAACCCAGCTGGTGCTGGCGGGGATGGGACCCAGAGATCAGGGATGTGCTGGGACAGGAGAACCCATGGCCAGCACTGGGCTGGAGCTGTGCCCAGAGCCTCCCACAGCACCTGCTCTCCACAGTGCTGCTGCAAGCCGTGAAACTAATTAATGAAAGGTAAATTAAAAAGCCTCACCCCAGTCCTGCACACCCCCGAAGCCCAGCACGGCCCCCTCGGGCAGAGCCCGGCATCCTTGAGCTGCCGGGGCTGTGTCATGTCTCTAAAATGACTGTAATTGGTATTCCACGAGACAAACTGCAGGGCCCACAAAGGCCATCACTCCTCCAGATCATTCAATCATGTTGAAGACCAAACTTGCAATTGCTCTTAATGGAAATGCAGAGCCTGGGAGTTTTTCTGTTCAGAAGGAGAACCTGTAGTTTTCGGTGACCTCTTTTGGGTAGCAGAGTAGCAGCTAATTGCAGCTCGTAGAGTTGACAGATGTCCCTGCTTCATGCAGCAAATCGGTCACATCTCCTGATAAATATGGGACTTTCTGCTGTTATATATGAGCCCCATGCTTTAGCCATCCTCCTAATTCATTTCAGTTCAGTTTGCCAATAGGTTGGAGATATTTTACTGAAATTTTCTCCCCCCCTCCCCGCTGCCCTGTGTGGAAGTGTTTTTCTGACATTATTTACGGGATCTTGTTCTCTATTTGAGTCACCCATCAGGTGCTGACAGTCTTTATTAGGTCCTTTTCCGTGGCTCAGGAAGGGAGGCAGCCTGGTTTCACCCTGAGGATGACTCCCTAAAGCAGAGAGCTGCTGTCTCTGACTCCTCTCTGCCCTTCCTGGGATTATGGGGTCATCCCACTCCAGGGCAGCATTTTCCTCACTTCCAGCCCATTCTTGATCCCATTTCTGCCCACAAAGCATCCTCTTCTTGGGGTTTGGTGGCTGATGGTGATCCCTTGCCTTTTGGTGCCTCTGTCACCCTCTCCCCTGCCCCGTGGCTGGATTTGGTGCTGCCTTGGAGGGATGGGATTTTGCATCTCCTCAGCATCCCCATTTCCCTCCTCCTCACCCTGCAGGGGAGCCTGGGGAAGAGAATATGCCCAGAGCTGCTCCATAACAGTAAATCAAAGAATCATAGGTAATTCGGGTTGGAAGGGACCTTACAGATCATTTGATTTCACCCCCTTCCATTATCCCAGGGTGCTCCAAGCCCCATCCAACCTGGCCTGGGACACTGCCAGGGATCCAGGGGCAGCCACAGCTTCTCTGTGCCAGGGCCTCCCCACCCTCACAGGGAACAATTCCCTCCCAAAATCCCACTAAACCTTCCCTGTGTCAGTGTGAATCCATCACCCCTTGTCCTATCACTGCACGCCCTTGGCTAAAGGCCTTCTGCAGGAAAACCCTTTCTCTGTGCTGTGATCTGAGCCCTCCCTGGGTCACTGTTTCTCTCCCCATCACACCTGAGGCAGGTGTTTGCCCTGTCCAGACACAGCTTTTCCCTGCCCAGCCCACCCATGATGACCTGGCTGCAGATGGCACCTGGCACTGCTACCCTTTGCTAAGGTTTGTTGGGTTTTGGGGGTTTTTTTCCTCCTAATAAAAAATTTTAGAATGGAAAAAAAAGAAATCTGGACCACAAATCGGGATGGGGCAGAGCTCTGTAATTTGCATCAGCAGAATTGTCCTCCAGAGATGCTCTCAGCCCTCAGAAGAGGCACTGCTGAGATGCTCTTGTCCCACCTGCTCTTAAAAACCTTCAAAGCAGCTCCCACAGCAGCTTCTGGGACTTAGCCAGAGCCACCAGACAGAGAGGGCTTTCCTTTATGTGTGCATGTGTGTGCATGTGAAGATGCATAAATTATACATTTATTAAATGTATTTATTATTCATCCTGAGGTATTAAGGTACTTTATGTTTATTAATTATACAGTTAATATATACAGGTGAAAAGGCACTAAGTATATATATATTTAACATATAGGTGCAAATCTGTACTGTATATATATTTTAATTCCTTTAAGTCCTTCCTGCAAATTAAGCTGATGACTTTGTGATGCCCCTAAGGACACGAGAAACAATTGCCTGCTGGCTTCATTATAGAGCCTGGATTATCCCATCCCCTCTCAGCCTTTTGCAGACCAAACCCAGCTCGTTCAGCCTTTCTCTGTGGGTGGGTCACGTTTGTACAGCTCTGATTTGTCGACCCCAGGGATGTCCATGTCCCTGTGGGGCACTGAGTGGCACCAGCTGTCCCCAGAGACGTTGGTGGCTTCTCCAGAAGGATGGTGCTTCCCTCAGGGGGGGACAGCAGGGGCATCACCAGCCTGTGCCAAGCCCAGGTGTGATGGGGACCCAAAGCAACCCCACAGCCCCGGGCAGGGACTGCTCACGAGGCTCCTGGAGCTGCCTCGGTGCTTTCTGTGTGGGTCAGGAGCTGTGAGCTCAACCCAGCTCAGCCCATGGCACAGGCTGGATGCATAAGAACAAGAAAAATTTTGCCCTTTTTAATTTTTTGAAGTGTTTTGATCCATTTGTTTGTTTGTTTTTGTTGTTTAGCTGTTTTTTGGGGGGTTTTTATTAACTGATTCAGCTGGAAAAAGCACAGGGTTTAGTCACATCAGCTGCTCCTCCACTCTGAAATATTCCACTCTAGGGGCCAGTTTCTCCCTAATATCTTCCTTTTGGGGGGCTCCAGGAATACTTTGAAATCCTAAAGAATGGTTTCATACCCACAGCACCCAAGCTCAGCTCCTCGCATACCCCGGTGCCAGGTGTGTCTGTGGTCAAATTTTAGCTCTGTCTCCTCCAGAATAACAGCAGAGCAGCTCCCAAAAGTTCCCAAAAACAGGAAGCCACACCACGTGCCCACTGCTGGGTGCACCTGCCCCTTCCCCCTCGCAGACCAGCAGGCCAAGGTATAAACGAGCCCCGTGATACCTCATGGTAATTAGCAGTGGATTTCACAGCTTTTTCCCATATATTCCTTTCCTATTCCTTTGTTCTTCCGCCGTGTGACATGTAGGAGACTTGTAAGACTCCACTCTCTCTCACCTGGATTTGCTCTGCCCTTTCTGGTGGATAGGAGGGATTTGAGTTTATTAACTTAATTGGTAAATGTATTGCTCAGACAGCTGTGACAGAGCTGCCTGCCCGCAGTAGCCACTGGGTTAAGCAGCCCCCAGAAGCTTTCTGGCACCTCTCGTGGTGTTTGGGCACCTCTCGTGGTGTTTGGGCACCTCCCCACCAGTTCAGGGTCACCCAGCTTTGAACTGGGCTCAAGGGGTACTGCACTGCTGGCTTGAAGAAAAGGTGCTTTGGGAAAAATTGGGAATAAATGGAAAAAGAAGATGTCAAGGACGCTGCAAGTTTGAGATGTGTGGGAAAACTCAGAGTGTGGGGCACAGGGGATTTGGTAGGGGTGCTGCAGAACTGGCCATCGTGTCCCTGTCAGCATCAGCACCCATCCAAATCCAACAAACAGATTCCTAAACCTCACCTTATTGCCATTTTGTGCTTAGAAGAATGGAGCTGCAGTGACTTTTCGTAGCCCAGGTCCCTTCAGTTCACCTCTGGTTTACTGGGTGACCCCAAAGGTGACACCAGAGATGAGGTTCCAGTGTTTGGGCACGGACCTGGCACCTTGAGAGGTTACCCCAGGTGATTATTTTGGTAGCAGCGATCCAGCAAAAAGCCAGTTTTATCCAATGAAGGCTCTTGCTGGAGCTGCAGCAGCCCTGGGGTGGCTGAGGCGTGGGCGTGGGATGTTCCCACTGGATGCAGAAATGGAATTTCATGTGGCAGGAATTTCATGCCTCTTCTCTGACACCTTGGCCACGTTCGAATCTTGAGTGCGTGCAGTGGGACTGACATTTCTTGGTAAGGAAGCAGATTTCCAGCAGGCAGCAAGCTGTGACAAGAAAAATAGCTGAATTTGTCCCACGGTATTGATGGCTTCCCAGAGAAACTCTGTCACTCCAAAAATGAACCGTCCCCTTCAGTCAAACGTGTCTCTAATGAAAAATACACATCCACACACTCTCAGCCTGTGTTATTAATGTGACCTTTACTCAACTGTTTCCCTCTCCTTTTGATTTCTGTGAATAAATGTAATTAGGAAGGTGCGTGCTCCTCACACCACCACGCTTCAGGGGAGGCTGAGGAGATGGTTCCCAATTAGCTCCTTCTGAAACGCAGAGGCAGTGGCAAGTGGAGGCTTGGCCTGGGTTTTAGAATGCCCTTGAGGAGGTGGAAAGGGCCCTGGAGGGGTGGTGCAAGGAGAAACAAGATGGATCTGGGAAGCAGCAGAGCTTTGGGAGCTCCAGAGGGGAGGAAAAAGTAACTGAGGGTGAAAGCTTTATCCCAGAAATAATTTCCCTGGAAGTGCTCAAGGCCAGGTTGGAGAGGGCTTGGAGCAACCTGGTCCAGTGGAAAATGTCCCTAAAGGGAGGTTGGAATAAGATGATCCTGGAGTGCCCTTCCCACCAAAACTTTCTGTGATTCCATGAAATAATTTGTTTTCAACACTGCACAGAGAAGTTCTACGGCTCATGTAAAGTGGAGGAATGGGATTTTTGCATTAGAAACATGCAGTTCTGAATTGCTCCCAACGTGCTGTTTGGAACAAACTCACACCTTGCTGTAAAAGCTTTAGCAGCCTGAAAACGAATGGCCCAAAGGCAGGATGGAGGGAGAGCTTGAAACAGCCTGAATCCTGCTAGGAGTGAGTCTGGCTTTAAATTTAAAAAGTATTAAAAAAAAAAAAGCAATCAAACAACCAGCCTTCAAGGCAGCAACTTCTGCATGTTTGACTTGTCCCAGGGTAGTTTCCACAGGCCAGAGGAGCATGTGGGTTTGATAAAGAGCTTGCTAAAACAGAGCAGGAATTTATGGCACTTGGCAAAGCTCGGGTAACTCGCAGGAAATGGGTGACTGCGTGTCCCCCTTGAACAACAAGCACCCGTGGCCCTTTGTGGGCAGAAATTCTTCCTTGAGTTAATGGCACCTCCTCTCCTCTTGTTTTGGTTTCAGTCTCTCCTAGGATCTCGTGTGTCCATAATCCTTCCCTCTCCTTTGCACCGTTTTCTTCCAGAAAACAAATCTTGCAGCTGAGCAGGAGGAATCAACCTTTCCTCTGCAAGCTGCTCTGCTGGAGCTCAGTCACATCCAGCAGCCTTTGAGGTCCTTGGGCATAAACACACCCAAAATATTTCAGAAAAGTTTCCTGGAACATGGCAGGAGCTGACTTTTGTGGAAAAGCCTTGGCTGGTTTAAGTTTGAGCCTTTGGAAAATCAAAATTCACACGACACATTTGAAGTCCCTTGGCCAAACCCTCCACTGATGGGCACTCAATTATGTGTTCCCCTTTTTTTTGGCTTGGATTGCTGGGCTCTTGGCTCGGGGATGAAGCTGGCAGGACGTGTCCCCTGGGCACGTGAGCTGCTGTCTAATGCTGCTCCATACCTGGAACAAAACAAATATCCTCATCCCAAATCCCTGATGCTTTTCTCTCCCGAGTCTTTGTTCTGTGTCTGTACAAATAAGGGCTGCGGTGTGAGCGCTGCCTGTTGTGGCGGATAATAAATTCATTCACATTTCTGAAGCACTAAGTAGCGTAGTTGTAATGCTGTGGGCAGGCCTGTGAAAAATGAGTAATTCTGTCTTCAAAGCGGGGTTGATTTGTGTGAAGGCACGAGCTTGCCCATAACAATGAGCAGAAAACAAAATACTGAGGAGCTGCTCGTTTAGTGAGCATCATCCCCCTGCCACGGCAGGGCTGGGGTCCTGCGTGCCCCTGCACCGAGGGTTTCACAACGATCCACTGCCCATATCAGAAGGTAGCCAGCCCTGGGGTAGCCAAAAATCTGCTTTCTGAAGGCTTGCATTCACAGCCCTACATTCCTCTCGCTGCTTGCAACACCTCGGGGTAGAAGTTGTGAATCAAACAGGCGGGTGGTGCTAGATTTTAACATTTGGTGCATTCGCCCGGCCTGCCTGGAGCTTGTTTTCCACAGGCTCCCGAGCAGTGGGGAATAGCTGGCAGGAGGCAACTTTCCAACCGGGCAGAAGTGGACTGGCAAAGGCCAGCAGGGCTTGGAATCTCAGTGTGCCACCCATCCCTGGAGAGGGACTCGTTTACAACCCAGCGGTGCCGCAGATTCCTGATAAACACCAGGAGCCGGGTGCCCCTGCACGGATGGCACGGGAGGAAAAGGGGAGAGGGGCAAACCAGTGCATAAATTTCTCATTGTAAAGTATTTGCTGGGCTTTAATGTGTGTGGAGTGGGGCATGTGCGTGCCTGGGGGGCTCCGTGCTGACACCACGGCACGGGCCACGGCTGAGTTGTGTTTTCCAGTCCTTTGGTGTAACCCATTAGGGTATTTTTCTTGCCTTCTAGATCTAATCACAGCCAGCAATGCAGGTTGAAGCATTTCAAGTAGTTTTTTTTTTTAATCCGGCTGCCCTTTTCCCGTTGTTATCGAGCGCGGGGCCGTGTTGATTTGCATGCCATTTTGCTTTTGATCTCCATGGCAACTGCTACCAAATGGCCTGAGAATAATAGAGGTGCTTTTTGGAGCTGTAAGCAGGCTCTGCGCAGAGCGCTGACGCCGGAGGTTTGCACCTAAATAAATAAATAAATAAAATGAAAATGAAGACGGTGGCTGTGGCAAGGAGCCTTAAGAGCGGGGCAGCTCACTCCCCTCTCCCCATCCCCCTCGAATCCCCACGTATGACAGATGTTTTTGACAGCCACTCGAAAGAAATAAATACACGGGGAGAGGGATGTGGGGAGGGATGATCCAGCCCCGTGGCAGGGGCTTCTGGCACCAGGCTGGCAGGGCATTGGATTATAGTCCAGGCTGGAAAAACCCTATAAGATAAGGGTCCAACCACTAAGCCAGCACTGCCAAGCCTTTCACTAACCCATGTCCCCAGGTGCCACATCACACATCTTTTAATTCCCTCCAGTGCTGGTAGATGAGGCGGGTGGTTGTGACAGTGCCATGCAGCCCCCGAGCCCACCAACCCCTCTGGAGAGCTCCTCCACAGCTCCCATGGACTGGGAATGCCCTGGCTCCATCCCAGCAGCTGCTGTTTGGGTGCCCCTTTCCTCTGCAGGCAGCAGGTGAAGTTTGGGATTGCTTTAGTGGTCTCCTGTTCTTGGATATTTTCTCCTTCTTTAAGGCATCTTTGAGTTGCAGTTTGTTAGCTCGGGGTCTCACTGGGCTGGGAAATGGGGCACTGAGCTGTGCAGCCCCTTATTCTCTCTCCTCTGTTAAAGCCTGAGCTCACCATGTGGGTGGGAAGTTTGGGGAAGGCTCACGGGGGGCAGCAGCCTTTGGCTCTGTCACTGTGGTCACTCGGATCCACAGCACCCGGCCTGTGCTATCTCCAGCCCCTGCACAATGTCAGCAAGAATAAAATCATCATCCTCATCCTCCTCCTCCTCCCCAGCCCTGAGTGGTGCTGGGCAGCCAGGCACCGCTGCTGGCTGTTGTCTGTGAGGTCCTGTCCTGCTCTGGCTTCCTCCCACACTTCAAGGATGCTGATGGAAGTGCTCTCACCTGTCTGACTCCTTCCCAGCCCTGTTAGCCTTCGGAGGCTGTGCTGCACCGTGGCACAGGAGGATTTGTACAATTTCTTCAGGTTCTTGGACACGAGCCAGCATCAACAAACCTCAGGGCAGAAACTCTGCGAGGAGCAGGAAATGAGGGAGCTGTCGGGCTTAGTGGCTGTGTTAGATCACTCTAAAGCATGACTTAAATTCAGGTTTGCAATTTCCTCCCTTTCACCTCCTCTGCCATAAACCCCAGCGCTGCCTCAGCCTCTTCATCTAACCCAGAGCTGGGCTCCTTTCACGAGCCTGGGGTTGGCCACAGCATCCTGGGTGTTAAAAGAGAGGGAGGGGAGAGCTGGTGGGCACAGGGAGGGGCAAGGATCGGCACGACAAGAGTTGGAGATTTTTTTGTCAAAACCTGCCTCCTCTTCTTGCTGCTTTCAAGCAGCAGAGCAGCGTTTGCTCCTGTCAGGAGCTGCGGTGAGAGCGGCTGCAGGGAGGGGTGGAGGATGCTGGAGGAGAAACAGCCCCTGGAGCATCTTCCAGGCTCTCCAGCAGGCTGCTTGGATCTGGCAGGAGATGAGAGAGGTCCCTTTCCTTCAAAGCCAGAGAAACGCCCACCCAGGTGCCAGTCACGGTGCCCAACATCCCTGTGACAGGGGTGGCCCCGGAGCTGCTGTGCCAGCGACTCCCTCTCGCTCCTCCCTCCTCAATTAACGCAGCAACCACAACTTTGTTATCCTAGGCATGAAATAAGGCTAATGAATCATGTCGCACTTTGAAGCCGCGTTAGATGTGGAATTTGACACAAGCTTTTACATCTGTGTCACTCTGCCCCCTCCGCTCCCCCCACCAGAGCCGGGCAGGCCAGCTCACTGTTTACCTGTCAGTCAGCGGAGGAATTTGCATGTTAGTTAAGCTGTTAGCATGAGTAATTACCGAGCGGGTCAGGGACTCCTCCCAGCAAGCCGCTCTGAAGCGCGGAGCCTTGCCAGCGACATCTCTATCGCTGGAGCGCGGAGCGGAGTGCGGGCGAGGATGACTCAGGGCTAATTGCGCACTGCCACCGCCGCACATCCCGCTTCCGAGGGGAAGGAAAGGCTGAGAAAGCAGTGCCTGGGACAGGGGTGTCAGGAAAATTAATCCACAGACACCAGAGGTTTATGTCCAAGAAGGAGGCAGAGGAGTCCTGTAACTCCGTTACAGGCATTTCCCATGGGGTCTCTCAAATTTTTGGAGGACGCACCCTCCATTTCATCCTGATTTCCCGGCCGCATTTCCCTCTCTCTTTCCCCATCGGCTGAGGTACTTCAGAGGTACAGACTTCCTAAATCACTTAATACAGACCCCCTCCTAATGTGTACCCCCCTCCCATTCTTTCCCTTGTGTCTCTGTTCTTTTTCTCTAAATCCAGGGATTAGCACAGTCTTGCGTGAGTGACAGTCTGTGTCAATTCAGTGGAATTCCTATGGAATTTATGGCTCCTCCCATTGCTTCTTTCATCTCTCGGTATCTGTCTTTATCTACCAGCAGACCCACAGTTTGTTTATAAAGACACCTCCTCATTCCTTTCGGGGTGAAGGGGAGCTGCAGCAGCAGAGATTGAGGTGGTCAGGCTGGAAGGAGAGGCAAAAGTTTGCATTTGGGATTCAGTTTTCCACCAGCAATGAGCAGGAGGAATAACGAGGCTCTTTGCCACCTTCTCCAATAGGAGGGGCCATCCCTGTCTGACCAGGGCCCTGCAGACCTCATGCTGTCTGTAGAGCCTCAGTCCTGAGCCCAGTGGTTTATTTCCTGAATTTTTCTCGGGATTTACCCTCCTCTAGGCTCTCTTGACACCTTCAGTGCATTCCTCTGCTCCTCATCTCTGTGTGAAAAGGGGCTGCTGGTCGCAGAGGGAGTGAGTGACCCACAGCATCACAGGGGAGGTGGGCATCAGAGGGGAAATAGGTGGACACCAGAGGGGAGGTGGACATCAGAGGGAGGCAGGTGGACATCAGAGGGGAGGTGGACATCAGAGGGAGGCAGGTGGACATCAGAGGGAGGTAGGTGGACATCAGAGGGAGGTAGGTGGACACCAGAGGGGAGGTGGACATCAGAGGGGAGGGGGACATCAGAGGGAGGTAGGTGGACATCAGAGGGAGGTAGGTGGACACCAGAGGGAGGCAGGTGGACATCAGAGGGAGGCAGGTGGCCATCACAGCATCTCAGGAGGGTGACCCTGTGCCAGCCATGCTGTAACTGCTGGAGGATTTCGTCTCCAGACCCCCAGGTGCCATCACACTGGGGACACCCCAAGTTTTGCAGAGGAGCCTCAAGCACCCAGATCCATGTCAGGATGCACCTCACTGTGAGCTGACTGAAATGGCAGATTTGCCAGGACCATTCCTGGATGACATCAACCCCCACCTCCCTGGAATTCACACCAGCAGAGCAGCCAAGGAAGCTTTGGTTCCTGATGCTCCTGCTGCCAATGTGCAGAGACATCTCAGCAACAGAATAAATTCTCAGGCCACCCTGGGATCAAAAGGACTGATAAAAACTAACTGGGGAGGAAACTGCCCTGAGGACTGTGATGGGAGAACAGCAGGCAGGACTCCAGAAGAGGAAATGTTCTCTGGAAACAGGAGATTTTCTGTATTTTCATGTGATGGTGGGCCACAGGTAACTCAGCTGTAGATGCCAGATCCTGCAGCTGCACATGGAGCCCAGCACAGGCTGAAGGAGCTTTGCACAAACACCTGCAAGAAACCAGGGGGAAACTCTTCTTTCCTTAATTTCAAGTTTGCATCGTTTTGGTATAGTCAAAAACTAGTAAAAATGTTTTGGTTTTTCTTTCAGTGTGCAAAAATTCCGTGAAACAAAGCATTCTTTTAGAAAATCGTGACATTTTGTGGTTGTTAACTTTACACAGAGCCACAGCATTTTTTTAATATATATTTATATCATGACAGCACCCTGAACAACTTCTGAGTTATCACAGTATGAGCTAAAACTAGATATTTTGTTAATGTTTTTAATTGTTTAGTCAATTATGAGATAGACATATTTAGTACAATTTGAAATATCTGCGTGTCTAGGGCAGGTTTGCTCAGTTGTATGACAGTGAGTTTGGTGAGTGCTTTTATTCCCCTGATTTTCACGTTTTTTCCTTTCAGTTATCACTTCTGATTACATCACAAATGGGAATCTGGAAGAATTAGATCGTATATTTCAATCAGGGCTGAGTTGCAGATATCTGGCTGATTTAAAAGCAAAAATACTACAGGGTTTCAAGCCTGACGTTGTAATGTCATTAAAACCACTTGCTGCCACTACTTAAACGTTAAGCAGCAATGTAAAATTGTAATAAAAAAATGGTAAAACAAAATTTTTTAAAAAATCTCACCTCAACTTTTGAATGTTTTGGAAATTCTGTTAAACTCAGGGCTATTTCAGAGGGAAGATTTTGTAGGATTTTTTCAAACACTAAATGGGCTCCAATTACACTTTTTTCTCCAAACATCAGCGCTCGGCAAAGAACACAAATCCCGTGTTTTGACTCTCTTTGGTGCTGACTGCACTTACCAGAAACCCACGGAACAAAGTCCATCCCTCTTCCAATTCACAAAAGCTACAGAATAAATCTTTTCTAAGGTAATGTTTGCTCTGAGAATAAATCGCGGTTGTTTGGAATGCTTAAACTTTCAAAAGGACCTGCTCTAAAAGCCCAATTTTTAAACAATTGGATCGTGAGTGTAATATGAATGTAGTTAAGATGATAAATGCAGCTAATTTTCTCCCTCTATTAGCCCCTTTCACATGCTACTTACAAATGCCAGTCAAACTCAGCAATCCTTTCATTTTATTATGCGGTGACGAGGCGATTGGATTAAAAATACATGATGGCATTTTCTAACTCGGATTTATAAGTGCCACTGCCGCATCTAATATTGGGCTGACATTTGCTGGGCGCAGGGGGAAGTGTGGTTTGTTGGTGCAGGCTGGGGAGAGCTGCCAGCCCCTCCCTGGGCACTGCAGGGTCCCTCTGTGGGACCCCAACCCGGGCACTTCGTGTCCCTGGTGTGCCAGCGGGGATGGGACCAGGCCTCTCTAATCACTTCTTGGAGTAATTAAAGCCTCTGCTGCAGGAGGTGGGGTGTGCTGGTGTTCTTGGTGGGGTGCTTGGGGTGAGTTCTTCACTCTGGAGATCAGCCTGGTATTGCAAGAGACTTCATTTCTTGAGTTTCCACCCTGACAGGAGTTCGCAGCCTTTTGTCAGAACAGTAATTCCCCTCCGCTCATTCAATCTCCGAGGGCATCTCTCTTGTCAGGACATCTCAGCCACTCCTTCCAGCTGCAGATGTTTTCCTTCTGGCTCTGAAGCAGTGCAGAGGTGTTGTGTGGGGTTAAATGTCTGGCCTGGCTTGTGTCACAGCCTTCCCAAAAACTCCAGCCTTCATCCACCTCCTCTTCATCAGCCTCGGGCTGTGTTTCTCCAAGGTGTAACATCACCCAGATGCTGAGTTGCTGACAAACACCCAGCTGTGGGGGCATCTCTGGTGTGTTCACCCGCTTCATCATCATCATCATCATCATCATCATCATCATCATCATCATCATCATCATCATCATCATCATTATTATTATTACTACTACTATTTCCATGCAACTGGGGCACTTGCTATTCTGGGTTCACCCAATTACAGCCAGGTCTGTGGCTCAGCTCCCAGAGGTGAGGTGCCCGCTGTCCGAGCCATCAGCTCTCCAGATCAGCCATTGTTCCTTTAAACGAAAGGGACACTAAAGTCCAATTATTGCAATAGAATGGGCTGCTTCTTTAAACTGAAGAATTTGACTCAGCTCAAGGGATATTTGTGATTGCCTCTGGCTTCCCTGGAGCTAAAAAATTATATGCTTTCCCTCTTCACTAAATTAAAACATAGTTGGATTGGTAGTGGGACTGAAGGAAGTCCCTGTCTGAAACCCCAAGTGTCAGCCTGCTTTGCAAACTCTGAGCTAGTAATTGGTTTGGAAATACTGAGTGAATAGGTAAAGAGGCTTCGGAATGATTTGTGCTGGATAATACAGAGTGCCTGGAACAGCAGGGCTTGCCTTTCCTGGGAGATTTTGCAAACGTTGAGTTGTTAATTTCAGGTTTGGGTACGTAAACACAATTAACATTTGTGCTCTGTAAACAGTAGATGTAGTTCTGTTCCAACTGCACCTTATCCTCGTTTAAGTTCTCAGTAAGCAATTCCTTTGTTTCCCAAATGTCAAACTTGAGGCGGACCCACGGCTGCTGCTCTGTTCACTCACAGCCTCCAAAATGTGTCCTTCTGGCATCTGAGCTGGGGCTGGGCAAGGCTTGGAGAGGGTGACTGTCACAGCAGAGAGGAGGTGAGGCTCAGGGTGACCCCAATGGGACTCAGGGAGCCCATCCCACATCCGCAGGGAGCTGGGGGTGCTGGGATCCCAGCTGGCCTCTGGCAGGAGTCACAGAGAGCACCCGTGGTCCTACAGATCTGCTGTGACATCCCCACGTGCAGGGTGGTGAGGATGTGGTCCTCTGAGCAACTTCTGCTGCTGGAAACAAACAGAAACCTTTATGAAAATGCTTAATTCTTGGCTCACTGGTAGGGCCTGAGCACCAGGTTCCTATTGTCACCAGCCAGCTTGCAGACAAGGACGCTTGGAAAAGGGACAAGGTGCCCAAGTGTGGCACCTTCTGGTTGGATGTGTGTGAAGCCATGGCCAAAATGAAAGCTGCTCTCCCTGCGTGGTGTTGGTGGTGCTTTGTCTCTCTGGGGGTGACTGCCCGGCGTGTGGCCTCTGACGTGTTTCCTGGAAAATCATAAAGCTCTGCCTGAACATGGGGCCTGCATTTTGGGAATATGGTATAGGACCCCCAAGCTCTCGAGGTTGGCTCCCAGAGCCAGATGATGGACAAGAAGGCTCAGAAGCTGATTTAGATGCCTTCAGAAAGATGAAGGAAAGCTCTAAATCCTCGTCTGCAAGATCTTGCATAGGAATATTTCCATGTGGAGTCTGAAATTCTTGCACAGAGGCTTTAATGACACCGTTCATCTTGGCTGAACTCACTCTGGAGAGGTCCTGCCCTACTTCATCCCAGCTCTTCACTCTATCCCACCATGGCCTAGCTCAGGGGGCATCATCAGATGATTTGGGGAATGGAAGAGTTGGATTAACTCCTCTCCCAGTGCCAGTGCTCTGTGCTTCATCCCCCAGCTGGGACAGTGCCCACAGGGCAGGGGGAGACGCTCCAGGCAGGGACAAGACACGAGCTGGTTTGAAAATCTGCTGGAGAAGAGGCGTGGGGAGCAGCAGGAGCCCCGGTGCCGTGTCCTGCAAGCTCAAACACAGCAGCCTCTGGCTCATTGTACCATTGACTGAGGTTATAACATAATGGCTATGCAAAATAATGACTCCTTTTCTCTTTTTTTTTTCTTTTTTTCTTTAGTAAGTGAAAGTAAGTCTTCTAAGCCAAGGTTAACAATATATATTTATGAGTTGTAGCCAGCTGCTTCTATGTTTGCACATGTGTTTGTTAATGAAGAGTAACCTAAGGGTCAGGTTATTATGTAAATAACCATTGTCAAGGGTAAAGGTGAAGAACCCAGTAATGAGTTGTGTCTCTCTGTCTCTCTCACAAGCCACTAATGAATATTGGATATTGCCATTTGCAGGGCTTTTTACCCTCATTTTATCAGGGGATGAGGGGCAGGGATGGCAAAAGAGGAAAGAGAAAGAAGTAAATTTGTAATTAAGCTGAGACAAGTTCTTTTCTTCCCTCTCCCCAAACCATCCAAAGAGAATTATTTCTTCTGTAGGAATTATATATAACTGCCTTGGCCTGCTTTTGGGCAGAAAACCACCTTCCTTCTGCAGCTCTAGGCTGCATCATCCCCTTTGAGCCTCCGCAGCTCTCACTTTAGAAGATGCCCACAAATCAACAGTCTGCATCTTTGCAGATAATACCGAACTGAGGCAGAGCCAGCAAGGCACTGAGCAGAGTTTCCATTAGGAAGGTTAACAGCAAACCTGCCTGCCCGGGATTACTGACAGAGTGTGAACAGAAGGTGCAGGCTCATTGCATATGCTTTTAACAGCGTGCCACCGAGAGGGGAGCCTTTGGCTCGCAGACACCTGACACCCGGAGCTGTTGTTGGGGTGGGAGAGCAGACAGGAGCCGGGGCTGGGTGCTTTCTGTGTGACAGCACCGAGGCCGAGGGAGCACAGCCCGGGTTTCATCATCCCCCGTGGCCCAGGGTGCTCGCCCCGGGGAGGCAACGCAAGCCTTGCCCACGGGCAGCGTGTCCCTG
>VWZT01015731.1:0-86603 GCA_013397055.1 Pachycephala philippinensis
AGCCCGCAGGGAGCGCGGGGTCCGGGCCGGGGCGGGCGCGGCGCTGAGCGGCTCCAGGAGCCCGTCAGAGTGACTTGTTTACTCTGCGGGCCCCGCTGCCTCCATCCAGCGTGCCCGCTCCTCGCCGAGCCCCGCGTCCCGCCCGCCGTCCCGGCTTGACAGGGAGCGGGGCGTCCCGCGGGCTGCAGCTGCCCGGCCCGGTGTCCGGAGAGGGGTGTTTGTCTCTGTGGAAAGTTGTTGGCCCTGTCATTTAGTTAAGTAATGGCTGCTCCTGTCGGCCCAAGATGGCCGGACAGGGAGGAGAAAGAGAAGGGGGGGGAGGTAAACACGAAACAAACACCGGGAGCGAATATGGGGAGCGTGGAGCCCCCGGTGAAGGCTGAGGGAAACTCTCCTGCGCATCCCAAGTTCTTTCTGGGCGCTTTCCTGCTGCTTTGCAGAGCCGGTGCCCTCCTTATCAACCTGTAGCACGTTCTGCTGCCCATCCGTGAGCTGCTGACAAAGGCTGTGCGGGCCGAGTGTCTGCCAGCTGTGCTTAAACAAACGCCAGGGAAACATTCGGGTAACAGAATAAGTGGAACTGTTTTTAAAATGCCACACGGCTGAAGCAAAGGGGACAGTGCTCCTCTGGTTCCTGCTTCCTGGCTTGTTCCTGTCAGTAGCCTGGCGTTTGACACTGCTCATCCCATTGTTGTGCCCGGGCTGTATCATGGAGAATTTTTTTTTCCTGCTGCTGGTTTTGGTTGCTCTGAAGATTTGACTCCGAAGCGTGTTGAATTGGATAGCCTAGGCCTTTGCTTGTGTTTGGGTGTTTATTTCTGGCAGGATTGGAAAAGCTCAATGTCAGGACGTGGGGGGAGGGGGGAGGGATGGAAGGAAAAGCAAGTACACTTTCCTTTGTGCTTATATTTAAAAAAAAAAAAAAAAATCTTGTGGTTTCCTTTCGATTTTCAGAGTTATTTATAAGAGCACTTCTTCCCATTAATCAAAAAGGTAGGGGAGTGACATGTCAAACCAGTTAAATAATGTACGTTAACTGTTGGTGGACCAGAACTCGTGTCTGTTCTGTGAATGCTGCTGAGGTTATTGGAAATATTAGACCGAATCCTGTATGAGATAGAGCTTGAGAATACCAGATAGAAAATAAAAGCTTCACATCTAATTATGTCATCTGTCGCATAAAATCCCTGGGTTAAGTTTTATTTTGCGTACTGTAAAATTAAGTGGTGCAAGGAGCAGTTCAGCCTATTAGTTGAGTTTTGTGCCTTTCTTATATATAATGCTTTTTTTTTTTAATGCCAGTCAATTGTAGTTTTAGTATATACAGTTTGAAGTTGTTGGGCGTTTTGATAGTTTTGAAATACGTTTTCAGAAATATCATTGTATGTTCTTTTACTGTGTTAAGCTTCAAATCCATGCAGTGAATACTAAAAAAAGACCCCAAGCAAACCAAATATTTTGCTATTTCACCTCAGTTTTCAGATGGTGTTTTGTACGTTTATGAATTGCACAGTAACTCACGAAGCATGTTCTTTGTAAAACTTGTCTCTGAGAAAGGTAGATTATTTAAGGAAGTAGAAGGATTAAAACGTTACTGTTCAGTGCAGAGATGTTCGAGAGGAATTTCTTGGCTTGAACCAGTTTCGGTTTTGTTTGTGCTTTTTACTTTGAGGGAACGTGCTTGTGTTTCTGTTAGCGATAAGAAGTTGCTATTTTTAAGGTATTTTCTGCTTCGTTCTTTTTTTTTTTTGTGTGTGTGAAGCTTTGTGCAGTTTATGCTCTATTGAGAGCTTTAGAACAATTAATCTAGCAGACCACTTTAATTCAATGTAGCAGTTATTTTTGTTGTAGAAACTGTGGCCGAATATACGTGCAGTTAATTAATAGGCTTTACAGTGATAGCAACAAAATGTTTCCTTTTGTGCATGGAGCAACAACAGCTAACAAAGACCCTAGACTCCATAATTATGAAATCCTGACTGACTGATTTAAGGATCTATAGGGCAGCGCGTTACAGTGTTAGATTTATGTGCAAGTGTAGCAGGTAAGGAAAACCATTGAGTCATGTTTCCAGAGGAATCCTTCACAAAGGCAGAAATTTATCAGTGCTCCCCTCCATGCGAGAGGAGCACACCCGCTATTGAACCTTTTCCAGAGGCTGCCAGGCTGTAGCAGTGAGTGCTCTGTGGGGCCTGGCAGCACTCCCTGGTTACCTGTGGTTGAGGTGGCAGGAGCAGGGTCCCTGTCTGGGGACACTGACGCGAGGCCCTGGCTTGGAAGTGTTTGGGGAACAGCTCCGTTCCCTGCCTGGGTACTTGTGCAGCAGGAGGAGTCTGTTGTGGGCTTAAATTTCGTGCCTGGGTGCAAGAAGATATTCTTTACTTTTGGTGGGGTTCACTAAGGTGTGCATCGGCTTGGAGGGGATTGCAGGAGGCCTTTGCAGTGGGAACTTTGGTTTAACGAAGCCACACCCTGATGGGATTTAATAATAAGAAAACTGGGGTCTCTTTGAGGGATGGAGGAAGCTTTGTGTCTAGAGCTTTTAGTTGTGGGTTCTATTTATGCTCCAGGTCTGCAGTCCCCCGTTTCTGGTAGTTTTGCTTTGTAGGATATATGGGCTGTAGTATCGTGAACTAAGCTGAGCCCTGCTGTTGGGTGTAGCAAATCAAAAGGGCAGATAAGACATGAGATCTGTACAATTTTATGAATTATTGAAGGTATAGATTAAGGTTCAGGAATATTGTAATGTTGCCCCATGTACTAGATACGTCATGAGCCAAAAGAAACTTTCCTGTAATGGTGTACACGCTGCGAGTGTGTGTGACAAAGGAATGGAATTTTCAGTTGCCAAAAATTTTATGTTTATTTTGCAGAAAAAGGAGCTTGAAAATCATAGTTTGCAGTTAATGCGGTTTTGGGGAAGAGGGGAGGGAAATTGAGAGATCACCTTTCAAACTGGTTGAAATGCTGGAAACCCAACGTAGTCAGTCTTGTGTAGGAGAAAGTGCTTACTGTTATGCTTCCGTAGTTGACAAGAAGATTAACGTGAAGAGGAAAAAAAACCCCAAAACAAAAACCCTTCTGCTGTCTTGATGTCTCTTTCTCCCAGGAAGACATTCTGGCAGGAGGTGAAGCTTAAAGATTACTTGGGGGGGGGAGGGCGAGGATATCCATTGTATTGGAAGTGAATTGCAAAGCATTTCCTTTCTCTTTCTTCCTTCTTTTTTTCCTTCCTTTTATTTTTGATTTTTTTTTTTAATTACGTTTCCAGTGTTTAGCCAAAGTTGACTTGATTGCAGTGACAAACCATCGTTTCATAAGCTGTAATTGGCATCTATACAGATGTGGGTTGATGTAGCTGGTCCGATGTATTGGGTGTAAGATGCTTGTTAATTCCTATTCATTGAGTTTAATCAGTTTGTCATATCCTGTGGACAAAATCTGAAGCATGTTTCCATTTAAAAGTATTGATGTTGAAGTCGATTTAGAGAGATGAAGTAGTTCCACACAATATGCCATGTTTCAGTCTGTGTTACCTCTCATGGTTTTGTGGCCCTTTTGTTTTCCAGCTGATTTTAAAAATGGTATTTCCTTTGTGCAAAGACCACATGTGTTGACAAAATTAACAACGTGCTTGTCTGTGCTTTTATGAAGCTTACAAAATAAGTGCACAGTGACAATATTCTTTCGTTTTTCTTACAATTGTAGGTGTTGCTTGTTTAAAAATAGTTTTGGACAGTGTGGATTAGTGTATGTTGACTTTGTCCTTTTGGTGTTGACATTAATGTTAATTTCCTACTAATCCATAATTAAATATCCTCGGTTTTATTTATAACAAATGGCTTGCAAAATAATTATGCAGGAAAACATTTTAGCAGGTTAGTTTCAGTGTTGTAAAGTGATTTAGTTTCTTTTTTAATAACTTTGGAAACATTTTGGCTTGATTTATTTTCATCAGAACAAAGAAATATTGCTTGAAAGAGAATTAAGAGTGTTTGCCTTACATAATGGCAGTACTGGGAATTAAGAAACTGGGAATTGGTACCAGGAGACATTTGTAAGGCATTCCAGGAAGTGGGCAGCCTCTCTGATTTCTTTAAATTTATATCTGAGCTGTTCCTTTATGTTTGTTTTTGGGTTTGTTTTTGTTTGTATGTTGTGCATTCCCTATTATTTGTTTATTATCTAGTGTACTGTCTGTCCTGTGGAGCAAGTAGAAGTTGGATAAAATTTGGTAAATTGTGTTATGGGTGGAACCGGTTTTCTAGCCTTTTTCGAAGGTGTCACTTTTTTTAAGTGTGTTTATTGGATAATTTTAACTGAGCCGTTGATTTTTGTAAGATCAGTATTTTTTTTTTTTGTGTGCAGTTTGGTCTTTGTGTTGATAGGGTGCAGCTTTTTAGGATCCAGTTAAGGTGTGATGGGTGACACATTCTATAGTTCATGGTTGTACCCTGTTTATACTCGGTAATTACAGCTGTAGTGTGTATAATGGTTGTGTATCCTGGTACTTTAAACTTGGTTATAGATTTGCAGTATTTGTACTTCATCTGGTATTAAAACCAACTTTTTTTAAAATGGACATTACACAGTACTGTAAGTATGAAATACTTAGCATGTTTTGATACTTTCACAACTAGTGTTCGAGGCATATTTTTTTTTTTTTAAGTAGTGGGATTTTATTGCTCTAAACATATATCCCTGAATGTTTTGGCTGTTCCTTAAGTGTAAAGTACAGTGTTGGTATTACTTTCTGAAGGCAAGAAAATTGATGAAGTCAGAAACATTACACTTGTCATTTTAATGTGTTAATGAAGAGAGAAGGATGGATCTCGTGTCCACAGACAATGTGCTTTTGTAGAGGTGTAATTAGGATTGCAGGACACTTGGTGTGTTGGAATTTGGATTTCAGCAAGCCTTATCTTCACTATCAAGAGACTATTAATAGGGAATATAGTGTAAGATTTTTTTTTTTGTTGAATACGTGTTACATATTCTAGCTTTTAAGTACTGATCTACTGAGTCTGGAGGCTGAAGTGGTCCATTTTTCTAAGTGGTACATGTGCATCAAGTTAAGGTAATTCATGCCCTACTGACTTTAATAATCAAACAGCCAAGGTGGGCAGTGGTTCAGGATGGAGGAGAGAGGGAAATAGGGCTTTATTTTAGCAGCTGAGGAATAGAGGTTCTGATAAATTATTTAACTTTCGAAAGTGTGAAGAAAAACTGTGGCAAGTGTGGGACACAACTGTTTTCATTCCATTCCAGTAATTTAACCATTGATCCTTTTGTGCATCGCGATAACTGTGGCCTCTAGCTTTCAAATTTCTCTCTAAGTGAATCCAAGTACAGTATGTGAAGGAAGAATAGATAGTCTAAAGCTTTGTCCGTGCATGGCATTATTCAGGTGTGCTTTCAGCATGGCTCTGTGCCTCTTGCCAGCCTGCATAGCTGTTTGTTCACCATAGTGGGTTGAGTGGACTTGGTAATTATAGAGGTAAAACTATCTGCAAATGTTGATACCATCTGAAGTAAGTGTTGAAAGCATCTTCTAAAAGCTATACCATATGTTTGTTATACCATTTTAGAAAAGAGTAGATGTTTCATACTTGGATAACTTGGTGCGTGTAGAAACATTTGTTTTCATTACATTAGTGAGATGATACAAAATTGAAGAGAGTCATGGAAAATGTTTATGGCTATAAAGATACTTTTTCCAGATTAACACTTGTCACAAGACTTTCCAGTATCATAATTAAATGCCGTGGCCCACTGTTGTTCTTTATCCCACTGACAATTAGGCAAACTTATGTTCTGTGGAGAAATTAAGTTCTGGTTTCCAGCCTTACAGATTCATCAATTAAATATAAGGTCATTCTCAGATTACTGAACAAAAGTAGTTCTTCTCGGTCCTCACCTAGTAAAATTTTTGGGTAATGGGAGGGATTTTGCTGTATTTTCACCAGTCTGAAAGGGAAGGAAACGTGTATTTGTAGTTGGAGAATACTTACATAGCTGTGTGAAAACTAGTTAACTGCTTAAAGGGCTTGGGTGAACTTCTGCAGAAATGAGTGAAGGAGATGGGCTGTGAGTGTGAGGTGAGTGCAGCACTGAGCTGGGTGGCAGGTTTTAGTGTTGGATCAGGTAATTCCAGGAGCAAAACCATTGTCCTGCTGATCCTGAAAGCAGATAGGTATATGGATGCAGCTTCAGTCCTTTAGTGTCATACCTACCTTGTATTTTACATAAAAAACTCACGTAAGTTACTTTTTTGTTTTAACCCCTTTTCTTGGTGAAGTCCTGCAGCTGTGGTGCTTGAAGCATAAGGTTTGAGTAATTTGTTTTCACAATTAAACACTGAAGTGGTGCTTATTAAACTTGATGTGTCATTGTAGAGACTAGTTGACTCTTTGAAGAAAATGTTAGCAATGTTAATCTTGCAGAATGCTTATTTGTAGTTAAAACCAGACAAAATTGAAATAAGTGAGTCTTGTATGGAGCCCTGCGAAGGCTGCCAGGATTTGTATAGGTGCACCTGAGAGGATAACCTTAGTACCTTACAGAACATTTTTCGTATGAGGAGAGAAATGAGTTGTGTTTAATATAGTTTAATCTGAGTTTGTTGGGTGAAGGAAGTTCAGTAAAGCAAGAGAAAATGCTTAAATATTTATTACATGTTTCCGCTTTATGGATAAGCAGACTAAAGAAATAGCTGTAGTAGAGTAATTCCTGTGTGGAAAAGCTCTTTCCAAGACTGGCCTGTTTAAATGTGAGTCTGTTCAAAGGTTTTTGTCAAGATGAGTTCTACTGATACTGTCACAAGTAGATTGGGCCATTTGATAGTTTGCTTGTGGCCATTATAAAGTTTGTTGAACAGTACATTTCTAAAATGAGCCTCTGTTTGTCAAAGTTTCTCAGTGGTTCAGTATTATTCTTGATACTGAATGCTGTTCTTTCTGTTTAAAGAATCATAGGAAGGTATTCCTTATGTACATAATGTACCACGTTAATGAAAAAAAACCCCATTAAGCATATTTGGGAGTTGAAGAATATTGTTTATCAGGTACTTTCACTCCAGAGTGTGAGAGGATGCATGGATCACCATCAGAGCTGTATTGACAAATTACCTTCCTTTATGGTTCTTGGATTTGCTTCGTAGCATTCATGGCAGAAGCTTATTTAATTAAGACATAGAATTAAGAGCTCGTTTACAGTTTTGTAAAGGGAGTGACTAAAAGTGTGTGATGAATTACAAATAGAACACTGTATGTCTGCATATGAATTTCTTTTGTGGTAAGTTGTTAAATTAATTGTTGTTTGTTAAAACGGCTTTAAGTCATTTCCTTGTCTCACAGTGGCATTTGAAGATTATGATTCACTTCTCAATATTGATTGGTTATTAGCCTAAAGCAGACTGAATTGTGAATGTGCTTTCATTAAATTTCTGCTTCCATTTTGAGAATTTAAAATTCTGAACAATTTCAGAGTATCGTTTCGGCATCAGACAAGAGATCCAGTGCAACAGCTTTTAAAACAGAGCTAAGAGATGTATTTTTTTTGGGTCGGTATTCTTCTGTTGCTTCCACTCTAGTCCGTTTTAACTTTCTATTTAAGCAGTGTTTTCATTATCTTACAATTTGAAAACTTACTTGCACAGGAATACAGAGTAGAATAATGAATTGAATTTAAGGCTTTATTTTTAGGTATTTTTCTTCTAGGTAACAGAATTTTAAGTGTTCTCTGTTGCTTCTCATATCTTTCAGTGAAACCGTCTTTTGGTCTGTGGGATGGACCAGGCTGGAGAACTGTTTCAGATCAAAAATAACCTAGTAAAAATAGAAAACTCACTAGTTTTAAATAACCACTATTGAAGGTTAGTACTAAGAGGTTTTAGAAACTCAAAGAGCCAGCTTCTGGTTGCTCAGAGCTGAGTTGGGAGGGATTCCATGGGAAGCTTCCATGGAGGATAAAGGAGGTAGTGAGTGCTGGGAGTTCTTGCAGAGTGCTCTTCTGGAAGCATGAAACCAGCTCATCCCCCTTAAATGGAAGGGAAGTAGGTGGAGTAAGAGATCTCCTTGACTTAATTGCAAGCTCCTGAGGCTGCTCAAAACTGAAAGAGGAGTGTACCAGGGATGGAAAAATGAACAAATACCCACCGACAGCTACGAGGGCATTGCCAGAGCATGCAGAGGTGCAGCTAGAAAAGTAAAAGCTCAGCTGGACTTGAAATTGGCTGGAGATGTCAAAAACTACAGGAAAGGATTTTTCAGGATCATAAACAATGAGCACAAACAGAGGAAAATGCTGGCCCTCTGTTACACGGGAGAGGTGAATTAGTTGCCAACAATGCTAAAAATCCAGAAGTTCTCTGCGCTTTTTTCACCTCTGTCTTTACCAGCACTCTTGGGCCCTGGACCTTGGGAACAGAAATCGAGTTTCATGCATAGACCTACTGTCAGTGAAGGAATTATTGGTGTGTGTGAACTATTACAGGAGCTTGACCGCTACAAATTAGTCATCTGAGGGTGTTAAGAGAGCTGGCTGGATGCTGCTGGGAGGCTGCTCTCCATAATCTTTGAGAAGTCATGGAGACTGGGGAATGTTCCAGAACACTGGGAGAAGGCTCATGTTGCCCCATCTTCAGGAAGGGTTTAAACAAGAACGCAGGAAGGTATCAGCCCATCAGTCTTAGTTCAGTCCCAGGGAGAGTTATGGTTTGAATCCTCCTGGGGGCTGTCACAAGACAGATGAATCACATGATTGGGAAAAGCTGGCACAGATTCAGCAAGGGCAAATCATTCTTGGCAAACCTGATTGCCTCCTAGCACAGAGTAACCAGCTTTGTGGATATGGAACTAGTGGTGGACATTGTCTTCCTGGGTCTCAGGTCTTCCCATGCAGCTTCCTGCAGCCTTTTCCTAGAGAAACTGATGTGTTATGTTCCAGACAAGGGATCTGTGTGGTGGGTGGGAGCTGGCTGATGGGCAGCACCCAAGAAGGGTGGGAAATGCTCCTTCTCAAACTGGCTGCCTGTCACAAGTGGGTCCTCAGGGATTGATATTGGGCCACTGTTTAATAGTGTCATAAGTGATCTGGATGGTGGGATCAAGTGCAGCCTCATGAATTTTGCTGGTGGTAACAAACTGAGTGGGGAAGTGGACCTGCAGAAAGGAGAGCCACCAAGCAGAAAGTCCTGGATAGACTGGAAGAATGGGCTGATGAGAACCTTACAAAGTTCAGCAAAGACAAATGTAAGATCTTGTATCTGGGAGGACATGATCCAGGAGTGCAGCATAGTCTGGGATCTTTCTGGCTGGGAAGCAACTCTGTGGTGGATTTAGCTCAGTAAAAATGAGCAGAGTGCTGCTGTGGCAAAGGGAGATGCTGGGATGTTGGATGCTGTATCCAGTGGGATGCTGGATTGCATCAACAAGGGCATCACCAACAAAGACAAAGGAGTTATCATTGCACTCTACTCAGCGCAGGTCAGGCCACACCTGGAGTATTTGTGTGCCCTTTTGGTGCCCACTAAATAAAAAAGATGTGGCCAGGCTGGAGAGGGACCAGAGAAGGGCTGCAAAGATGATCAAAGGACTGAGAAGCTGCAGTGTGAAGAATGGCTGAGAGATCCTGGTTTGTTCAGCCTTGAGAAAAGAAGGCTTTGGGGGAGATATTATCAGCATGTTCCTGTATTGAAAGGGTGCCTACAAAGAAGATGGAAACTCCATTTTTACAAGGAGTTACATTGTTAAGACAAGATTTAATGGGTACAAGTTACTCCTGGGGACTAACTTCCTATTGAACACAAGAAAAACTCACAAAGAGAACAGTCAGCCATTGGAATCTCCAGGACAGTGGTGGATTCTCCTGTGTTGGGCACTTTCAAGATGCTGCTGGACAGGGTGCTGAGCCATCTTGTCTAGCCTGTGCTTTTGCCAAGAAAGGTTGGAATACATGGTCGTTCATGGAGAACGTAAAGGAGAAACTGCTGCTCGAACATTCTCACACCATTCAAGGAGTCACATGCACCCCACCCAAGACTGTATTTAACTGCTGGGTCAGGAGTCCCTTTGCAGCAGGAGTGTCCAGTGAGCCGATGGATGGGTGCCCCTTGCAACTCCTTGCTCGTACAGGCTCTTGGACACACTTCCTCCTTTGAGCTTGACCTTGAGTTTCCTGCAGCAGAGACTCGGGCATTGGATTTGTAAAAATAAATAATTTAATAGAGTGGTACAGCAGCAGCTCTTGAGCTGGGTGCCTGCGGAGGGGGATCCAGAACAAAGAATTCCTTGGCCTTTTATACCATTTTTGTACCCTTACATTGAGGTATTCTCTGATTCTGTGAATACAGTTCATTTTGAAGACTTAAAAAGCTGTGCAGGTGCTTTGAGAGAGAGATTTGGGAGGCTAGGGTGGGTCCTGGTTAGTGTGACACTGTTTCTGTAAGGAATATTTATAATACTATTGCTCCTTATTTTCTTATGGAGAAGGGAATTACCTCTTTTGGAAGCACAGGTTGCCAGGACTAGATTGCACAGAATCATAGAATCACAGAGTGGTTTGGGTTGGAAGGAGTCTTTAATACTATCCAGTTCCAAATCTCCTGCTGTGGGCAGGGACATCTCTCACTAGACCAGGTTGCTTAAAGTCCAGTTCTATCTGTTCTTGAACACTCCCAGGGATGGAACATCCACAACTTCTCTTTCTTCGTGAAGAGGAGGGATGGAGTGAGTGCAGTGACTTGGCTTTGTCGCTCTCTGTGAGGGAAGACAAAATGTTCTGTGAAGTTACACTGCCATGAGCCGATGAGGGAGAGGTTCAGATCTGAACATGTGTGCAGCAGCAGAGAATGCCAGAATGTATGGAAGAAGGACTACATAGGAGAGAACTCTGAATGAAGGCAAGATCCTGAGGGATCTAGGCTGAGTGCTTCATGAATTATGTTTGAACCTATGACTACTGAAAATCAGGCCACCATTTGATTTTAGGGAAGTGGGGAAATGAAGCAGTCTTTTGGGAAGGTTTCTCAGAAAATAGTGTTACCATAAAAGGAAGACATTTTCAGTTAAAGGGACTGGAAGAAAGGTTGGAAAAGGGTACTTGGATTAGATGTGAGGAAGAGTAGGAAACCGTGGAATTGAATGGGTGACTTAGTGATGCAGACCATTTTGGGGTTGAAGGGAATGGCAGTGTGAATCATAGTGTTTTTGTTCTTTTCCTGAATCTTGTGCCTGGTTACCATCTAAACATTGCTGCTAACTAAGTAGCATTTACGTGTTTGATGGTGCTGGGGCCTGCCTCAAAAGATTTTAAAAACAAGGCAAATGGGAACAAACCAGAGGTAACAAAATTGCAGAGAGTTTGTGTAGGGTGTGAAAAAGCTTAGTAAGTGTTACATGCTCTAAGAGAACTCTCTCCCATTTTTGAAATAAAAGTAAGATGTTGGCTGTGTTTTCCGTGTCTTTATCTTAGACTGCTGCTTCCCTTTTCCCTTCTTATCCCTCAAGGAAGGGAACAGTAAAGAAAGTATAGCTTCTGCTCTTTCCTCAAGGTGAAAATGAAGGCCAGGAACTCTCATGTGTCTGTTCTCATGTCATGTTTTGCTGCCTTTAGATTTGAAGGATAAAGAAAGCTGAACAAGTGTGGAAGATACAGATGGATATGTTGAAAGGGCAAGGAGTAGTTTAAACTGTGGAATTGAAAGCCTGTGTAAGGGACAACGATGCTGATCTAGAGAATTTAACGGTGCAGTTTAATACAACAAAGTGTAGAAAGAGCGTAAGATAAAGTGGGAGGATAAGAAAAATGGAGAACATCCATTATATAACATCATAAAGCATGTCATAAGCAACCTCTGGCAGGGGAGAAAAAGTGGAATGATATTGGGAAGAATAAAGAGCTGCAAAAATTATGTACATTGGTTGGTAAACTTTAATGGAGCTTCTGGGCATGTTACAAATATAGTAACCAAGGGTAGATTTTACACACCATGGTTCTCAAAGCTTTATTTGTTCTTAGTCTCTGGTGTGGTGCACAGAAATGTATTGTTCTCTGAGTATTTTTAGTCTCTCCTGGGTTTTAATGGTTGGAAGGGCAGAGCCTTTGAATTTGTGATTTTGTTAATACTTGAACATTGTACGTTTTCAAGAGTGGTAGACTACAAAATTCTGAAGGACTACCAGATTTCAAATGTTACCTGTTAAAATTATGAACAAATAAGGCTTAAGGGTCTTTTTTGCTGCTTGAAAAATGTTTTTTACTTGATTTTAAGCAGAAACGAGTGTTCATTTGTTCCTTTTTTAATTCAAAGGAAAGGGTGAGTATAGCCTTTACTCCTTACAATTTCTGAAAAATAAATTATAGTAAGGAGCTGTAAAGCTAGTTTTGAATCAGAACAGTACATACTTCTGTACTCCTTGCTTAGGAGGAAAATATTAAAAAAAAATATCAAGTATCGTGCATGGAAACAAAACTGAAAGCATCAGACTGACAGAGGCGTGTGTCTGAGCCAGCCTTTTCTGGTTCCTTTATGAAACCCGTTAAATAGACTTAGAATCATGGAATATCCTGCGTTGGAAGGGACCCACAACCATCATTGAAGTCCAGTGCCCGGCCCTGCACAGAACAACACCAAAAATCCCACCCTGTGCCTGAGCATAGATCCGCATCCTACCTTCAGTGTGAGAGTGAATGGAATTTAACTAACAAGTTATGTACTTGAGGGCTTTCTTAACTGTAGTTACTGTGTGGAGGAAATTCATGGTTGAAGTGGCTTTAATGCCTCCTGGTTCTGTATGGGGAGGATTTGGAGGTGTTTATGCTTATAGCAGAGTTAAATTTTGTTGCCTAAATAAGATGAGATCGCAGAAACCATCAGAGTCCACGTTAACTAATGAGCAGAGTTAGGTCTCATTTTCTACCTTTAAAGGTCTCTGTTAACTTGCAAGTTCATGTGTTAAAAATTTATTAGCTCTGACAGTTTTCTGGGATTAGTTATCCACTGTCCATCTTTGCTGAATTGGTGGGATTTTTTTCTCTGTATAATGTATAATCTCAGTACAAGTAATTTTTCAGAGTTTATTTGACATAAATAATTTGAAAAAAGTGTTAATGGTTGAATGGAAACCTGGAAAGGAGACATTTGCTATGTTAAAAAAGGTGGAGAGAACAGCAGAAGCTGCATTGTAGTATGGAAATGTATTGGAGGCAGATGTATTTGGGACAGGTGAAAGAATTGTGGAGGTTGTGTAAGGGTTCCGTAGGTAATTGTGTATGGTGGGGATATGATCATTGCGTAGGACTGTATGCCTGATCTTGGAGATTGTCTTCAGTTAATCTGTGAGTGTAAGTATGTTCAAACTCTGTGAGGAAAGACGTGGAATTGGAATGCTGCAGTCTGTTTATTCCCTGCCAGTAAAAATGCTGTCATCTTAAGTTGTGTTTTTCTTTATTAGTTGATTTTCTTTCGTGGTGGCGGCTTGTTTTTTGCTTTTGAATGGTGGAATGTTTTCCTGTAGTGCCAGTTGCAAACTTGGAGCTTGCTTGCATTGTGGCCAAAAATCTGAGAACAATGACGACTCCATTATGTGCAGCGAGAAAGGAACGTTTGTACTACTTGCTTTTAATTGCTAATTAAGCCAAGTCCTCAGTAGTCTGAAAGAATGGAATAGTTTATGCCCTCTGCTTTAGACCACTATTTGCTGCTCGGTTGTGGAGAATGATGGAAGGGGTGCTTTTTATTACGATTTCTGGACGAAAGTGAAAATGCCTAAGAGCAGTCATTTTTCACATGGAGCTCTCAGGATTCAGGGGATATGTGGTGCCTGTGGAACTGAGGAACAGTTTAGGACTTCTGTGCTGCTTGGAGAAGGTCAGGAACATCACCTGCCCCATCCTCAGCACTCTGGGTTTTGCTTGACTGCTCTGCTTCAGTTTCTGTATTCAGTGTAAAGGTAATTCTGATTTTCCAGTCTAGCAGCAGGGATCTTCTAGAAAAAGCCTGTTCATCTTTTGAGATTATTTTAATTTGTTCTTGGTTATTATTTTATCTTTTTTAAGATCAGAGAATGAAGCTGCCTTAATAGAGTGCAAGCACTGGTTCCAGTGCATTAGTACTCAGTTACTTTAAAGATTCTTCAGCACAGCTTGGTAAGAATTTTCTGACTCCAGGAAACTGTGCTTCCAGAGGGATTGGTAAGCAGATATGCAGATTTACCAACTGAAACAGGAAAACAAGTTTCAACTACAGGTCATTTCACAACTTTTTCCTCGGGGCTTTCTCACTTCCACAGCCAGAACTCAAAAATGGAACAAACTGATTTAGGGCAATTCATTAATGAGTAGCTTAAGGTCTGTCAGGCTTCAGACAGCTGGAAAGAAGGAACATGCTCCTGCTCCAGTGGCTTCGTTTTCATGATTTTTCTGCAGTATTTGAGAACCTTTCCAGATTCTTTTCATGTCATGACTGAAATAAACTCATTCTCGTAAGGAGATTACCTGTTTCACTTGGCACCTTGTTTGCCAGTGATTCCTTTTCCAAATAAAAAAAGTAAAATTGCTGTGGAGTAGTGCTTACTGGTACCTGGGTTTAAGAAGTGTGCTGTCAAATTTGGACAACCTCTTGGTGTTGATGTTCCCACGTGGATCTCAGGCTCTGCTGCTGTAGCTGTGCTGGCATTTCCTGTGCTCTGACAGGAGTTTCTCTGTTGGCATCACTGCACCATCACCTGCAGTGTCAAAATCGAACCCCCCTAGATCTCTCTGCTGCTGCCATAGTTGAAAGGTTGTACCAAGGTGTGTGGTTTTCTTACCCTCGTGTCTGAACGTGGTAGAGCTGGTTTTTGTGAAGCAGCAGTGATGTCTGCAGCTGGGGCCTTCATGTGCTGTTGGGGTAGTACTTGTGGGAAATGAGTTTTGTGGATGAAAACTGCAGTGTGAGAGGAATGACCAGTATTATTTAGGTGGCAGGTAGAAGAACATTACTAAACAGCAGATGCATTCATAAGATGATGCAGCATTTATGTAACTTCATAGTGGTTGTCAAAGTGGTAATTCATTTAAGTAGAAGAAATTCACATTTTTCCTAGAAATTGACAGACAGACACTGAACGAGTAGGGGAAGGTACTGTGATACTGCCTCTCCTTCCACAGTCAGATAAGGGAGTCTAATTAATTTAGTTGCTACTTCTGAATAGTTTTCGTTCTTAGTGTCAAGGTGAGTTCTATTACTCCCTGAAATGCACATTTGAAGTGAAATGTTGCATTTTCTCCCTGCACATAAATCGGAATCTTGGCATTTGGTTATCCTTTTGGTTGGACCTCTTGCTTTGCACATAGAACTTAAAGGAAGATTCCCTTAGTTTTGGAGAAGGAATACCTCTTGGGAGGCACATTTGCACAGCACTTGGGGATTCAGCTGAAATGAGGGGTAAAGTGGCATTTACCATTGCCAAATGGCATTTACCGTAGAGAAGTGCCCATGGGGTTGCACCTGCATGTCTGCATGAAGCTCTAAATCTGTATAAGTTATTTTGTCTTTGACAGAAGCTCCATTGCTGGTGTAATGTTGCCCTCCTAACCTCCCCAGCAAGTTAAAAGATTAATTTTTTTCGTGTCCCCATCATGTTGTCATTGTCCCCCCCCCCCAGCATTTTTAGCTGTGGTTATCTTAAATTCTGCATGCACCTGGCCTTCTGTCACTTCAGTGTCATGATGTGTGTGGTGTCAGTCATAAGTGTGCGTGTAGTGGTCTGAAAAGATGTAGGTGAGTGGGAGAAAATCATTAAATAAAGAAAAAAATAGTTTCAAATTGTTTATTTTCAGTTTTACTAAATTCTTCACCTTTTCTCAAGTCTACTACTGTGCTTTGCTATTACTGTATGAATAAATACACAAAATTAACCTAATTAATTGTAATAGCACATCTTAATATAGACATATCTTAGAATGATCCTTGATAGCTTTCTCTTGGATGCTGTCATACAAGTATTTAGTATTTTATTTCAGTGCATGTAGCCTGCATTATCTGTGGGGAAATCCATTTAATTTAGTGTCATCTACTTTTATGCAAGCAGACTGCAAAGCCTGTTGTTCTGTCTGAGCTCTTAGAGCTGTCTGTGTTTTGTGTTCTCAATGAAGGAAATGTTGAGACCTTATCACTCTCTACAACTCCCTGAAAGGAGGCTGTAGCCGAACAGGGGTTGGACTCTTTTCCCAGGGAACCAGGATTGGTCTTTCCCAACCTCAGACAATTCTCTGATACCTTGGGCCACATCAATAAATGAGGAAGTTACACACTCATCTTCTCAAATGTTTCACTACTATAACCAGTGGAAGGAGGATCTCCCAAGATTTTGGGAAGTAGCCCATATTTGTGACATGAATGTTCCTATTAATTGTTCAGTCTAAATACAGGCATCTAAAATATGAAAGATTTTGCCTCTGTCAGGCTGTATAGGAGGTGAAGGAAAGATCAGATGGAGAAGGCTTGCAATGCTAAACTTGGGTTAAGAAGCCATCCCTTAGGGGGATCCCGCCCTGTAATGCAGTTTTTTTACGTGTCGAGGCTGCTCTAGATTGCAAGCCTCCTGTGTTTGCCTCACCTGGAGATCTGTAGGTCAGATACAAACTGACCTATTTGTTGCATCTGGCACATGAGGTCATGGAGTAGGTGGCTGCTGGTGGTTGTAAATGAGTCCTGGAAATGAACAAGATGCAAGCTGAGCTTTTTAGGGGAGTTTTGAATGTACAACCCATAAATCCCTTTAAACTCTAGCAGAGTTTTCAAGAGAATGAAGGAATGTTTGAGAATTGCACTGTATCATTCACCTAATGATGGCTTAGCCACACGTAGTTCTCTTGGAATGGGACTACTGAGATTGTTGTAGTAAAATAAGGATTATTTCTGTTGCCCTCCCTCTTCCCCGAAGACTCCCTGTTAACAGCACAGAATTTTGGTGTATGCAGTGGACTTTGTTCTGTGGTATCTTCCAGACTGGTCTAGCAAGACTTATGGAATCAGTGAATGAAGTTGCGCCCATGGGCATAGATTTAACTCTGACTTCCATGAGTGACACTTATTTATCAGGTCTGTAGTGTGCATGTGCTCTTTGCCCCTGTCTGCACCTGAAGCAGAGCTGCTCATGTCACAGTTCCTAGGCTGCTTTCTGGGAAGACCCAGCTCTGCTTTTGTTCCAACTTTTTTCCCCATACCCAGTGATCTACCTCCCTACACCAGCTCTGAGCTTTGCCTGTCATTCCTGTCTGGTGCAGCTGCTGATGGTTTTGGTGCCTCCAGTGTCCCTGCCTGTAGAAGGCAATGCTAAATAAATCACAGTGGATTTCTTACAGCACAGAAATATTTCCTCATTTCATCATTAGCAGTCAGGCTCCCGACATTCCTCAAGGGAAAGCATAATGTAACAGTTCATACTTTTGTGCTTAATACATTGACTGTAGAGTACAGCTGCCACTGATGCTGCTGGAATACCAACAGCTGCTTTCCAGTGCCCCATGTCACATCTTTGTGGGCAGAACTGTGTATTTCCTGTTTTCAGGACATTATTTAGTTGCTCTGAGCCTTCTGGGAGGCCTCACACAAGATTCCGCTCGCTAACAAACTACGTGTTAAATTTTATTGACAAAGGTCTTTTCACTTTGTATTTTTATACTTAGCATGTCACTCTGAAAACCTGTTTCACCAACCCGGAGCTACAGTTTCTATTTAAAAGGTGTATTTTATACAGATAAACCGTACAAAAATAGTGGTAGTGATATCACTATCAGTAGCTTTCACTGTGATCGCTGGAGACAGTGGTGGCTTTCTGATAGTGAAAGCAAGTAGCAGCATTAGGACATCAATACTGAAAACAACACTTCAAATTTTGAAACACCACACCAGATCTAGATTTGGGTTGATGAAAATGGATAATAAATCAGTTATTTAATTTTTGAGTCCTGTACAAAAATGACAGCAGAATCCAACTGTAATGCTGCATTTTGCTGGATCTGCTGCTGCTTCTGTCACTTGCTTTTGGTCTTGTTGATAATATTTCCGTTTTTGAGAGAAAAATCGGTATTTCTTTACTTTAGAGAATTAAGACCATATGGAAATAATAGGTGACAATGGCTGCTTGTATGTGTTTTGGAAAAAGGAGCAAGTCTGAGTTCAAAGCCTGCCAACCAGATAAATGATGCAGCAGAAAGTGAATTTCATGTGTCTGCTCATCTGAAAGTGGGTGGGGGGAACATCTTTGGGAAAAAAAAAAAGGCTGTGACCCATTACTTGGAACATACATTAGAAAACTTGGGACTGCAGCTTAGTGTTACAGAACGTCTTGAAATGTGTGGCCACGATGATTGCTGAGGGCCTGGCTTTCTTGTAGCATGTTGGTGTTATCTCTGGGGGTCAGAGGGCTCATTCTTGGGTGCTGTGCTATGGCAGGCAGCGCATGCTGGGCACGAGACATCCAAAGATGTTCAAGAAGTGATATCCAAACTCATTTCTGTGGGGGAGGGTGGTGCTTGTTTGTTTTGTTGTTTGTTACCTCTTATATTTGTTAACGAAGTTACGAATAACCATTTATTGTTTTTCTTCAAAACCATTTTCATTTTCTGCATAATGCTTTGAAAGCACGTCACAGAGCATGTAGTACTTCTGAGATTTGGTCAATGTTCTTTTACTCCTTCATTTTTCTTCCCTGTGGAGTTGTTAAACTAAAACTTTCCTTGAAGTTTTGTGGAATATTATTTAACAAGAGGGTTTTGAAAAGCAGTAGTCTTTGTGTAAAAGAAAGCTGATTTGTATGAGGATGGAAAGGTTTGGTTGTTTGTTAAGTGATACTGGTGTACCCACAGTGTTAGTACTTGTCCTATTGGAGTGATGCTGAAATTAAAGCCAAAATGTAGTCTGAAAGACCATAAGAAGTGGGTTTGGTTCTTAAAAAATTAAATATATTTGCTGAAGAATTACATTCCTAGATTAATTAAAATTTAAAAGTGAGATTCTCTAGAGAGACTCCAGGCATTGAATCTCACAGGTGTTTATGTTGCTAAAGCTGGACAGATAGCAGATACTGTCTGTGGGTTTTGGTTGTGTGGTTATTCTCTCTGCTCTCTGTGTGTTTGCCTCCTGTCTGGGCGCTAAGATTGTGGTAGTTCAAAATATTCAGGAGTTAATTTTACCTAAAGTTTCTCAAATACTCTTGCTCAGAAGTGCCTTGAGGGCATAAGCCCTTTGCTTAACAATTCAGCTCTTTATTGTAAGTGTTGGTATTGGTCTGTTCTCACTTGAATAGAAATGGTTTCAAAAGTCCTGTGCAGAGTCTTTGAGAGGGAACACAAAAGAATACACAGGTTTATATGAGAGGTTCTGGTTGTTTTTCCAGCCTGTCCCTTCACATTGCATGTGGCTGTGTCACAGATACACAGGTATATGTAATAGCATTATATTTATGAAAATTACTGTCTTAAATGTGATACCAAAGAGTACTTAAAAGAACCCTTTTGCCTCTACTGTTTACATGTAAATACTCTTCAGGAACCTTATTTTCTGTTTCTTCAAGTACTTTTTAAATTTTCAGTCTAAAATTGTACTCATTTGTTTGGCAACATTGTTGTTAGGCTGAAATAATTCTCTTTCCCTGATGTTTGTCCTGTTGGTACTTGCAGAAAAGTCATACTAGCTTTTGATTTCCTAAGGTAAATAATTTGAGATGTTTAGACTTCATTTTCCTAGAGAGACTCTTCTTTCCTCTTGTCCCTGCTGTTCTCCTCTAAATTTATTTAATTTCTGCCTTTACTGTATGCAGGAAAATTGTATAGAATCTGCTGAGATGGTATTAATATTTCTGCTTTTAGAACAGGTTTTCCTCTGTCTCTTCTGCTGCAAGAGCTTGGGAACTGAACTACCAGGAAGCAGATTCAGAACAAGATGGTTCCCTGCAGTTAATTTGTGGAACTGCTGGCTGTCCAGTATTGTTAGTGAGAGATGAGTGGACATGGTTTTAGAAAGTGGTGGGGAAAATTAATGGAAGGAAAATCCATCAGGAGCATTCCCCATCTGTGCCCAGGAAGTTTCTGAACTTAAATTGGTGTAGTCTGGAAAAGTATAAGAAAAAAAAAAAAACCCGACCTCTTTCTTTTGATGTTTTTTCAACAATATGAGTTCATGTAAAAGCTGTGCTAATCTTTTATTATTGCTATTTTAGTCCATGTGCTGTTGAAGTAAATACAAAGACAGGTTGCTGCACAGGGCTGACTGTTGGTCTGACTTATTGTCATCTTATTTTAACTTCGCTGGAAATCTATTCTCTGTTGAGCTCCAGAATCCTCTATGCTTTTTTTTTTCATCTGCCTTATGCTGGCAGCATATACTCATCTTGGTTTGTTGCATTATAATCCAGTCATTAATGTACATGAGATTTTTTTTTTTAGTAGTTTTAATAAGCCTGGCGCAGAGTTCAGGATCTTACGTGGCTGTATAATGTTTTAGTGCTACGTGTCTCCCAGACTGCCTTTCAAAATCCATCTGAGGGGTGTGGTTTGGAGTTGCAATATCCTTGCCTCATTTACAGTTGATAAACCTAAAATAAGACCATAAATTCAGTCCAAAGGCCAGTATCTTATCACGGCAAATTATGGAGGTAATTATAGGATGATAGGCTATCCCCAATAAGTGTAGTTAATATTACTGCAATTCACCTTTTATGTTGAATTTTGTGCTACTTAGACACTATAAAACACCTGTGAAAATGGATTTTAGGTAGAGGTTGGCCTGACTCACAAGAAAAACGAAAGCACGTTGAACTGTTGAATGTGAAACGAGTGCAGGAGACTGACCCAGAGTCTCAAATCTCATGCCATTACTGCACAGAAGGAATAAATTTTGACAATTTTACTTACTCTTGCTGCTCATTCTGCAGTGTAAGGGCACTGTGGGAAGCCTTACGGCAGAAAGGAGGATGAAGTTGAGGTTGTGCTCCTTTGAGTCTGCCTGAGTCCCCTCATTTGGGAGGCAGGGAAATAAAATCAACAAGAGCTTCAAACTTTGTTTTAATGTTCCGTGAAGACTTGGAGTTTTTCAAGTTATCTCACAGCAAAAGGAGTTTGAACTGTATTTTCAGCATACTGGAGTTTATGGAGTACTCTCCATGCACTGGCCAGCAGCTCAGGCCTTGCCAGTCAGGAGTTTTTTCCCTGTGAGCCACATACACCTCGTGAGATGCCAGTTCTCCATCTGTGGCCTAAAGACAACATCAGTATTCTCTGTTGCATGTGCAAGTGTTATTTATGTTTCCAAGCTTAAGCATAAAGGTTACCCACCTCCTGTTGCTTGCACAGGACAGGCCACAGGTGGTCCAGGATGATGAAGTTTGCTTTTTTTTTGGATGTAAGAAACTGTTACCGCAGAAAGCAGTGAGAAAAGAGCCTATTGTGCTACAGTTGACACTTTAAAATAAAGGGTTTAAAAAGATTGACATTTGGGGCTGACTTGCATGCTACCCTTCGCCTTTTATGATTGCTTGAAAATGTCTCTAATTTAAATTTGATACATTTTCAACTGTTCTTAAACTTTCTCACCGTTGTATTTTTTCACCCTCCCCAGACACTCCCTGCAGAGGGATAATCGCTTGTTCTCGTAGTGGCTGGCATGGTTGAAGTGATTATTACCTGGGGATGCTTTGTGTTGGGTGGGTGATGATGGGAGGCTGTTGTGCAGCCGGGTGGAGTAGGGATGGAATGGTAACAGTGGAGAAGGTGCTGTCCTTCAGGGCTTGAGTAAATCCTGATCTGCTTTCCTTTTTTGGCATTGCCCTCTGACAGAAGTTTCATCTCTTACTCGTTCCCTCTCACTCCTTTATTCTGTCTGAGCTTTTATTTACCACTTCTCTGGTTGTGCCCAGCGTGCTCTTTAGCACTTAATTCAGTGTCTGACTCTGCTGTGCTTGATTCAGAGATTTTTGGGTTGTTTTGCTGTTTTCCTTGTTTCCTCTCTAGGGGAATTGCTTGTTCATGGTGACACAATGTTTTGGCAGGGATTTTGCAGTGTACAGTGGAGTGTTTATTTATATTAATGAAGGCAAATGAAAAGTGTGTGCACCTTTCCACATACATTTTCTAATAATGATGAATTTGACTCTTTGGGACCAGTGCTTGAAAAAATCCAGTCTTCTGTGGAAATCAGATTTTCCTGCATTGCAGAGAGTTCTTGTTAGCTGTGGTTGACACTCTGATGTATTCTGTCAATTCAGAGATCTATGATCAGGCCATTGAGTGCTTTGAAGGTGAATTTATCCTGTAAACAAAGACAGATTACATTAGTGACAGTGAAATGAGAGACAAGGGTGTGTCCTGTTCATCCAAAACCTTGAAAAGGAAGACAGTCAACATTTTAGTGTTAAGGAACTGTCTTTTTAATGCAAACTTCCTAGTGACTTTATGGCCTTGGGTCACAATTGTGGTGCATTTTTTGCAGTATCAAGTTAGTTGCATTTTGGAAACTGTATTGCCTGTAAAACTGCTGAAGTTCATTCTAAGGTTTGGCATTAATGTGTAATTGAAATTGATGTCTGCCACTGTAAATAATGTCAGAATTGATCGTTCATGTAAAGGCCCGAGTCATGATGGCTTTAGCTGGAGAGTGAGAACTTAGGAAAACACCTCTCCTTCTGTGGAGTGAATCCTGTGGATTATGGCATGTTCAGCAAAAGAAAACCTCAGCTAATGTCTGATGTAGAGAATTCAGTTATTTCTAGCATTATTTAATTTTAAATGCAAACATTACAGTAATGTATTATAAAGGACTCTCTTCAGAGGTGTTTGTATGAATCACATTCACATCCTGATTTATCAATGGTGCCAACAGAACTTCCTGATGTTCAGTGCTGATCCTCACACCTCTTTTCGGGTATTCTGTCCCATTTCAAATTTCTTGTCATGGATTTCACACCTCAGTCGGTTTATAGAATGCTTTTTAACAGTTTGATTGTTGTTTAAAAGATTTTTGGATTTTCTCGCGGTTCTGAGAGATGAGCAGTGTCAGTGCTTAGAGATCCTGATTTGGTCACTCTGAAAGGTGGTGTGGGTGCAGCTCAAGGTAAATGCTGGGTTAAAGATTTGGGTTCCATACAATGGAATCCACATTGTGCAATTTTTTAGTCTATAAATAGGCATTTTTAAGAGACAAATGGCTGTTAGCTATTTTCTGTTTAGGACTGGTACATGTAATGAACAGTGTAAGGTTAGTGAATTGTGTGTAAACTTTTAATTAAGAGACGTGCACAAGGTTGACCTTTAGAAATGAGTATGTTTGGGATGTGTATTGCTTTTCCTGAAGTGTAGTGACTCATTTTCAAGGCAGTTTTTTAATAAACTCATAAAATTTTATAGTTAATAATGTTTTGAAGGTGAGGAAGCTAGTTTTGGATTTTCATGTATTTCATAATTTTTAACCTTTGCTGTTGAAGTTGAAATATAGTACAACTTTAACAATTTTTTTTTTTTAATATTAGAGTTACATTTTAAGGAGTTAGGTGTGACTGTTTTGAATTGGTGGCTTCTGGTCCGCAAGTGTTGGAGTACTGTGCTTTAAGTATCCAGGGTATGTGCTGAGTGAAAGGTAGGCCCAACAGCAAGGGATATTGTACTTTTTCCAGTTGGGCATTGTATAAAAGATTCCTTGCAGATCCTGCTGTTGGAAGGAACATCATCATCATCATGATGGAATTGAGAACTCACAATTGAGTCAACGTTTGTAGTGTTCAACCAAGACAGATGGTGGTGTGGCCCAACACCTCAGTCAGTATCCACCTCTGATGGATTGCATTTTTCTTTATCCAGCTGTTTGTTTTAAATCATAAAATCCTCCTTTTCTACCCAAGGTCATACTGTAGTTGTGGATGGGGAAAGGATGGCTGGAATAGAGTTCTCTATGTGTAGGTGGAAGCTTAGTGTCTCATTCTACATCTGTCCTGCAGAGAATCACCGTGGTGACTTTTGGCTTAAAAGTGAGCTTGACTCTGGAATCTGATACCTATGGCACTTGTGATGAATATGGGCAGCTCAAATTTAAATCTTTGTTTTAAGTGAAGCCTTGAATCCTGATCTTTCTAGATTAAAGTCCTTAGTAGACGATTTTAGTGTGCAGGAGTTTTTTGTAAATTTTTTGTGATTCCCATTTCCCTCCTATAGTAGAATTGGTTTCTGACCTGCTGTACTTAGCAGAAACTTTATCCTTTGAAGCTGGCTCTGTTTCTAGTTCAGTAGTATCCCTGAAAATACAGACAAGATACATGGAGAATTGCTGTTAAGCTTCATACGTAAATGTTTTACCACTTAGTATTTTTTAATGTCCATCTGTATATTGGATGTTAAATTTGATAGTCCTTGGGAAGCATTATTCAAGAAGGAGATCTTGCATCCAGCTCCAGGGAAATATTAATGAAAACAGTCTGTGGTGACAACCTGCATGGCTGTTTACCCTGCAGCTCCAGGATTCTTCAGGATGTTTTGCCTGTTACAATTCAGTATCAGGTTTTACTTATCAGAAGACTCTGCTGGCCAGTTCCCAAGCGATGTTTTGAGTGTATTGTCATTTTACTTGGTGTTTAGTGCACATTATGATGCAAATCCATGCTGGTAACTAAAATAATTTGGACTTGGGCTTTGTAGTGCATAAATATAAAATCTGAAATCTCCATGAATATATCTCCCCCACCTGTTACTGCCACATAGCAGAAATAAGATATTTATTCTTTCCTGAAATAAGGTTCACCAGCTCTGCCATTCGGAAGTGGCACTGCTCATTAGCTGTGGACTGTATCCAGAGGATTGTATTCCTCTTATTTCCTCATTGCAATTCCTTTTCGTTCAGATTGCCACACGAGAGGGGAAAAGGTGAGGGGTAAGGCTGGGTGTTTGCTGGTGTTAGCAGAGAAGGGTTACAGCTCTTGATGGGAATTATTGTGGTGCTTCTCAAGGTGTTTACTGGGCATAAAGTTCTACAAAACATTTTTCTGTGCAGGCTGGTTTTCATGCACATTTGGTTATGTTCCAGTGTTGCTCATTTTTATATGTGAGCATAACTGTGTAAGCATAATTAAGCAGCCACAGAGGAGAAAATATGAATGGCTGTGGGAAAAGGAATGTGATATGTGGAGTGTACCTATATGGGATATTTCAGTGATGTGATGGAAAATCATTGAGGTGGACCTTTCTGCTACTCTGGCTGTGGTAACTTTAAAAGTACCAGCATTCTGAGACTCCTTGAAATAGTGGCATGTCAGTATTTAAAACCAGGTTCATTCCGTTCAGATTCTTTTTATCCTTTGTATCTTAATGTGCCTTTACCAATTCTGTATCTCCTGTGGTGCTGAAAATTCCACACTTCCCACCCTATTAGCATTAGTTTTTACACTTTCTTTATGAAACAGCTCCTGACCCATTTTCACTTCCATTCTTCTAAAATAAATAATCTTTTCCTTGTATTTTCAGACTAAGCTACCAGCAATATTATTTCTGAGTACCAGGCCACCTCTAGTGCTTGAACCCTTTTGGGACTGAAGTCTAGACTGCAGGTTTAGCAGAGCAATTGGTGGTAGCTTTTAAATATTTTGTAATGCTTGCCTTTCTATATTGCCTTGTATTCTGACAACACAGAAAAATCATTCTGTTTAGTCTGAAACTTAAGTATTTTCACAAATACATATTTGTTGTGTCAGGCTTGGTAGACATTGTCTTGTGCATATGTATGTACATTGTTCTCTATTTAATACCTCTTTTTCTCAAGCTTCTTTATTCTTTGTTTCATTGTCATTCTAATGCCTGGTGCCTGATAGTGTTACATTTCCAAAGACTTGTGTCCAGATCCAGAGATATTTGCATAAATAAGTTATTCCCATCTTTTTTTCCTTAGGTAAAACAGGCAGCTATTAATGTAGACTCTGGCTTTAATTGTGGGTGGGTTTCTGTGTTTGTTTGGATTTTTCTGTGTTTATTTTAATTATATTTCCAAAATAATTTACCCAATGAAAACAAAACCAGCTATTTATTTGTCATATCATATCTTACTTAAAATCTGTATGAAACTCTGCAGACTCCTAGATAAAACTGGTTTAACGTTTAAAAAAAAAAAAGATAAGTTTGTCTATCAGTGTTAGCTATCTAAATGTTCTGAAGTATAACATGCCACACCTCATTTGTGATGTTATATGTTGGTACAGGTGAGAATTGCTAGAATAAAATCAGATTTAGTGGTCTTAAATTTTAGTGTGTGGTGAACTATTCATGAGCTTGAACAATTGCTAAATTAAGGTGCTGCAATTCTACTTGAAATAGACTTACTGTGGTAAAAATAGCCAAAAAGATGTTCCTATAGTCTTCAGATAAAAATAATTTCCAAGTGCCTATGAAAAATCTACCACCACTTTGGAAAAAAAAAAAAGTTGCTTGTGTTTGTTTGTTTGGGTTTTTTTTAAAAGATTAACTGTAAAGAATTTTGAATGATGAAATTCCGTATAAAATTTGCCATAATGTCGTGAGTCACCTGATAATGAAATATTTTCAGGGGCAGAAGAGAGCTGATTCAGTTTTCTGATAATTTAGAATTTCTAGAAATGATGTAGGTGTGTGTGTATGTACATAGACGTTGATATTTGTAAGTTTATTTGACTGTATTCAAAAGAAATAACGAGAGGATTGCATCCTCCAGGTGCACTCAGAATTAATGCAGAGTGATTCACCACATAAGCTTCAGTCAACAAATTTTTCATAAAATCCCGTTGGTTATGGACACTGTCAGCTGCAAAGGACTAAGCTTCCTGTATTTTATGTATGTAAACTATTTTTAATATGTGAACTATTGAGTTTGCATCTGTCTGACAGAAAACACTTGTCAAGAATGTCTTATAAGTGTTCTGTATTGAGGGGAGGCAAGTTGGGTTTTTTTACTCTCCACTAAAATGTCACTTTTCTCCGTTTAATCATTGATTTGCATGTATTCTGTTTTGTATTCTATTCTGCAGTTCTGTGCTTTTTATGAAGCAATATCCCTCAGTTTTCAATGATAATTGAGTTCATGTTAATTTTCACTTGTAAGCTTAGCAATCTTGACCTTAGTTCTGCTGCTTACTGTG
Organism: Pachycephala philippinensis; assembly: GCA_013397055.1. NCBI lineage: Eukaryota > Metazoa > Chordata > Aves > Passeriformes > Pachycephala > Pachycephala philippinensis. Next base: position 27,132 of record VWZT01015731.1, read on the forward strand.
TCATTTCTCATCTACCATAGACATCACTTGAAAAAAAAATTTATTACATCTTTGGTATAATCTGGAAGCACAGAAGTCCTAGACTACAGTAGTGGCTTTTAAAGAAGATTCATCTCAGTTGTGACCATCAGGCTGTGCCTGTAGCTGATGTGTGCAACTGCTTTTCTTTATAGCCTGCACTATTTATTCTTGTGTCCTGTTTCATGAAACATTAGTCATAAGAAAATAAAGTAGCCAAAATTGCTTACATATTTCTTGAGAAATGTTTGAGGAGGATCAGTTTCTGTTGTTCTATATTAATTGTCCCTGAAACGAGAAGGATTTTGATCCTAAGTATTACTAACAGACTAGAATAAGTTCACAACATCCCAATATGCCATAGAAATTTTGCAAGAACAAGGCTACTGAAGAGGCCAGCTCATGTTTTTCCTTCTTGAGGCCTGAATGTTTTGGGGTCTGAGCATATTTGTGTCCAGCACGCTGTACTTTTAGCACTCTTACTGAGGCTTCTGGATAGCATAGTCCATACATGAAATACAAGGAGACTAAATGTGCTAAATCGAGAGAGAAATTTTATAACAGAATATAAGCACTGCAGAGACAGAGCATATAAAGAAGCTTTGAAAGCTGTAGTGGGAATTGCTATTGAATAAGAAAGTAAAGGAAGTTATGGATATTGTGCCAGTACATAATATGAGAGCCTTCAGTGGAGGATCTGCTGCATTAATCTAGGTTATCTTCAGTCAAATAAGAATGGTGTGCTTTTCTCTGCAGAAGTAAATGAGATGTTCTTGTAAATCATCTACAGCTCAGAAGGTGATGTGTGCCCAGCCAGTCATTGATGGGGGAAAAATAGTTTTAACTTCTGAAGAATTCAGGCTTGTCTGTTTTTTCCTTTGCTTAGCTGAAGGGAGCCCTGTTCACACCCCCGTTGCTGCAGAGCAGGAGCTGGAACTTCACCAGGAGCTTCTCTGGGCAGTAGCTGTTGTCATTGCTGTGCATTTTGGTGAATTGTGGCACAGAGGAAGGGATGGGAAAAGAAGCCTTTCAGAGCATCCTCAGTGGTGCTGAGGGAGGGAGAAGGAGCCCAGCACACACACACACACACTTGTGCCTTTCTGGTCTGTAGGTGCCCCTCAGACTGCCCAGTGGTAGATGTGGGATTGTTGCCTCAGAGACCAGCACTGTCCACGTAGTTACTTTATTTTTCGGATGGATAAAATATGAGCTAATTAACATGCTGTTTCTAGCCATTAGTGTAGTGTGTATTTTATTTGTCAAGAGTCTGCTGATGTCTCTCTCTCCAATTTTCACCTGGAATCTCTGTTCTCATTACCTGCTCACAAAGCCCATCCAGTCGGGTCACTGGAGACACGAGAAAAAGAAGCAGCAACTGTTCAGTTTTGTCACCCTCCCCCAGCTTATCTACATATACAATAGTTTTCTGTTGTGAAATTGAAGGTTCTGGGAACTTCTTGAAGCTTTGAATTTGTGATTTTACACTATATTGTCTGCATTGAAATGCTGTGCTTTTTCTTGAGCAGTTAATTTATTACCCAGTAAAATTCAAGTAATATCTCTCACTTTATGCCGCTGCCTGGTTGTTGCCATGTTAACAATTCAGATTGGTGCTTTTTGGTTCCCTGTGGTTGCCAGGGTTTTTTTCTATGTTTTAAGTAAAAATTTGCTGACTCAGTGTATTCCTCCATTTTCGTATCATTAATATATTAAAGAATTAATAGTTAATATTTTATCATGTTTGGTCATTTAGCCCTGCTTAGTTTCATCTTGGTCAGTCATGCTTGTCATGATTGAGAAAGGATAACACCACATTATCTTCTTCAAAAACAATTTGAACAAGCTATGTGGATCTTTTTCCTTCTTCTTAGTACAGTTGTTTAACAGTAGTTTGAATTTGTGCTGTAAAATACAAACAATTGCAACCAGTGATAATGGTAAAGTTTTTTCTTCATAATAATTGAAGTAGAAATAACACTGGCCTTTTTGTTTATAAAGCAGAGCTGTAATGTTTCAGTGACTCCTGTATACAATGTATAGAATTCTGGTTTTATCTGTTAGATTTATCAGTTAGATTGGTCTGGGTTGGGTATATTTACTTATTTATTCTGTTGTGGTATATTCTCAACTCTAGGGTCTTTCCTTCAGGAAATGACATCATGTTAATAATAGCCAAAACTGGCATTTACTTTATGGGATTGGTTTTGTTTGCTTTGGGTTTATTTGGTTGGGTTTTTTGTGGGGAAGGAATGGTCTTAAAACAGTGGGAAAAAATAATCCACTTCCTTATCCATTGGAATGATAAGTACGGAACACGCAGGGGTCTGGTAGGACATTTTAAAGGTGATTCTATAATTATTTCTTCCTTTTGTGAACAGATTTTGCTAGCTTTTTCTGAGTTGGTGAATACACTAAGCCTATTTCTTCACTGCATTGTGTTTAAAGGTGTCCTAAGAATTGGTAGTTGAATCTGTGCAATCAGGATGCCCCCAGTCATGAACTATGATGTAATAAGAGGGAATTTATGTGACAATAGTGTATTACTTCAGTTGAAGGTGGCAAACAACATGAATATTAGTACTTTTTTAGTGTCATATAAGGCAGTTTCTTTTCCTGCAGCCATTCCTGTATTGGTTTCCTGCTTCTGCTCTGGTTGCCACACTGCAAAGCAGCTGCGGGTGATTATTTTGCCAAGTTCCTAAATTCTTCAGGTTTCCCTTTTATCTTCTTGCAGCCTTGAACAAAGGAAAGGAAGTGTACGATGTTGTGTAGCAATCTTCCTTTTCATTTCAGGGCCTTTCTCTTTCTTGTTAATTTGTCAATACTGGCAATTCTCAAGGCTGACTCCATTGAATGCACTTAGAGATCCATACAGTGTGGAGAAATAACAATGCTTAAAAACCTCAGGGGTTTTTAATGTCCTTAGAATTCTTAGTGTCTCAGGATAATTTAAATGGGTTGCACAAGTGGTGCCATAGGTGGCCTTTGCAGCTAAAGATCCACTGAAATGAGATCTTTTGATTGTTCCTTCAAAGAAAACATTTACAGATACATGCAATTGTGACCTCCCTTTTCCATCCATTCATTTAACAGAGACAAATTCTTACCTGTGCAGAAAAATACTCATTACTTTCTAAAGATCTTTGTGGATGGGTCTCATGGGGAGAAAGTTTCTTGACCAAAAGCCAAAGTTGGGTCTTTGCCTGGTGAATCTGCCCTGGCTACTGGGAAGAGCAAGAGTCACACAGTGACCAACCTCTCTTCCTCCAGAGACTCAGGGGCTGACTTGGTGTTCCTGCTGAGGAAGTAATGCTTGCTTTTAGTTTCTGTTTCATTTTGTTAGAACATGCTGGAAGAATTTAAAAAATTCATTTGAAACAGCCATCCCAAGTTAAGTTTGCATAAATATGTGTGTGTTGCTGATGATGTTGCAAAGCGGTTGGAGGTCAGCGGAGGGGGTTTGCTTTAATGGTGTAATTGAATTGCTCTTACAGGAACAGATAACTTACAGTTAACTGTGGCTGAAAAGGGAAGTTCTGGTGTCTTAGGCCTTGCCTTGTGCTGGCATTGGTGAGATGGCTCAGCAGTATCTTCAGAGTTTGTTCTAACATCAAGGGAAAACTGGCCTTGTTGCGAACTGCTCTGAGCTGTGTGAAAGGCTTTGGCACAGGTTTTTGCATCCCTGCTGTAGACAGTGCTTCATATACGTGTGATGTGTCTTTTAATGAGCATTTACTTAAAAGGGAGCTGGGGGAATGTTGAGGGTCCCCAAACACTTAAATGTTAAAGAGTGTGTGATTTACGATTTCCCTGAACATCTGTACAGAAAAATCCTGTTCCATTTGTTCATAAAGTCAAGTTCTCTTTAAACACCTAATAGCCTAATGTAGCCTAATTCAGGAAATAAACTGCCCTGGCTTCCTCTCCAATGTTTATTGTAAACTACCTGTTGTGGTGGCAGTTTCTGTATGCTCTGAATTGCAGAAGACAAAATACCAATTTAAGAAAATATCAAAATACAACTATTTTCTTCAGCAGCTGCAGGAAGTATTGCAAATCATCAGAAAAAGGGAAGCCTTTTTCAAATCAACCCATGACAGTAACGTTAGGGGCACTGTCAGGAATTTTGTTATGATTTGAACAAATCAAGAGATGGGACCAAAAAGTGGAGAGAGGTAGCATGGTGCCAAAACCAAGATTCTGCACTGAGAAACTTGCAGATGGGTTCAGAGTCAGTACATACACAAGCAGTGATCTTAAGGAATTTACTTTAGACTTGTGTGCTTTGCTTCTGATTTCAGGGATGATATTCTTTGGATGGAGAGTTGACTGACTGCAAGAGGTGTTCGTAGTGATGGGAATAAAATTAAAGGAGTAGTAGCTTTGATCCATGGTGAACAGAATTAGTCCTTCGAGTGCAGTTTGCTAGGGCAAAGCTTGCAGCATGAAAGAAAAGTTCTGCAGCAGATCTTTGAGGTAGAGGCAAATACACATCTAAATTTGGTATCTTCAGAACGCGGTCAAATAGCTACAGCTTGAAATATGTACTTTAGATTTATGTAAACATATTTCTGTGTTTTATTAAATCATTTTAATACCACATGTACACTCGCAGTTCTGTAGCAGCATAGCTTTGTTTTTATTCGTTGGAACTTTGCCTCTGAAAACATCCATAAAATAAGGCATTTCTGGATTTGGATGTAGGTGAAAGTATGTAATACACCTCAGTCTTGGGATACAAACTGAGACCCACTCAGAACAGATTAGATCAGTAATTGGGTTCTCCACAGACGTGTTTTATCTATTTCCTAACATTTCCTCATTTTATTTTTGGCATCTCTCATTTCAATGATTAATAAAAATATACTCTAAGTAAGTTACAAATATGGGCAAGGCTACTGATTTAATATTCAGCTTGATTTCCCCCCCTCTTTTGAATATCTAAAGTTTTACATTATTATTATTATTTAGTTTCTATAGAATCTCCTAAGAAAGCTCCTCATTTCACAGAATCACACAATATGCTGAGTTGGAATATGGTCTTTGATTACTGTCATGTAATAAAATCAAGGAGTTCGTAATTGCAACCAAATTTGAAACATAGACCATAAATTGGTGAAAATCATGGATTAACCAGCTGGAATTAGAATTTGTTGGAAGTCTGTCTGGCTTTTGAGAATTGTGCTGATGCAAAAGGACCTTTCCTCCCATTTAAGTTTGTTTAACTGCTTCAATTCAATGGTTAATATGTTCATAAAGTTGGGGAAGGGATTTTATTTGTTTACTTACTCATTCCCAAAGTGTAAACAGGGTCAGAAGGTAAATAGGGTCATGAGTTAAGGATGTAATAGGTTAAAGATCATGGCAATTATGGTGAATAGAAGGTGTCAGTTCAGTTTGTTAAAAATGTGTGTTCATAGCACAGAACACTTTGCTTCTGTGTGTGTCACTTAAAAACTTCTGGGGCAACCGTTCTCAAACTAAAACTAATTTCTAATTGGATTTACATTTCTGACTTTGGCTTTTCTTAGTCTACAGTAGAAGGCAGTAAATAATTTTATGACATGACAGATATGAAAAGAATCAGATCTTGGGAAATGCGTATGAAGATACATAAATTGCAAAAGGTAACATGTTGAGGTAGCGTTCTTCAGTTTAGCAAAAATGTATGCAATAACTGGTAAATGAAAAATGAATTCTTCAGAAATAAAACAACACGAGAATAAAATCAGAGAGGTTTCTTTCTCGTAGGTTGGAAAGAAGAAAATCAATCCTTTTGTATTTCATTGATCTTTAAATTAAAAATTGTCTTGTAAGTTACAGGTTTGTTTTGTGTTGGGGAAATCGAATGTCCACAGATAAACCAGAGAAAATTTCTATTGTTCATTTGTTGTCAATTTGCATCAGAATCAGTGAGCTTCCAAAAATGTTCTGTCTTAAATATTACATTCCTTTTTTGAAAAGTGATGCTGACTTCCTTGTTGAGAGTGTTTGTAGAGCTCTTGTCTTGCAAGCTAATGAGATACTTTATTATTTCTCAGAAAATGTATTATTTACTTTAGTAAAATACAGAATGTTGAAAACCTTGTATTTCTTTTTCGCAGGCTGTTCGCTGCTATGAATCGCTAATTTTGAAAGCTGAAGGAAAGGTCGAGTCTGATTTCTTTTGTCAGTTAGGTCACTTCAACCTCTTATTGGAAGATTATCCAAAAGGTAAGAATTTTTAGTTCTTCTGGTAAATGTCTTTGGGGGATTGTTCTTCGGTGTAGGTGACACAACAGAATGAAAAACATGGGGCTAAGTCGCTGTTTTCTTGGTTTGTACTGCATTTCAGAGCCCATAAAAGAATTAAGACTGGTGATATCTTTACGAAAACAACTGTATTCCTACTTCTTGTTGTTTTTTTTAATGAAAAACAAAAACCAGACCAGAACACTCCTGGTTCAGGTGTGAATATGAAGTTGGCTGGCAGGCCCAGTGTCTGATGGCTGCCTTCTTTCAGTGACTGTGGGATGTGGGTGAGAGCTGGGTAGAACGGGTCAGAATATTTACTTTTTTTCCCATGGGATGTCTTTTCTCATTGTCATTGCTTTTTAGTTTCAGCACGAATGCAGTTCTGTTTGTATAGGGAAACAAACACCCTCACCCTGAAAATGTGTCCTCCCACCCCACACGCCCTTTGTGTGTTTTCCAAACACACAAAGATACTGGTTTACAATTTCCTTGGGATGCAGAAAGAGGGGGATGAGTTATAAGTGAGAGTAGTTCAGAAGCACTGCTTGGTGACTCAGGCTGGCTGTGGGCTGTTTCATAGCAGTGTGTCTGTGGGTCCACTGCTTCTCTCTGACATTAAACAGTGTGAGTTTGGTTCCTGGGACCTTCATTTCTACAGTGCGAAACATGTAGATTGGATACTGCTCAGGAGGAATTTGCAGGTATCTAAATTCAGTCTCTAAATTCAGAAGGGTTTGGGTGATGAAGGCATCTGTCTTGTACCTCATCCCATCCAATTAGTTTGATATAACCACTGGTGTTTCCAAATCCAGAGATATGGGAAAACCTGCAGGGAATATGGCAGTGTGCTGCCTCTAAAATTTAGTGAAGAATAGTCTGATCCAGTGCTTCTGTTTTGTTTTAAGAGAATTCTGCCACCTGCTCTGCAAAATAACTTAAACCACTGTTTCTGATTCACCTACTAGAACTAGGTATGAGTGATATGTGTGCAGTATGACCTTCTGGGTGTATTTTACTTAGCAAAACCAGCCCAGGATTATGGACTGAACCGTGTATCTTCTTTTGAGTTGATAACAGTTAAGAGCGACAGGACCAGGTGTTGCTGTGGATCAGAGGCAGGGTTTACTGATGGGGCATCTGCTTTGTACTGTGTGTATGGTTTTAAAAACAAGCATAAAAAATCCAAATGATTGTTGAAAATATTAGTTCTCCAGAACTATAAAAGAGCGTTAGCACAACAATGTGAGAAGAAACATTTAGCCATTAAAAATCTGAATTAAAGTACTTAATGCTTTCTCAGATGCCTATTTAATGTCACATCTCAATCGCAAAAGAAGCCTCAAGAAGACAAAAAACTTTGTTAGTTATGGAGTATTCAAAAAAAAGATGTCTCTGTATTTTCAAAGAAGTATAGTAATAGTTAAAAATACTGGAGGAATTTTAATTGATGTAAAAAAGGAGGTTAAAGGGGTTTTTTTATTAACTGAGGGACATATGTTCCTGTTCACTACAGTTTTTGAACTCTAGTACGAAAGACTGTAAAACTATTATCCTCAATGCAGAAAGTCATAGGTGTTTGATAACTAATTTACTGCTGTTATTTGAAAGAAGTAGAATGCTTGTGTTCCATTATAAAGTAAAAATAAATTTCATTACATGATACAAATTTTGTTACTTTATCATACAGTCTAATTGTGTTATAGTTATATTTTACATGATTTAGAACAGAAAAGTAAAGCGAGTTCAGAATGTTTTGATGTCACTAATGTATATTTTACCCAGTTTTTAAGTTCTGAAGTTCTAGAAGTGTAAAATGCTGAAGGAGCGTGATCTTCAGAACCATAAATCTGTGTAGTCTGAAGTTAGTCATGGACAAAGTTATGGAGAAGTTAGTGTGTTTAATGAATTGAATATAATTTATAAAACATCACAAGATAGCAGCATGTATAATGCTCCACAATTTTTTTTTTTTCCCTTGGAAGCCTGTTACTTAATTAAATATCTTCAATAAATGCATGCACCTTTGTATATAATGCATGAAGTGTTTTTTATAAAGGCAGAAGTGAAGTGCTTTTTGTTTAAAAACGCTTGTGATGAAGTTTGTGCAGAGCAGAACAAATTGTGAGCTGACTGTAGAACTGGGGTCAGTGGTCAGGATGAAGCAATGCTGGGATGATAGAGATCTGGCTTTCATGTTGGTAGTTTCTTCTCTTTAGGTCTGTCTCATTTTGTCACACGCATTGGCAGTGAAGGATCATGCAGCTGGGTGCATTTGTTGCATGTTTTTAGTATTTTTATGTAGCTAATACCTTCTTCTGAATGTTGTAAGAGACTGCAGGTAATTTCTTCGTAAGAATTAGAATTCATACACCAGAAAAGAGGGATCTTGAGAAAAATCATGGCAGGTTGCATCATTAAAACTCAAATTATTGGTGCTAATCCCCCCATTGCTGCATGTACTCGGGGGTATCAGTGAGGGACAGGCTACCTTTGAATGTGCAGTAAGCTGATGTCTGATGCTGAAGTCTATTTAACTTTGGGTTTTTTTAATGAAACCTGTTAAATATTGTAATTTCCCTTGAAGTGCATTATGTTTTCTGTCACTTGTAGCCACTGAATTCCAAAATCAATATGCTTTTAAAAAGAAATACTTGTCTCCAAAAAAAGTTTCGAGTTCACGTCAGAAATGACTGGATGAGGTTCTTTCTTCTCAGGGTTACACCTCAGCTTAGACTGGAGTATCAGTGCTATTGCTAGCCTTTAAAAGATCTGAAGCTGCTCTGCAGTTGCAGTTTTCCCAAATGCAGTAAATCTGAATTGCTGTTGATAGCGAAAGGGTTTTCTCTGCAGCCACGGAATGGAGTTGTTGTGTTATCAGCGCTCTTCTGCTGTTAGGAGAAGGTCCTACCCAAGCGGTCAGCCTTTTTGCAGATTTGGAACCCAGTGGAGACACTGACTTGTAGTCAGATACTTATACCAAGATTGCAGATAGATTGGTTTCAGCTTAGCCTGCATGTTCAGGGTGGGTTCTATGCTCAGCTTTCCTTGTCTTGATCGTGACTGGTCAGAATTTGCCTTCAGGATTTCCCAAAATGGGAACATTGACTCCTCCTAGTGAAAACTATTTCATTTCCTCAGTACCATTTTCTTCACTCTAATCTGATTCTTCCTCCTTTCTTTTTTGACAAGGCAGCTATTCCCCAGCTGTTGGATTGTTTGGGAGGTTCCCAAACCCCTCGTTCCCTGGGCGTGCCCCCGTGGCACCCCCGTGTCTGCGGGTGGCTTTGTGCTGGCGCAGCTGAGCCTGCAGCTGTGTGGGGAACTGATCCAACTGAAAAATAACCCGGCACAAAAATGCCATGCAGTTGCCCCAGAATGTGAAACCTCAGCTTTGGGTTTTGCTCAAGGAGGTGGGTGGGTTGTCACAGGGCCTTTGGATTCAGCTAGGACTCCCAGGTGTGAACCTGTGAATTTTGTTTGCTACTGAATTCCTCGGGACAGGTTAATTTTTACCAAATTATTGTGCTCTGGTCTTGAAGGTGATGCTCCATTGGTAGTTAGAGATTATTTTTTATTTCGTGGCTGGTTTCCATAAGCAGCACGGAGTGCTGATAGTGATGTTTTAAGGTTTGGGTTCTAGTTGACTGGAGTTCTAATTGACTGCTGTTTAATGAGCTCGTGGACTGACATCATCTGTGTTTTCCTTAGGGATCTGTATTTTGCAGAAGGGTCACATGCATTGACCGTGTTCAGTCTGTGACTTGGAGGACAGCTCACGGTGGCACAAATGGAGATATGCTTTAATCATTTGCCTTCTTGAAATGCTGTTCTCTAAGCAAAATTCCTGGAAGTAGAAGATGCAGTTAATGAATGAATGATTTGAGAAAAACATGCAATTATTTGTGCCACAGTTACTAAAACACAATAATGCACTCAAATAATTCTTATTGTTGTACTCAAGTGGTAGTCTCATTTTTAAATGTTCTGTGTCAGAACAGTTTTAGCAGTATTTATTTTGATTACAGATAGTGACTGCTTTGTCAAAAACACTAATACAAAAACATTTTAAGTCATTTATAAGATAGTGTTTGTTAGCTCAGGGGCTTTTTTTAGCAATTGTTAAGCTAAAATTGAAAACAATGCTAAAAAGAAATACATAATGTTTATTGAGCAGCTCTTTTATTACAATGCAACCTAAACCCAAAATTTAAAACCTTTTTGATTGTTCTTTTGTAAAGTTGTTTGGTTGTGAGAAACTCCCAAAATCATCAGTGTATACGTGTTGCTTTGTACTTATAATTCCAGCTCTGTAGGGAATTTCTCTCTGGTGGTTAATGTCTTTCAGGAATTTGAAAGGAAGTATTGTCAGTGAGAAGCATTTTCATGTGCTGTGCTCTGAGGTGCAGGGTAGTAAGAGTAATTTTATAAAATACGAGGGGAAACTTCCCAGCATGGACAGGACTGTGCTGGTTCCTGCTGGGCTGTCTTGTCTTGCTGATTGAGTCCTGAAGAACTAGAATAAATTAAATAGCTTGAATGAGCCAAGGAAGAAATGACTGTCCTTCAAATAAATGAGATATTTAGGTTTGAGGTTTTTATTTTGTTGTTTGTAACTGGTAATAAGTGGTAGAATTTGAGTTGCTTCTATTTAGAGCTGTTCAACAGAATCCTGAAGATGAGATAAATTTGGGGTGGTTTAATTTCATGTGGTTTAAACCATTATGTGAAATTTCTGTAGAAAGAAGGAAGCTTGGAACATTAAAATGTTCTTTATAAATTGTGTGTATGTGGAGTAAGAGTTAGCAGTAGACAGTTCTATTATAAAATATACCATGTTTTTGAATGATTTTTTGAAAATTTTCACTTTGGGCAATATTCTAAATAAACAGTTGTTAAAAGTCCTTTTGTGGAATATGCTCTTGGAAGGATTTTTGAGCTTGATGAGAATCCATTTGGTTTTTTCACTGATTCTCAATATTTTAAGACCTTCATAGCGTTCAATCTGTAAAGGATTTCTGTAACTGTAAAATTCTTGTCAAACTCTTGTATATCTTTCACATTTAACACTTTATGGGACAGTGGGCTTCACACCGTTTTGCTGCTGCATTGTATTTCCAGATGAGGATGTGGAATTGTTAATAGAATTTCTTAGAGGACTGTTTGATGATTTTTCTTTCTTAAATGTATGCTTGTGTTGCTTTTGTGTGTCAGCCTTCATTCTGTGTTAAAAGGAAGACATGCTTCAGGCTTCTTTGATTGTCTCTTTGGTACTTTCAGTCCAAACCTCTGGAGGAAACAGAGAGCAGCATCTGCCTGAGGCCTTAAAACAAAAGACCTGAGTGGCATTTTGCTACTTTCACTTCCACAACATTTTTTTGGGTTATTAAAGAATCATAGAATCATGGAAGTTGGAAAAGACCTTTAAGATCACCCAGATCACCCTGTCCAACCATTAACCCAGCACTGCCAGGGCCACCGCTGAACTGTGTCCACATCTTTTAAACACCTCCAGGGATGGTGACTCCACCACTTCCCTGGGCAGCCTGTGCCAATGTCTGACAACCCTGTCACAAAGAAAATTTTCCAAATACCCAATCTGTACCTCTCCTGCTGCACTTGGGGCCATTTTGTCTTGTCCTGTCAAGACATGTTGCTTGGAAGCAGAGACCAATCGACGCCCCACCTGGGGGACAGCCTCCTTCCAGGTAGTTTGTAGAAGGCACTGAGGTCCCCGAGCCCCTTTTTCTCCAGGCTAAACACCCCCAGCTCTCTCAGCTGCTCCTCATCAGATTTGTGCTCCAGATCCTTCCCCCACTCCATTGTCCATCTCTGAACACTCTCCAACATCTCAATGTCCTGCTTGTCCTGAGGGGCCCCAAACTGGACTTAAGTGTTGGAGTGTGGCCTCACCAGTGCCCAGTGCAGGGGACAGTCACTGCCCTGGTCCTGCTGGCCACACTATTGCTGACACAGGCCAGGTGCCATTGGCCTCCTTGCCCGCCTGGGCACACCTGGCTGATGTTCATCCAGCTGGTGACCAGCACTCCAGGGCCTTTCCCAGCAGTCCCTTACCAGCCCCTCTTCCCCCGGCCTGGGGGGTTGTTGTGACCCAAGCGCAGGGCCCGGCACTTGGCCTTGTTGAACCTCAGTGCTCGTTGCCCTCATCCAGGTTGTTGGTGAAAGTATCAAACAGGAGTGACCCCAGACAGCCCTGGGGAACAGCCCTGGTGACCGGCCACCAGCTGGGTGTAATTCCATTTCCCACCACTCTCTGAGCCTGGCCATCCAGCCAGTGTTTACCCAGCAAAGTCAATTCTGTTGGTTCAGCCTTGGAATTTTCTCACCTTTTGATGTCTTTCATTTTATGGCAGAGCAGTTTTCATCTTGCTGGGTTAAAACACCACGGTGGGTAAAACCTGCACTATATATAAGCTGTTTCTGCAACCTGCATATATCTCTTAGGTGTTTAATAAAGGTTTATTTTTTCCTGGAAGCAGTCAGATTTAAATCAACAGATGTACCCTTTCCAGGCTTCCATTGTGCAGTTCTTCAGCTAATTTTCTATTTTACTATTAGCTTCACATCAGCTAAGCACTAAGAAATATTAGTGCTTCTTTAAAAATTAAATTAAAAATAATTGTGCGTAAGAAAACACATATTGATTTACGCAGAACAATATGGAACTTTGGTTTGTATTAAAGTTCTCTTTTCAGGGTATGTCATCAAATTAATGCTTACTGTTTCTAAGTTCAGTAAGCCAAAAATTTGTGTTAGTCACATTTAGCCTTGCAAGGTGCCACTAGATGGTGTTAGTATGTAGTTCACTTTCTTCTTACTCAAGCACTAAAATACTCAAACTGCTCCATGTTTGCATCACTTTTGAAGGCCTCTTAAGTTTTAAGGTATCATAAAGTAGGCTTGTTAGAGCAGATCATAAAAACCATCCTCTATGACTGCATGATTTGTGATGAAATGTGCTAAAGATGACAAGTGGGTGGTTGTCACTCAGTCTAGACATTTTTCCTCCCCATTGTCACCTTGCTTGTTTGTTTAGGCCAAGTATTTAGATTCTGAATACAAAGAGAAATTGTCTTATCTTACCACTGAAACAATTAAGTTTTGCCAGTATCTTACGGAACTGAGTAGATTAAAAATAATAAAATCCTGAAACCACATGTGGTAATTATGTTAGATTTGGTTGTTTTTTCTTTATGATAGCAAGGAATCTTAAACAGGGTGGAATGAAGAATGAGTGTCATCCATGTCCTGATTCTGGCATGTCCCTTGGTCCTATCAAAGTAGGAGAGGAAGGCAGACTCTTGGGGGGACATCATAAAGGCTGTCAGGGTTAAAGCAACCATACATATTGCAAAGTGGGTAGTTCTGGCTGACTAAAAACCTGTAAGAGGAAACCAGTAGACTCCCAGTGTGTGAACTCATTGAGGGTCAGCTCTGCACAAGGTGCCTGAGGATTACAGACAGATTCTGAAGTGAGCCTGAGCTGAGGAGGATTCTTACTCTTCAGTGGTTACAATTCATTTAGAAAGGTGGTGTTTTGCTTTTCAGAGCTATTTCAGGTAAGCATTTTATTTTTTTCGAGCTGATGGAGAATGATTTGAAAAGCTATGTATAGCTTTGGTGTACACACCTCCCCTCCTCTGGGGAGGATGGTAAATGCTGTATCTGCCACTCAGGGATTTCAAGAAGGTGATCACAAGGATGACCTGTTAGGAAGATAATACACATGGCCAGGTTTTGGGGAGAGGTGTTCATCGCAAGAGTGTGAACTGATAGAGTAAGAAATTAAATAATGGACAGAAGGATGGAAGTCGGTAACTGAACACCTCTTTTAGTAATTCTTGAATACTGTTTTAGATGTCTGAATGTGGTCTGTCAGTTTTGTGCTTTTAGGAGTTTTCTGTGGTTGACTACAAAACGTAGTTGAGAGTGAAGCAAGAGGCGTTGTCCTGCTGTTGACACTCAGTCCTGTTCTTTGAGTCCAGTCATGCATTTTCTGGATGCTCATGAGCGTTTCACATGCAGGGAAAACAGAAGTTTTTATGTCATTTATTGTCTTTATACAATTCCATATGTGTAAGAATTTCAGTGGCAAACTTTGAGATTGAAAAAGCTCAATAGTAAGTTCCTAATCAAAAGATTGTCTGCAGAATCCTGCTGTGCCTAAGAGTGATTTCAAAGCACTCATTTCATAATGTTTAAAAAGGACATCGTAACTGAAATGGGGTAATTCACTTGCATCTGTAAAAATGAGAGTTGACCCTATGTTGAAAGAGGGGCAGTAGTTGATAGAACCTTTTTGTGACAAAAATTGTATCACTTTGGAATGGCCAGTCTAGGATGAAAAGTAAAGGTGCAAAATGATATTGCAGCCTTTCGTGTTGGGATTTTTTTCTTCTTGTTGTTCATTTCTGTTTGTTCTTGGTTTGTTCCTTTTTTAATACTACTAATGTGCTGCATGACCCAAGTAACTGGGATCTTTTGCTGTTTAATAAACCAGGGAACATCATCCTACGGTCAGAATCGTAACACTGATAAAGCACATCCTGTGTTGCAGATAGGGACTTGTGTAAAATTCTTGTGTCTCTGCAGATTCAGTTGCTTTTTTTTCTTATTTTAGAATAAATTTTGCGTTTTGAGGGATTTACACTTGTTTCCTATAGATAGAAAGTTAAAGGAGAAGTTGCTTGTAGTTCCACAGTACACGTTTTAGATAAGGTACTAATTTCTACACCATAGAATTTAGGATAAATACCTGCTTACTGGTGACTCACTCAGGGACTATTAAATATGATAGGGTTAAAAATTTATGGTTCATGTTTTGCTTTACAGCTAGGTTGGTTCAGTTTTCCAAAAATCTTGTTTTCATAATTTGATTTCTGTCATCTTATATACAAGATTCTTCTTGGGGATATGCTTGATTAGGGATGTTTCATGTGGGCTCTGGCAAAAATAACATTTTCTTTAATCCTTTTTTTTCTGTTTTTCTGTTCTTTTAATCCTTTTCAGCAGAACTTGAGTGTTCGTGGAGCAGGTGTTTAATGTAGGTGTTTAATGTAGTTGTAGAAAGGGCTGAAATCAGGTTTCACAGGTAACTTACTGTAAGTTGAGCACTTGATAATACTGAAATTGTGCATAGTAATACTTTTTAGTTGTCTGGCTTACCTGAGGAGGAAAGGGACATTTAGCTCTGGTTGGAAGGAACCCTCCGTGTTTCATCCCTACGTATTTTCAGCAGAACACTGAGAATTTTAACATTTCATCTGCAAGAAGTTAAGTAGAAAGAGAATGCTGTTAGCCTAGAACAGGCTGGGTCCCTGGGGGTTTCTGAACCCACAAGGAGAGTTGGGCACTTGAGACACTGAGGAAGCCTGAAGTGTCCTTTTTGTTCCTCTGAAGAGTAACTGTGGCTCCTTAGAATGGAGCCCTTATCTTCTCATCATGGAAACGCAAATAGGCTTCAGCAGTTCCTGCTTCCCATGTGCTTGCTTTTAATTGTAACTGAGCTTGGCACATTGCAGCAATCGCTTCAGCTGTTCCTGTGGGAAGTTGCTGAACTTTACTGAAGAATGGAAGAGTTAGAAAAGAAAATCATAGCCAAACATCCTTTTTCTTAAGGAAAACTGGTAGGATATTATGGAATAAAGACTCCTTTCTGTAATAACTTTCTTATGTTAAATGGAGGTGTTAGGATTTTTCAGGGCAAGTTTCTTCTTGCTTTCTTTTTTCCTATTCTTTCTTTTTAAGGACTTTATGAATTTTTTTTTGTACTTTTGACATTTTATAAACTTTCTAGCAGTGCCTTAACTGCTATAGGAAAGTATATTCCACCTGTCCTATTTAATGGATATGCTCATGCAGGTACTTCCTATATTTTTTAACAGCTACAGTGAAAATGTTCTCACTTTTATTTGCCCAGTATAAATCCTTAGCGTTGTATTTAATGTTCTTTTCATCTTTTTATCCATATCCCCTGTATAATTGACTGCAGTAGTTCCTTTTTTAAAAAAAATAATAGTTTACAAGAAGTTTTCAGTTTCTTAAGTCTTGCATAATATGGTACTGTTGACCTGAGTATTTGAAATATACTTTAACCCTTAAAATTGGGATAGGTACTGCTTGAGTAAAAGGAAAAAAAATCCTTTTATTGAAGTGTGATGTGATACATTACAAAACTGTTTCATAGTGTGTGTACATGTTCCTGTTGGGGAAAGTAAAGTCATTACCATGTTCAGAAGATAATTATTCCTTTTTGTTGAAAAGTTATTAATGATACCTGGGAGAAGTTGAATCTAGAAGGCCTTTTGGGGGGAGTAGGAGGTTATTTTGTCTTACTGTGAGCATCATTTAAAACATAATTACAGAATGTGACTAAAAGATGCTTAGTTTTAATATTCTTAAATTGTTAGACTGACATCATATCCTTCAGTTTGTACCTTCAGTTTGTTTCAGGGTTTTTTGGGGGGGTGGATGAGGAACTGTATTCTTTAATTGTGAAAGACTTAGAATAGATTTTTAAGTGATTTTATTTGTCTGAGTTGCATATAAGCATTTAAATAGATTGCATGTTAACAGTGTGTGGTCAATGGCTGTTCTTCTAAGTTCATTTTTCTAATCTGGGCATCTAAATAAATCACAGTTTAGAGCATCAAAATTAGAAATTGGCCTCACAAGCATTTTGGTGGGGAGGGGCACCTCATGGGCTTGGATCAGCATGTGCCTGTTTACAAATAAAGGTTGGGAGTCTTCACAGACAGATGAGTGCAAGGGCTCTGTGCCTTTATCATTATGTGTATGTTGTTCTTAATTTCACTTGAGCACAAGAACTTCCGTCAAGTTACAAAAATGAATGTGCAAGACAGGCATTGAAGGGTGATAACATTTAGGGACATCATTTATCTGTGGTGCTTGCAGAAATGAACCTGCACATAAAGTGCACGTTGTTCATACGTCTTAAATCTGTTTAGTGCTTATGGTTTTTCAAAGCAGGAGTTGCCTTCTTTCGTTGTTTGGTTTCCACAAATTGTGTGTTTTCCGTTTTTAAATCTTAGGGAGCAGACACTTGAAAACTCAGTGTCTTGGTGTTACTGCAGTGAATCTTTGCTTAAAATGCTTAATTTTTGATGGTTCCTAGTGCCGTGTTCCTAGAGAAAAGCAAAGCCTGTTTGTGTTCTAGTCCGAGGTGGCCTGTTAGCCCAAGGGCAAGATGAATCAAGGAGAATTTTTAGTGAGGAAGAGGGATGCAGGAATAGTGATTTGAGAAATTGGTTGCTAAGTAGAGCTGATGTTCTACAGAACAGAGCTGTTCTTAGCGCTGATTTCCAGGTTAGTCTTGGCCGTGGCTGTTGAATAAAATGTAAGCTTTTTTTTTTTTTTCTGCTTGCTTTTGTTTCTCAGAATGAAAGGCCATGTGAAATTGATTTCCCTTTGTATGTCCCTCCTCACCAGTTCTTCAGAAATTACAGGGCATCAGGGAACGTGGTAAATGAGCTACATGATTAAATTTTTAAATCTTACAACAGCTTTGTCCAGGATGAAAATCCCAAAATTTCAAATTATTTCTTTGTTATAGGTTTTCTTTAAAATATTGCTTGATTTACATTTGTAAGATTAATAATAAATATACTTTTGCGTTGACATTTCATAAAACAAAATTATAATCTTAAGGAATGCATTGCCCACAACAGTGTACTTATCATGGCAGTGTTACTTTTATTAAACCATTTATCATTTTAATGTTGTGTATTCTGACTCTTAAGGATTTCTATCTTTTTCTTCAAAGAAAATGAAACAAAACAAATTGAACATTCATTTTTCTTTCCTACAGCATTATCTGCATACCAGAGGTACTACAGTTTACAATCTGACTACTGGAAGGTCTGTATTTGCTCTTCTATTTTTTTTTTTAATGTGTCGCTGTAAATGTTCGTATTTTTAAAGTAGATTCTGTTCAATATAAGTTTGGGGTATCTATCTGCAATTGCTTTTTGGCATATTCATTGAGTCTTAATGTAAATGTTCACTTATATGTACAATTCGTTATAAATTTCATTGAAAGTAAATCTTCACATCATGTGTTGAAAAGGCAGCTCAATTAAGCTGACAAGTTTTAAATTATTTTTTTTACCATCATTATCCATTACTTCAGGGTTTTTTTATGCAGCACAGATATTTGGATGTGTGCATGGAGAGCATGAGAACCACTTGAAAGCTGCTGCGCAGGCGTTGGACTGAGAATAGGAAAAATGTTCTCAGGTTGCTTTTTGTTTCCGCAGACACCAAATTGTTTAAAGTCCTTTTCAGTCTTTTAAATAACATTCTTGCGTCAGATAGGAACAGATCCTGTTAGTGTAGCTGTCTTGTCTGGAAGTAGAGGTATTGTGTCTGTAAGTAGAGGTATCATGACTTCAGATGAATAAAATTCAAAAAATGCTTACAATGGCGTTGTCAGAAATAGTCAGCAGTGGTATATTGTCACATGAAATAATTTGAAGCTTCTGACTGAGAGAGAGGTGCAGCAAAACACGTAATACATTAGATGCTTGTGTGGTCCTAAGTGGCTGTTTTCCTTAAAAATGTGGATAAATTCATCTTTGATGTAGGGAGGGCTCATGAAGAGCTCTTGGTACCACATACAGATGGCGTTAGAGAAACAGCACTTCGTGTGTTCTTTGCATTTATAGGGACTGTAAGAACGTTCTGAAAAATGCTGTGGCAGCTTCTCCCATTTGGGCACAGGACAGGGAGAAAGGCAGGGTAAATTAAGGGGGGAAGATCGAACTGGGAGAAGTGTTTTATAGCAGGTAAAGGAGAGCTCCCGTTGGAGGATCCTAGGGAAATTTTTGGTATTGTCTTGTAAAGCCCCTGCTCCAGCAGGAGTTGTGCAAGTGCTGTTTTTCACTGAGCCATTTTGGAGTTGAAGGAGTTTTTCCAGAAGTAACCCCTGCAGTTTTAAAATTACAACAACAAAAACATTAATCTATTCTTCTTACGTGCTCTTGGAGAGCTGCTTTAAAGATTGCTGTAAATAAGTGTTGAAATCGATCAATTAATTAAAAATCGATTGTAATAGTTTGTGTTGTTTGTACTCTTTCACATTAAGCATGTCAGAATAGTTTATGACTGGAATTATTTTTTCTGGTTTTTATTCCAATGGCTCATTATTAAAATAAGTGGCAGGTGATTACTAAGTTATTTCCCCTGCATTTTCAGAGAGTTCAGGGTGGAATGTAAATGATTATATGTATGTCTGTAGGTGTAGGTTGTTTTCAGTGTGGCTCAGAATGTTATCTGCAGTTAAAACAAATGTAAAGTCTGACTATTTTGCAGTTTTATCTCAAGAGCACTGATGGCAATAAAATTTCTGTTTGTATACGTGTGATTTTTACACACCTGTTTCTTGTATGTGTCTCCAAAATTTTACCATGCAGAGATTATTTCAAACCGTTCCAGCTGCAGACATTGAGAGCATTGTTTGCAGCTGACAGAAGAGCATTTTGACTTCTACAAATTAAAAGTCCAACCCAACAACAACAAAAAGAAACCAAAAACCAGTGATTTTTCTCCAGGTTGCCCTCCTCTGGGAAGGATATCACTGTGAGCTTCCTTAAAAATGTGTAGTCCAAAGTGGTTCTTTTCGTATAATCTTAGGAGGTTTTATTAATTTTGATAGTCAGGAAAAAGAACCTGAAAGGGCCCAAACCCATTTTTCAGCTAATAACTTTTTTACTGAAAGTGGTAAAAATCACAGGTGAATCGTATTTCATCTTATTAATGGATGATGAAGCTGTTCTGGAGTTGGCAATGGGAAGGTGCCTGGATTGGGTCTAGAGAAAGCCCTTCCCCTCCTCCCTCCAGCTGAGAGGATTTATTGTTTCTTGTCATCCTTAATGCCTTGTATCTCTAAGAAACCATTTAGTCAAGAATAGTAAGTTTATGGTGTATTTTTGGCCACACTTTTATGCTGTTTTGTTCTACTTTGTGATTTTTTTTTTTTCCTAAAAGATACAGATGGCGAAAAACCCAGTCATATTTCCTAATTTACTGGTGTGGAATTTTTTTCAAGTTTTGTTTTGTTTTGTTTTGTTTTTTTTTTAATTTTTTTTTAGTTTTTCCAGGTCTAGATGTCATCAGTGAAGTTGTTGGAATTTGTGTTGGTAAAGAAAGGAAGAGAGAGAAGGGTGTGAAGGAAGGATGGTATTTGTGAGCTGTGTGAGAGATCTGGGAAACTGGAGAGTGCTGAATCACATGAAGGTTATTATATAAGGCAGGTCTGAAGTCAGACTGGAACTGCCTTATAAACTTGGGCAGTGTTTCTGAAATTACAAACTGTCGTGCAGTGCAAATCTACGTGGTTGAAATAAATGTCCTCTATGTGCTTTGTTTTTTAAAGAGAGAACTTACAGAAGAATTGTGAAAGTTTTTGGATTGCTTTGGGTGTAGTTTGGCCTTCTTTTATAAAGTATTTTTACTCTCTGCTACTTTGGATTTTTAGAGTTGCACGGGGTCGGTAATTGAACATTATTTTCATGCATTGTTCATTTCATGATGCTCAGTCTGTATTTCCTTTCATGAAAAAAGCTTTTTATCTTTTTTTTTTTCCCCCCATAGATTTTTCTGATGGTGTGAATTTTCATAGATTTTTCTGGTGGTCTGGTCTGAAGCAACCAGGTTGTTTTCTGTCAGAATTTGATGCATGGGTTGTTTTGTTGCTATTACAGTAAGCATTGTGTTGATCCTATGGAAAAAAAAAAGAGAAGGAAAAAACGCTTCAGAAAATATATTCTGGATATATACTCTAGTGACAGGAGTGAAGGTGAAAGGTTAGGAAGATGCTGTATTTTGCCATTTAACAGATCAATACTCCCTCTGTGCTGATGAGATATTATTTCCTTTCAAAGAACTAGCTGTATGGATAGTTTTGAAGGTGTTGGGCTGAATTATGCTGCATATTCCTAAATAGACCATTTTTTGCTGTAATCTTTGCGTACTCACAGATCAGTGTAAAATGTCCTGCAAAATAACTGAGTTTCTGCAAGTTTTGACTGCAAAGGCACTGTGGTACCTTAACTCTGCATTTAAAAAAAAAATTATTTGACTTGAAATGTTGTGAAGTAAATATCTCAACTTGGATAAAAGCCGATCTAACTTTCATTCTTGCATTCAAGTAGTTCTCTCAACGTTTCTTCTTCTGTGCCTATGCTAAAATAAATCTCCCTTCTGTGCAATGTACTTCATTCTGATTTCTTTTTAAAACTCCCCTGTGTCAACATGTTGGGGGAGGTGAGGAGGACTGTGGGGGATGAACGGATACAAAGGGCAGTTCAGGAGAGGAAGACAACAGCTAGAACTGCAGTTTGTAGATGTTGATGCTCCTGGGAAAATAAAGATATCAAGTGTAAATGTCTGCCATGATTATCAGCTTTGACATATTCTGAGGAGGCAGGATTAGAAGCTCAGCAAGGAGTAAGATATTCCTGATTTTATCCAAACATGATGGCAGATATCTGGCACCTGTAGGAAGTTATTTTAGTCATCTCGTGGTTGTATTATAATGGACTTGATCATACTGAACTCTTTTATATAATGCCTGAGTTTGGGTAGGGCTGTCCTACAGAAATTCCATTTTATGAGTGAATGGAGTGTAAGAGTATAAAACATCTGGATCTGTTGCACTGACATAGTTGTCCAGGGTAGGGGAGACCTAGAAACCTTATTCCACAGATTTGGGGCTCCAAGAGGTGTCAGTGCTCACTCGAGTGATTCCTGGGAGGGTTCCTGAGAGAAGAGCCTGGTTATCCAGTATTTAGATTAGATCTCTGCTTCACTGCAGCCCTTGTGTGGTTTGAGAATCTTGATTAAAGAGTATTTGTGGCCTTTGCAGGTAGGTGAATATTCAGATATTATCAGTTAGGAATTGTGTGCCTGCAGTTGTAGCAACACAGAGTTTGAATAAACAAAACCTTTTTGGTACAGCTGTCTTAGGTACCAGCAAACTCCTGTATGCTGATTCTCTGAAGTGTTTCTGTGAGCATCTGTTAGGGACATCTCATTTTGGGGGAATGAACACGAAGATTTCTAGACACAGTTAAATCCAGGGGTTTGTGGACAGGTTGTGAGGAACATGAGGATAGCACTGCTGAAGTCCATTATTCTGTGTTAATTCATCAGAGTAGCATCGTGCTGGCTTAAGGTTTTTTTATAATAAATTGTGTTTTATCAGAGTAACAGAGGGTAGGCAGGTACTTCCAACATTTCTATTTATATGTGAATAAATTGAGGGATTGCCAAGGCACAGCATTTAGAAATGCAGCTTAAAATGGTGGACGTTACTGTGAAAATGAGTTATTTCTTTATCGAGGAAGACTTTACTGTGGAATAGGATGCTAGAACTTAGACTGAAGATGCCTGAGAAAGAAAAGAAACCTCAATTTATTCTGCTATACTCAACTGTAGTATCTCTTTATCAAGCAGTGCTTGGAGTGGATCAGTCAGAAAGTCTGAATGTTCCTTGAAATGTTTAAGGAACACTTAATTAGTGAGTTATATCCTCCAACATGAGTTCAGATATAGAATTCTTGTTAGCTGTTGACTTTTGCTGGAAAGTTGCCTAGAAGGAAAGTAAATCTGTCAGGCACTCGTTATCAGTTTATGAAAATGGCCTTAATCACCTTCCTTTTTAATAAAGTTTTCATTTATGTGGACAGGGTGCAAACATCAAAGAGGTTTGGTAAACCCCAGGAAGGATTTTCAAAGACCTACTTCTGTGTTACAGTGGATTTTAAGAGCATCTGAGTGCAAATGTGCTGCAAGCTGCTTTTACAGTTGCAAGGCTATACTGTAGAACACTGAGTGGTCTAGTAAAGAAAAATAAATTGAAGAGGGGGAAATAAATCCCATAATTTTGCAGCAAGGTGAGTAAGGTGTTAGTTTAGTTCTGGAAAGCTCCTGGTTGGTACTCCTGCCTGTGTTTACTGGACAGTAGAATGAATTACTGTTTATAAAGTGTTACTTTTTTCACGTTTATTTCCTAAATCACTTATTCTTGAAAATAAAATTTTGGCTATATGTATACAAATAGGAGAATTTCCTCTCACTTTTTTCAGGTAGTCTTTATAAACAGAGGAGAATCCAAAACCGTACGGAGAAAAAAAACCCAAAAACCAAACCAGAAAAACAAACAAAAAACCAAACCAAAATCCACCAAAAACCCCCAAAGAAAATCTCCTGACCTGAAATTCTCTTCAGAAAGCCAAATGCCAAAGGAAAATTCAGCTGTGCATGTGGGTGCTAATCATGGAAGAGGGACATGATCTCAGTCTGTGCTGTTGTTGGTTTGTTGCAGAAAGCAATTTTATAACACTCCTTTTTATGTTGATCTAAAGTGTCTTTGAGTGCCAGGTAATATTTTAAAGTGCTGTTCTATAATTACAGCAATGTAGAAATTTCTCAAGCTTGTGGCTAAAACTCTTGGAATTAGTAGAAAGGCTTTTTTGTTCCAGTGAGCTAAAGTAACTAAAGACCATGGGTGTTAGTTTTTAAATGTGACCTGTTGCTTGTTTTAATTGTTTTATGCAGCTTTTTTTTCATCCCTCTACTTCTTTTTTCTGTTTTGTTTGGTGAAATGGCTTTTTTGGGTATGTTTTCTTAATGCTGTAAAATAGGAAAATAATTAAAAAAACATTAGTCTTTAATTTTATATGTTTTGCTGTCTCTTTCTCTCCAGACTGTAAGTCTGTTTCTTCCTTTATAAACAGTTGGACAAAAAGCAATTACTAGACATACTGATAACAGCAAATAAGAGAACATTTTGCACCTTGGAGATCTGTTATAAGACAGCAATTTTCCACTTCATTGACTCACAACTGTTTTATTTTCTGCAGTAAACCCAAAAAACCAAGTAGTTTTTTTGAACAGAATACATCAAAAATTTCATTATTTTTTAATTAGATATAAATGCTTGGATTAATTGAAACAGTGCAGTTGTATAGGATCAGTAGAAATTGCTGGAGCAGACACCCTTCTGGAACAAAAGTTGGAGAAATAGGATGATTTGTGAACCCTGTTTTTTATTTAAGCCCTTAGGTTTTTGGAACTTTTTTTTTTAAGAGAATGGATGTTCCATATAAAGAGATAAATTTCCCCTTTAGGGTCCTCAGAGAACAACATTTTGAAATGACGCAAAAAGCCTTTAATATAAATTATTGCCCCATAGCAACACAGGCTACCTACAGAAAAAGCAAAAAGAAACAATCCCTTTGATCAGAGGACACTTAATTAGTGAAATATTGAGAAGAATTGATCAGGAAAGCAAGTTTCAAAAATTTTCACTGAAGGTGAAGTTTGCTGATGAAGACATTGCAAAAGGAACTGGGAGATACAGCAGTGACCTAAAGATGGGTACAGTAAAAACCTGCAATTCAGGGTGTATTTGCAAATCAAAATGATAGGGTAGGAATAGAATAAATAGAAAGAGGAAATGGAGAATCAGCAAGTGAAAAATAAAATCAGGAATTAAATAAATATTCAATGGCTCTGTGAGGCATGGAGATATTAATAATACCTTCTATTTGCTCTTCTGCCTGACAATATAATGGCTGTCAGTGATGCACACGGGATTCTGTACCACCCCTCACTTTTTACTAAAACAAGTTTTTCAATTTGAGTCCTTTCACTGGAAGGATTTTGATGAAGACGTTCCGGTTATGTTCTGAGAAGGTATAAAATACAACTGAAAAATAATACTTTCAAGACCTCTGCTGTAGACTGAGAGGAGACAAGCATGATGATATTATGTGTTATGGAACAGCAAATGAAAAATAAAGATAAGTTTGTCCTAATTTTTAGATACTGATGAGAGTGGCTCATCATAATGGAGATAAAAAGCGTTTTTATGGGATTTAATGGGGTTAAGCATTTTCAGGAGACTGATGTGGAAAGAAGTCTGGAAATAGTCTGAGTTGATACCGTGTGATAATACAGGATGGGAAGTGATAGTGTCCATAAAAAGAAAAGAAGGGGAGAGGGAAGGTTGAGGAGAGAAAAATCTCTCCAAGATTTAAGGCCAAGTGAGATTGAACAAATAAGATGAGGAAGAGGAAAATATGTCTAGAAGGAAGAATGGCAGGATGTGGGGGAAGGAAAATTCCGGCCTTGCTGAGAATTAGAATGAAAAGAAAATGAGAAAAGAAAACCCAAACTTTTAGCCTAAGAGCATATGGGGAGAAGGGAGGAAGGTATATATAGAATAATACCAGAGTGGATTGTGGGAGATCTGAACTGAGACTTTTGCCAGCTTTCTCCCTGACAGCAACCTCTGTGTCATAAATTCACCAGGCATGGTGGGAGAGAGAACAAATGAAAAAAGAAATCCAAGGAAGACACTAAACTGTTCAGGTGAGGAGCACAGAGTCATTCTCCATCAAAGGGCCTGGATGGCCTCTGTTCTGAGGAAGGAATGAGAAGGTAGAGTGTGAAGCACTGAGGATCATTCAGGGAGCTGGATAAGCAGATAATAAAAATCAGAGATGTTTAGAGTGGAGGAAATGACAGTAGCAGGGCTTCAACTGGTAAAAATGAGCTTTGTGCCCTGACCCTGCTGGAGAGCCCCTGGCAAGGGGAGGAGTGGGTTAAGATGACCAAAACTCCACTCTTAGGAATTAAACAACAAAGATTTTTTTATGTATGTAGCTGTTACTGCAGAGGGTGATAACAATTTACTGTCACAAAATAAAGGAGTTTACAGTAATAAAGGATCTACCAAGTGCACAAAGTCTTTTACTGCAATGCTGATGAAAAATAGAAGAGGGCATATTTTCCATAATAATTAGGCTTTCGGGGTGCAGTGGATGAGAGCAGTTCTGGTGAAAACTTCACTTTGATCCTGAGATGTACGGGCAGAACAAAAAGAGTGGGAAAAAATAAAATGCAGATATAGCACTGGCATAATAACAGATTTTTAAAGGTTATTAATACATTTAGCTCATGAGTGCTTGTCCCTTTGGTATGTCACAGTGGATGGAAATCACATTTAAGAAGATATTGGAAAAGACAGAGAAGTTATTAAAAGAAGAGAAAAAAGACCCAAGAGAAATTTGGAGTTTGAAGACTGCTAAATGAAGGGCTGAATTTGTGAATTGTGCACCATATAATCTCTTTTCTCTACTGAAATGCTCGGTAGCTTTGGTAACACTGTAAATGGGGTTATTTCAGCATCCCATAGGTGGGATCAGTTAGTCTGATTAATCTGTGACGTGAAAAAGTTGGGATTTTTAAATGCAAACTGTGTTTATCAAGACTGGGATTGTGTCTCTTAAGGGTAAAAGAATTAGGTGTATGCTTTCAAAATACTTCAGAGAAATTTATTAATAAATAAAGGGAAACTCTGGAATGCTGAGACAGTAATGAGATTGTGTTGCCAATAGCACTTAGTTGTCTATAAAATGCACAAAAAATAGAGCAAATTAATAACTGTATTTGGGTTTCAGAAAAAGATGTTTTAATATTGCATGTTAAAAACAAATGTAATTTTTTGAAAGTCAGTAGAGCAGACAAGTTGAAAGAAGTATCTTTTTTTTTTTATAAAACATGTTGTTAAATTAATGCCAGCAAGAAAGATTAAGAAGAAAATGTGTTGTTATTTCATGCTGTTTAATTAGGGGAAAACTGATTTCTAGTTTAGAAAAGAACATACATTTATCCAGATATTTCTTAAGGAGTAATAAATCTTAAGAGTTATAGGTTGGGGTTTTGTGTATTCTGGGGGAGGTGTGGGTATGTGTGTGTCTGAAATTCAGTTCCTCTGCCAGCTAAAACACAGAGAATTCTTAGGTAGTTCCATCAAAACATGATAATTGTTAATGCAGACAATGCAGCATGTCCAATTTTGTGTACAGGAAAACTGTACAAGGATCTAATAATTAACTCTTACTAGATTAATTATTTAATGAAATTATGACAGGAGGGTGTCTTCCCTCTCCTTGAAAGGAATCAAGACGAGGTGTAAAATCTTAAAAAGAATAAGACTGGCGAATTTAATTAATAAATTTTGACATGTTGTCTTTGACCTCATGATAAATTTGATAAATTAGCTTTTTTTAGTGTCTCTTTCTATTAACTGTCATCACACAAAACAAAGGAATCCCCCCTCTGCCCATAAAACCCATGCACCTCTTTGGGTCCCAACAAGCTTTAGATGTTTTTAGGGAGCGCTCGTGTTGCTCTGTGATTAGAAATACTTTGCCCTAAATGAGGAAAAATATATTATTTCAATGTCTGCAGTTTTGTGGGTTTTTTGGGGTTTTTTTTGTTTTGGTTTGGGGTTTTTTGGTTTTTTTAGTGTGCATTCATTCATTAAGCTACTCCTCACTTCTAATCAGTGGATGTATAAGAACTCAGAACTCTGATAAATCTGTAATATACTGAAAATGTTAAAGAGGAAATAATGTGCTTCGGGGAGAAATTTGCTGAGGTCAGGAGGAAGGAGTTGACAGGACAGAATCTCAGAGGGAACACTCTCCCCTCACCCTGGAAATGGCATTTGTTTCCAGATAATGTTCATTATGTTTTCTGATGGGGACGTCACCCTGGAAATCCAGCAGGAATGCTTTTCTTGTCCCTCTGTATGTGTGATCTCTGTCTAGAAGCCCAAACACTCTGGGAAGAACACGAGTATCATCGTGTTTGAAAAAATTGATTGATTGAATGGAAAAGTCTCTTCAGAAAAGCTTTTTATTCACGTTGAATTCTCCTGCTGCAGAAGTTTCCTTTGTGCAGAATAAAAAGTGTCATCATTCATGTGCTAGTATTTAGATTAATAGCATGCTTCCCTTCTTCAGTCCCTGGGATGAGGATTCAGGATGCTGAAATATTAGATGTGCTGAAGTGTGGCAGTGGAGAAACTCATCAATTCAGAATGCTCGGAGAGAGGCGTTTTTAGTTGAGTAGAACATTCTGACTCGACCAGGGGACACATCTCCAGCAGGCAGGAATAATACTTGAATGTTGATAATGTCGAATGACCAAATGTCTGTTTTTTCTAAATATAAACAATTCTTTTGGAAATGCTCGTGATGCTTTTTCAAAAGCATGCTGTTTGCAGAAGCCACAGTAATGGCACAGTGACTTGGTGCTCTGTATGATTGCTCATTCCTTGCATGGAAGAGGTTAAAACAAAACATATCACCCTGGTTTTCATATTTCTAGTTTGTAGATTCCTGTTTGATCTGTAACTAGATACAGTGTCTAATTAGTGAATGGCTTTTCTTCAGAAATGAATCTTTTACATTTTAAGGTCCATTCTTTAAAAAGAGGAAGTACTTGCTGAGTTCTAGAAACAAAGAACTGCTTCATTTTGCAAATTCTTTGGTTTTGAATTTGCTCTCTCCGGAACTGGCATCTCAGTTCTGGTTTTTTAAATACTCTTTCAAGTATATACCTAATTAAAATATTGAGCTGCATCCTTTCCTCCTTTTCTGAAGGATGCAGATTCAGCCTATTCCGCGTGGGTGGGAGAGGAGTGGTGGAAGTGTGAGTGGATCTAGTGCAAATAGATGGAGGAGGCAGCAGGTGGGAAGATTGGGAGACAAAGGGATTGGGGTCTCCTTAAAGAGTCTGTGAGTAGCCTGTGTGAGGTAAATAAGTTCATGCTTTGAAGAAAAGGCAGACAATTGAAAACGGTTTTAGATTAGTGTTTGAGCGTGATTGTGCTCTGAAATAAATGTAGCTATTTTTCCTTTTTTCCTCATCCAGTCTTTCTTTTTGGATTAGGTTTTACTTAGTATTTTTCTTGTTGAAGCATTGATTTAGACTCTTTCTTTCAGAATTCTCAGGGTCATCAGAAAAACGGCAATAAAGCTGTATTAGCAGACATCATGACTACACTGATGCTGTTTAACATGTTTTCTAAAAATACTTCAGGTCTTGTTTTTCTCTCCTCCCAAAGAATATTGGGTTCCATTTCATTTATTCACCTATCGAACTCTTGATTATTGGGATCAGGCACAGATCCCTTTCCAGGTATCCTAATGATGTAATCAGAACTTCATGAACTTTCTCTGAAAACAAGCTGAAAAATCTGCTTCCAATCCTGGTAAATCCTGTGGAAAGGGAAATGGGTTTCAGTCCTACCTGCAGTTTAGAAAGGAAAGAAGATGATAAGCTGATTATCATTCTGAAATATTTTCATTAAAGCTAAGGGATGAAAACCTATAGGGGTGACACAGAAGGGGGAATGTCTTTACACAAGGCTAGTGCTGCTGATGTTTTCTGTTGTCACCTGCTGCAGGAAATTCATGCCTACTGCATCTTCCAGAAGGTTTTGTATCACTGGTTGTATGAAAAGTTGCATTAGTTTTGCAGAATGCTGCAGACTCACAGTGTTTTAATTGTTTCAAAAGGCAGCTGAACGAATTCAGGGAAGAAAAATCCATTAAAAGCAATTAAATACGAAGACATTTTGTCTGGCTTTAGAAACCTTTGAACCACAAATCGCTGGAGGTTGGAAGGGTATTCTTTGTGAGGGGGAGGCTTAAAATAATGACAGAAGAATGAATGAAGTTACTTACATAGTGCAACAGCAACCTTTTAAAAGTTCAGTGTTACACTTCTGAATTGTATGATAGCCTGTCCCCTTCCTCCAGGATCACCTACTGGGAGTTGTGTTTCCATTTAGTGACGGTGTCTTTACCTTTTGGACAGGAAGGATGGTTTTCTGATTAAATGCAATCATTGGATGTTGTCTGGAGCAGAATTACTCTATAAGCTATACAAGAATTCAAGAATTTCAGTACACTATCTCTTCTCTCCCCCTGAGATCCTTAAAAATACAGTAATACAAATGAAATCATCCATTGAGTTCATAATGGAGCGTTATAATCCTGTCTCAGTTCTGGTTTTGATCTCAAAATCTGGGCAAACAGAGCCCTCTGTCTGAATCACGTAAGAAAAGCTTGTCTTGAAGGTACTTCCATTTCAGTCAGGGTGAGTGAGATTCAGAGGCATGTCAGCCTTTTTCTCTCTTAAACTTCCTTCTCTGTGCATTGTTGTCAGACAGATTCCTTGGGAGTCTCTCCTGGATTACCATGGCTGTAATACTGTCTTTTCTAGAGAGAGAACCTGTAGGTGCTGCTTTTGCTGGTGATTTTTCCTGACCTGGGCTTTCATTAAAGAGCAAACGGAAGCAAACAGATGATGAATGTCACTTGTGAGTCCAAGACAAACCCAGATGGGTGCTGTCACAGGAAGGCAACTTGTCTTAAACTGAGAATTACTATTAAGTGCTAATTGGAAAAACAGTACGCAGTAAAAATGTCTCTAAAAGGACTCAACTGATATTTTTGGAATTTTTTTAAAATGCTGCTGTTCAATGATTTTCCTAATTCTAGTGTTTTGCTAGACATGTAACTCCTAATTCCTGTGGCATCTGTCTGTGTTCCCTGTTAACTAACCTCTCTGAACCTTCATTTTTTATCTTCCTGTGGAATTCTGGTTGTGTATTCTTAGTCTTACAGCCTGTACATACAAACTGGGAGATGTGTGTGTTTTGAGATGTTTTGGTGATTGAAGTTCAGGAGCAAGTGCCAGGGCTAGGACTTCATTACACGTCTGGAACCCAGGGAATCATCACTGAGGTATTGGAGCAATGTCTTGAAGCACCTATTTTTTCCATGGTGACTCATTGTTCTGGCTCTGTAAAGAAGGTGGTCGACAGTTTTGTAATTATTGGGAAGAATGTCCCAAATAATCTGCCATGTCGACAAGGGATTACGCTGTCTTAGGTGAAGGAAAATTTCCTGTCTGTGTTGTGTCAGTCAAGTGTGAGATGAAAAACAATTCATTGGTGTGGGCCATCAAACCCAGATAAATCCAGAAGCATTCATTTTCTCCTCAGGCACTGTGGTAGATTTGGCTTCTGGAAACAGAGAATGAAGGGTGGGCTGGCTGTGTGCAAGAAAGTGATGGATCTCATAGAGCCAGGTTAAGGCAAAATCCTTGATACACAAACTCCCACTTCACTTAAATGCAGGTAAATAAGACAGTACTGAAACAGATTGTTAGCCTGAGATTTCTCTTTGTTTACTGAAAAGGATCTGAATTTTAGGCCTGAAAAGTATTTGTTGGAGGCCAGGGACATAGTGAAGGCACTAAACAGGTTTAAAAGTGCTTGAGAGGCATAGCGAATTCTTAAGAGAAGCTGAGAAGTAGAATATGGTAGAATTAGATAAGTAATTACTGTGTTAAACAATTAAATATGGCCAGGACTGCCTAAAGCCCATCCTAAAGTGCATGTGTTTAAGAACAGGATCAAATGTAACACTGAAAAAATGTTAAAAAGAGAGAAGTAGCACAAAACTTCTTATCCTAAATGCTTCTGCGAGACATCAAGTGCGAATTGGACCTTCCAGAAAATGAATTTGTATTCTCTTCTTTGCCCTGATGTTGATCATGAAGAGACTTTTTTAGGCTCCCTGCCTGCCTTGTTCCCTGTCTATCAGAGCAGGCATTCTATGGCTATGGTTTATCTCCCAAGGAGTAAACTTTTTATATTTTATATTGGGAGTTCTTCCTAGCAGAGCACTACTTGGATACCCTTAATTCCCATAATCATCCTGTGTTAGTCCTCATTCTCCTGTAGATTTGAGAGACAGGTTTCTCGTTTTGTTAAGCAAAGTACTGTAAAGAGATTGATAATTTCAGGGTAGGATGATTATGCCTCCCCATTTTGAGATTTGCTAAGTGACCACAGGGTGACAATCACAGGTTTATGAAGCTGCTCCCATCATTGTCTTCCTGCCCTGGAACTGTCTTTCTGTGGGTGTGATTTACTCCATCTTTGGTATCTGCAATTAAGGAATGGTCCTGAAATTGCATTGTAATAGACAACTGGACTTTAAAAGAAAGTGTAAGAAAGCTGTAAAGTATTTTTTTTAAATGTTACTCTAAATAAGAAGGTAGATTCAGGTTACATTGTAGAGTAATCACATATTCAGAAAAGATGGGAAAGAAAAACACCACATTTTTGATCTAAGAAAATGAATGAAAATTGGTGTATATTAGACAGCGTCATGGAAAAGTTGTAAATGATGGGCTGGTATAATGATTTAATGATTTTAATGTTTGGAAGTGAAAGTGAGTATTTATATTCTAAAGCAGAAGATAAATTTTGTATGTTAAATGATACAAATTTAAAGTACAGAAGAAGATTTTGGAGAATTATGATAGCAAGTGGAGTTTCGTATGGCATGTTGATATTTTTAAACAGTAGTATTTGAAAGTATTTGTATCCACTATCTCACAGTCTTGAGGGAACTGGCCTGAGTATCAGAAAAAGTAGAGTATGAAGAAAAAAGTTGAAGCCCAAACAGTATTTGCTTTGATAAAGAACAATATAGAAGCCTGTACTGGAAAGGATGGTCTTATATGAAGGATAAGTATAGTTCAATGTGACATTTTGCTAGAATCCAGTCGTCCTCCTCTCTAAGGCAGAACAGCAGAATGAAATTTCAGATAAATCACAAAAGCATATCCAAGAACTGTGTGCCAAGGAGACAGACAGGAGAGAGGGTGAATCTACACCTGCAGTGTAGACAATTAGAAAGGGATTCTGCTGACTCTTGCAAGAGTAAGGGGGTGTCCACTCACACCGAGGAGCAGCAATTATAACGTAAAATTAATTTGTGGAACTCAGCTTAGCAAGGTGTCTTTAAATAAGAGCTCTCTAGAGTCTTGCAGAAGTACTTTGAATTACCAGGGGAGGAGAAAATCCCTGTGTGACGGCGTTGGTTAATTTGCCCTCTTCTTGTCCTCTTGTCCCTCCTCCTTCA
Organism: Pachycephala philippinensis; assembly: GCA_013397055.1. Taxonomy (NCBI): domain Eukaryota; kingdom Metazoa; phylum Chordata; class Aves; order Passeriformes; genus Pachycephala; species Pachycephala philippinensis. Next base: position 60,224 of record VWZT01015731.1, read on the forward strand.
GGCTGTCAGCTGAGTTTAGGAATAAACTGCCCCAGAGGAAAAGATTTTAAAGCTACCAGCTTTCTTACCTAGTAAGGTGAGATAGTAGTCAGAAATGAAGAAATGCTAGTGGATTTTAAAATGGTTCAGTTCCTGATCCAGGACAGTTGTGGTGTTTCCATTTGCAGTTTTTCAGAGTTAATTTTTCAGAACTTAAAACTGTTGACAGAAGTAATTAAGTAAAATCAGGTAGAGCAGCAGTGATGCAATGGTCAGGAGAAGAGGGATTATTGAGGGAGGAAAGCAACCTGAGCTCTGGAGCAGATGAGGAAAGAGCTGCAGTGCAGAATAAGCAGAGATGTGGAGGGCAAAAGAAGTCATTTGGCTTGTTTGTATTTTTATTTGTTGTTTGTTTTGCCTTTAGAAACCGATGACTCTTAAAGTTAGTAGTCTATATATTCACGGAGTGGGCTGAAAATTTACTGAGGTACAGTTTTCTGTTAAGAAATGATGATTTGATGGAATTGAAATGCTCTGTGGGAATGGTTGGTGGGCTGCCCAGCTGCTTTGCTCTGCTCTTGGCTGCTGGCCATCCAGTCTGCTCCCCCAGCTGCCTGTCATGTGGGCCTGCTGCCTTGGCTCTTGTATCCCGTTTTAAGTATTTGTACATTCTAACAAATAAAACAGCAAATCACCAATTAGAACACCAATTAGCCATCACTACTTAACCAACTACAGTCTTAATTGGACAATCATTTTCAGTAATAATTGATTGATCCCTAACTAGCAACCATTAATCAATGATCTTGCATTTCAGTACTTAAAAGAAACCTTTAAAAAATTGACACGTTCTTGTTTAAATTTTTGATACATTTGTAAGAATACATAAAATATATACCCCAAAATATGCTATCGGATAACACTTTCATTTTTAAGATGTTACTGATTAATTTAAAAATAAAGTAAAAATCAAAACAGCTAGTGAGTTTTTTTCTAAAGCTGATACTCAGAATTTTGTTCCAAATGTGGGATTTTGTTCAGTTTGCAGTTTACAGAACAAACTGTTTCTATGCTGGAGCTAATGAAGCCTGGGCAATGACGAGCTGGTGTCTGTTGTCCTTTCACACCTCCTGTCCTTCCTTCTCCCACTTAAGCACACACAAACTGAAGTTCCTCTGGTTTTCCTAGTGAAGCATCCTGAATGACATCTTGTTTCCTACGGCATCTCTGAGCAGGAAAAGCACATGCTTGATTTAAAGCTGTGCTAATGGGCTGAGTGTCTCTTCCCAAAGAGGAGAGAGTAACTAAGCTCTGTGTGCTTTCTGAAAGTAGGCCTTGGTTTGGGGGCTCTTTTTCCTACCCAACAGGCATTTTCAGTGGCATTCCTCCAGTTTTTCATCTTTGAGAAGTCTTGCTTTCTCTAAAACTCATTTGAAGGCAGCTAACAGGTTCAAGAGTTACTCAGCTGGAAAGAACAACATAAAAGCAGCAACAGCATTCTTAGGGGACTTGGTTAAAAATTAGCCTTTGAATTTTTCCATTAAGCAGAGTTCCAAATTCAGCTGGGTTTTTGTTACTGCCCACCAGAATGTGGCTTAAGATTCGAGGGGAACAACCATAGGGAGTTTTGTCATTTAATTTTTGTGATTATTTTCCTTTGATTTTTGCTGGTCTGTTTGTGTGTATTTGAATCTCTTTATAGTCATTCATGCCTTAGTATATTCAGCTTGTCCACTCCCATTTTCTGTGGAGTGCCTGAGGTAGAGCAGCTGTGTAATTAATGATAGTAAGGCTTTTTTCCAACACTAGTGATTCTCCAGCAGTGAGAAACTGACAGGGAAATAATGGGGCTACTTGTCAACTCAGTGGGATTCCTATCTTTGCTGGAACGGGTTGGAAAAATGGTGAATCAAGGACAGAAAATTCCATACTAGTAGTTCTACTTCATAAAATGTTTTGAAGATGATGGATGTAAATTATGATGATCACTTGTCATATGAAAGAGAATAAAACATTTCAATAAACTGTCCAGATGTCATAGTCCAAAAAAGATGTTTCAGTAATGTTTGTGTGAACACGTGAACCAGCATTAATTTCTGTACTTCGAAAATATTTGTGAGGAGATCTCATGGTTTTTGTGAGTTCAGTATATCTAGATGGGAAAGAGGAAAGGTAAATCCTTTAGTAAGTATGAAATAAGAGCAGTACTCATCAAGGAAAAGCAGAGGTTGAAAAGACCTGCTCAGTGTTTAATTTGCTTGTGCTGATCAGTATTTGGGCTCTACCTCAAGCATATTGGCAAAGTAAGGAAGTGCCTACAGGACACCATGATGAGGGAATCTCTTTTTCTGTCCGTGTGATTTGTTTACAAGAACAGTTCATCCTGACCTGAAGGAAGTTGGGTAAAAAGGAAGGGAATCATGCATGGGTGAACAAGATGCTCCTGACAAAACTCAGGCATGAAAAGGAAGGATACAGGAGGCAGAAGCATGGATGGATGGCTCTGGAGGAATACAGAGATACCATCCAAGCATCCGGGGATCACAGAAGGAAAGGCAAAGCCCACATGGACTTGAATTTGGTCGAGGATGTGAAGGGCACCAAGAAAGCTTCTTCTGCAAGTGTATTGGCAGCAAAAGAAAGATGAAAGAATATGTAAGTCTGCTGCTAAGTAAGGTAAATGCAAAGGATGTGGAAAACACTGAGTTACTTTAATATCAGCCTTCTTCACCTTGGTGTTCACTGGTAGGACTCACCTTCAGGATTCCAAGGCCCTTGAGACCAATCGGCAAGTCTGGGCCCAGGAAGACTTGCTCTCAATAGGCGAGGATCAAGTTTGGGAACACTTTAACAAACAGATACATACAAGTCCATGGGACCTGATGGGCTACAGCAGTGAGTGCTGAGGGAGCTCATCTCTGTCACTGTGACACCACTCTCAATTATCCTAGAAGGGTCATGGTGGTGGGGAAGGTTCCTGAGGCCTGGAAGAAAGCGAATGTTACTCCTGCTCTTAAGAATGACAAGAAGGCGGATCCAGGGAGCTACAGGCCAGTCAGCTTCACCTCCATCCTTGCAAAGGTGATAGAGCAAATTGTCCTGGAAACTGTTTCCAGCACATTCAGGGCAGGCAAGTCACTGGAAGTAATCACCACGAATTTATGAAGGAGAAATAATGCTTGCTGAACCTGATAGCTGTTTGCAACATGAGTAACTTGGTTGAGGGGATGAGAGCCACAGATACTGTTTGTATTTGCTCCAGTAAGGCTTTCCACACTGTCTCCCATAATATGCTCACAGACAAACTGATGGAATACAGACTAGATAAGTGATCAGTGTGGTAGATTGAAAACTGGCTCACCTGGGCTCAGAGGATTGTGATCAGCCTCTGTCATGGTCAAATCCCAGATGGCAACTTAAGTACCACACAGCCACTTGCTCTTTATCTCCTTTCCCCGTGGCTGGAAGGGAAGAAGAATCAGGGGGAAAAAATGAAGGGTAAAACTATTTGGGCTGAGTTAAGAACAGTTTATTTAAAGTGAAATGAATTAAAACACAGTAATACTAATGGCAATATTAACAATAATAATGATTTTAACGAAAAGGAAAGAGAGAAAGGAGAAACCCAAGAAAAACAAGCACTGAACAATACAGTTGCTCACCACCCACTGAGCAGTCTCTGAGCAGTGACCGGCCCCTCCTGGCAACTCCTCTGTGTTTCTGTACTGGACATGACTTTATATGGTATGGGATATCCCTTTACCCAGTTTGGATCAGCTGTCCCAAGCCTTCTGCCTCCCTGAAACACTGAAAAGTCTTGACTTAGGGTGAACATCACTCAGTAACAACTAAAATATCTGAGCGTTTACATTATTCCCATCCTAAACCCAAAGCACAGCACTGTGCCAGCTACTAAGAAGAAAATGAACTCTATTCCAGCCCAAATCAGTACATCATCACAAAGTCCAGCTGGAGGCCAGCCATTAGTGGTTTACCCCACGGGTTGAGAGTGGGGCCAGTGCTCTTTAGCACCTTGGGTTAATGACCTGTGTCGTGGGGTAGAGTGCACCTTCAGCAGGGTTACAGACAGTACCAAACTGGGAGGAGATGACACAGTTGTGCTGCTGTTCAGAGGGAGCTGAACAGCCCCAGGAGCCTCATGGTGTTCGACAGAGGTCAAGTTCTTTATCTCTGGAGGAACAACCCCGTGCACCAGCTGGAGCTGAAGGCTGGAAAGCAGCTTTGCAGGAAAGGCCCTGGGTCCTGGTACATGAGGTGACAATGAGACCTCAAAGGCAGCCAGGGGCATCCTGGGCTGCATGAGGCAGAGCATGGCCACCAAGCTGGGGGGTGATCTCTCCTCTCTGCTGAGCCTTGGTGAGGTGCATGTGGAGTTCTGGGTCCAGTGCTGGGCTCCCAAGTAGAATAGGGTGGGGAGATAGTGGAGCAAGTCCAGTGAAGGGCTGCGGGGCTGTGCAAGGGCATGGAACATCTCTCATACAAGGAGTGGAGGCGGAGAGAGCTGGGGTTGTGCAGCCTGGAGAAGAGAAGGCTCAGGAGTGTCTTATCCAGTGTTACAAATAAACAGAGCCAGAGTCTTCTTGGTGGTGCCTAGTGAAAGAAGAAAAAGCAGCAGGCACAAACAGAAAACACAACATTCCTATTAAACACATGAAAATGTGTTTATTTGTTTAATTGTGAAGGTGGTTGAACAGTGGAGAAGATTGCCCAGAATGTTTGTGAGGCCTGTGTTCTTGGAGGCAGTCAAAATCCACCTGGACTTCATCCTTGGAATGCTCTAGTTGTCCCTTCCTTCAGTAGAGACTTGGGCTAGGTGATCTCTAAAAAGATTGTCTCTTTTTGTGCAAATGTTGGACAAATTGGTTTAGTTAAAAAGCATCCGGTCTCAAGTATGGCTTTCTGTTCGGAGTCAGGAGGATGTTTTTTTGTGAAGTCATGTATCATACAAAATAAATTAGAAGCTTTGTAATTGTTAACAGCATTCAGGGAATCTGTAGGGAGAGTATTAAATTTGGTTAGATGAATCATCTCTGTAAAATATCTGTCAAGGTGAATTTAGTCTTTTGTGTGTTGCACAACACCTTTGCTCACTCAATTCATTTCAGAAAAATGCTGTTTCCTGTTAAAATACTTAAATTATTGACAATATTTGTATCGAGTGAAAAATGAAGATCATCAAGTGAAATATTTACATCAAGTGAAATTGTATAAGTTTCAGTGGAAAGATGCCCATAGTGATGATCACAGTTTAGACATTTGCGTGGCTGTTCGTTTATGTGACAAGCTTGGAGGTACACTAGTTGATTAGAACTCCCTTTTGCCAAGGGACCCAGGTTTATTTATGGATAAAGAAATACCTGGTTTGCAAAACAGCGTAGATTCCATTAGTGAAGAGGATTTGAGTTATTTAAAACATTGTTTTGTCAGTTTGTCTGTCACAGGACAGTACTCCCTACAAACTAGTTGTGGCACAGTGTATTAATCAGGAGGGTTTGAAATAATTAATAATAATTAATAATTAATGTTGAATTAATTACTGTATGTGAGTTTCAGTACTTTTCCAGTAGTCTTGTCTTGATGTACCTGTCCTTCCCTGTGTGTCAAGAAGCTTTTTTTTACAGACAGTGCTGGAAAGCCACTTGGAGGACAACAAGGCTCCCACTTCAGCTTGTTCACACACGTCCTGCCATGTGTGTTTTAGTCCGTGGGTAAAAGTGTGGGGACAGAAGTGTTTTGGTGGGGCAGCCGTGTTCCCAAGAAGTTGAAAGAGTAGTTTTCATTCAGAGGGGAGTTGGAGGGAATGTGGAAGGGCAGCACTGCTGGGGAATTGCAAAGGGCATGGACAAATGTACTGTCTTTCCTAAAGATGAGATGAGTAGGATGGCCAGGACAGTATAGTAATTTTAGAGACAGGTACTACTTAGAAGGAAAAAAAAACCAACAATTTGTAGATGGTGTGGAATTTTTGTTTATTTGATTTTTGGTTTTATTTCTGCTTAAGTTCTAGTAAGAATTTTTCTGTGGTATGAAAAAAAGAGTAGTTTTTATTAATTAAGAAAGATAGTTTTCTTCTGGAAGTAGTAGGTGTATTTTGGCAATATTTACTCTCTGGAAAGATCTTCTTAAAGAAAATGAGGAATTACTTTGTAGGTATTTACCATGATATTACATATGACAGAATATATTTGTCGCAGGAATAATGACTTTTATATATTAATTGCTTTTACATGGCTAATGGGATGCAGACACACAATAACAAATTTTGGACTGTTGTGATTATTGCTCAAGAAGCACAGTCATGCACGCGTGTTAGAGATAGCTGTATTTAAAAATCCTGTATAAACCTAATGATTTTTCAGGTACTACAAACTTCTTGAAGACCTTGAAGAAGACAAAACTAACGATACTAATTTGTAATACACACAGGGATCTCAGTATTTTTGCAAGTGATTGGAACGTACAGCACGATGTAGATAGCTCTCTTTTTCATGTTTATACAAATCTAAACAAATGTGATTTGAACCCTCCCCTCTTTCTCCTGAGCACGTGTAATCTCTGTGCTAGAGCCTGTCAGCTCCCAAAGCCCTGGAGCTGTTTATGCACAGGAGCCCAAGTGGAATTTTTTATGTGGTACAAACTCTGCAGGGAGCTGTTACTATGCATTGAGTAGTGTCAGGAAGAAGAATTGGCCACCATAGTGTCAAAACTTCATATTTCTTTTTTTTTTTCTTAATTTCAGCAAAGAAATAAACATATTCACATGTTTGAACACAAAAACTGTTCTTTTGCTTTGAACAGGTGGCTGAGAGACCCTGTGACCACAGGATGCGACATAAACTGTAAAACCTTGTTTTCCTGGTTAGGTTTTCTGAGGAGCAGTGGCCGCCTGCCCACGTGTGTCTTGTGCAGCCTGGTGTGATGTGGGCTGGGCTCTGGGTTCCACTGGCACTTGGGCAGCTCGGGAAGGGGCAGTGACACCCTGCTGGAGGCAATTTAAATATGTCATCAAAGACTTTCTGATTCCTGTCAGTAGTAAGCAAGTGAAAAGCAGCCACTGGTCTCTCAGAAGGGTGCTGAACTTTTTTCCATGGTTTTTCTTCAGATTTCCACTGACCAGCTATATGGGAACTTTTTCTTCTCCTGTTTTGGTTATTTTGTGGTGTGGTGGGGTACACTCTGATTTCTGCCTAAACCATCAACTATCTAATCAAATGAAAGGTGTACTTTACCTACATCTGGCCCTTCTCCTTAGAGTCACAAAGAATCACAGAACAGTCAGGGTTGGAGGGACCTCTGGAGATCACCCAGTCCAACCCCCTGTCCAGGCAGGGTCACCTGGAGCAGTGACACAGGAACATGTCCAGGTGGGTTTGGAATGTCTCCAGAGAGGGAGACTCCACACCTTCACTGGGCAGCTGTTCCAGAGCTCTGCCACCCTCAATGTGAAGAAATTCTCCCTCATGTTGAGGTGAAACTTCTCATGTTTTAGTTCTTGCATATTCCTCCTTGTCCTGTTGCTGGGCACCATTGAAAAGAGTCTGTCACCATCCTCTTGGCACGTGCCTGGGAGATATTTACATGTAGGGATAGAGGAAATGGTGCATTTGCTGTGTGTCACTGGTTAAGGACCTGCACAAAGAAGGCTGGCCAGAGGCTGTGATGTTATCGCATGTTTTTATCCACCTTCTACTGACCCATAGATGTTGTTTTCTCTCAAGTGAAATGTTTATATGTGACTTTGGAGGTTTCAGTGATGTTTGAGAAGTCATTGTAGGTTTGATAGGTTTGGTGGGAGCAGCATAGGCTTAAAGAGCTTTTACTTGCATTCCAATCTTTTACTTGTGCAAATGCTGTTGTTAATGGGGGTCCACAAGTGAACTTGCCTGGGAAACTGATCCAGTTACAAAATCCTTTTTACCTGATACTAATAATATGGATAATTTCTGGCATCCAGTTGGCCGTAGTACTCTAAAAATGGTTGTGTCAGCACAAATGAGAGAGGCAGTGCTGGGGAATGTTTCTGAATCAGCAGTGCTGGGAAACTATGGCAAAAACTGTTCCTTTTCATTTTTAAGTTGCAAGGACCCGCCTGGATGCTGCCCTGAGACTGCTTTGAGTTTTTAATGTCTTTTTCTATACTCTCTGACTCTCTGGAATTGCCCATTGAGCAGATTTGCATTTGCAAGCATAACTTCTGAGTTAATTCCTGTATTTATAAAACACCAGTTTGGAGTCTGTAACGGGGTCTCAACTGCGTGTGGCAGATAAGCGTGTTACTGGTGGAAAACATCTGGACCCAGATGTGGCAGCCACACGTTTGTAGAGGGAGTCCAAGATGGCTGTTTGTGATCTGAAGGTGGGGGTGGCCACTTGTTAGCCAGGACAGGTGCATTTTTCTGCCCCTGTGTTTGTAGATAAGTGTCACTGGTGGGCCGGGCTGGTGTATTTCTGTGGGACCTGCTGGCTGCACCCTTGAAAGGTGGAGAAAAAGGGTTGATGTGTGCTTGGCCTGAAATACCTCAAAAACAGACCACAAGGAATATTTGGGATCTGTTTCCATCTGCTGCTTCAAAGAGCCTATAAACCAGTTATTTGAGTTTCAGCAGAAGGCCTGCGAGATGGGTGGAGTCTTTCTCATTGGTTAATTATTTTTTCCTTGATCGCTTAAAACAAGCAAGACCAAAAAGTCTTCAATGTGCTTATTCATACCAGTGACATAATAAGATACACACAAATACATTTTTGTCTTCTGAGTTACCTGTTGACAAAATGTGTATACCACTCTCTTTTAGAAAATAGAATTGAAATGTTGTTTGGCATTAAATAGTGCTCATGAGTAGCAGAATGCACAATATCAACTTGACAATTTCCTTAAATTGCATAAGCCTGGAAAATGGAAAGAGGTATTTGAGCCATCTAGTGGTTGGTATGAAACATTTTAACACTTTTTGATAGTCATAGAAAATGTAAATTATGTCATCTTGGAAATAGCATTTCTGGTTTACCTGTGTTTTGTAGCATTGATGTAGAATTAAAAAAACCCAAGCATTCAACTTCAAATTTGAGGCAGTCTGTTTGGGTTTGTATCTTTTTTCCCCTCAAGATTTTAGTGAAAAGAGATACCTGATAACATAAAAATTAAATTAGAGGTTAGTAGTCAAAGAATGCATTTTGCTAGCTTGCGATCTTCACAAATTTTGAAGGTTGTTAGATAATTCAAGGAAAGGACTGTAATAAGATAATTTTGTTTTCTGCTTCTCGCTGAAAAACGCTTGTAGGGAAAAAATAGAGCTTAAATTCCACCTCAACAGCTATTTATAGCAGGGACAAATCACAGGAGTAATCTTTACTGGAACACATGGAATGGATATTCTTTGTGAGAAACTTGTCAAAACTAATGGAGGAAACTGAAAACTGATTTCTTAGGATGGGGTGTGTTCCTGGTAAACAGAATCACAGATGCTGACGATTTTAAAAAGGACATTATGTAGATGAAGATTTGTGAAATGATCCCACTTGGTCCTGATCTCCATTAAGCTGTGGTAGCATTTCATGTTGGCTGTCGCCAGTAGGAACCTGACTGCGTGTTGAACTCGATGGTGTTCTGCAAAAGCAATGACCTTCGTGTGTATCTTGCCTGGAATTCTTTTGGGGAAAGTACAGCTTTACACTGGGACACTATGATGTCTTCCAGTCCTCGTGAAAGTCCCGTCCATGTTCAAATGCAGTTTAAAACATACTTTTAAATCTTAGTTTATTAGATATCAATATTATAAGCAAGCAGTAATAATGGTGATACATATGGTTAGAGCTGTATTATTTCAGAACGGATAAATTCATGATCCATGCTGACATTTCAGAATTTGCACCTTCACATTTGAACTGAAGTATTGCAGGTGCAAATATTAAATCTTGCCCTGTTTTTTGTTGAGACGAGAGCGGCAGCTTACGGTATTTTTAAGGTCAGTTTCAAAAGACTTGAGGCTAAAGGAGATTGTAAGGCCCAAGGAAAATGGGAGAAAAATGGGAAAACCGGTCACAGAACAAAGGACAGAACAGTATTTTATTTGTAGTGATGTGAGGACCATCTGAACGCTTTATGTGAACTTGATACATAAATTACATTTTGACAAATCACTCGCATCTTGGTTCTGTTGTGCGTTGAAAGTTGGTTATTGTTAACCCTTAGCATCAAAATATCAGGGAGATTAATCTGAATCTTTTAACTTTCTTGGACTGTGAATTCCAGTAGTTTCATAAGAGGAAGTCAAATTCTTTGTAAATTGAAGAGTTTTTAGTTTTCGGGCATATTTTTGTTCGAATTTTGCAGTGTGGCAACGAAGGATTTTTGTGATCACTGTTCATCTCAATCTCTACAATGATATAAACTTGATTTAGATTTGGAATATCAGAGGGGGACACTGGACAGTTTTATTGAGTTCTGTCTACAAATGAGCTGACCTGAAGACAGTGAAGGCTCCTGGCGGGCTGCATTTTGTAGGCTTCCGTGTTGCACACATGAAAATCCACCTTACTTCTTCATTTAAAATGACTTTTCAGTCAGGGCATTACGTGTGCTCGGGTTTTGAGCTTGCCTTCTTCCTGCTGTGTTGCTGCCAGAGCACACTTGGAACGTGGAAAAAACACGGAGCAGGGAATTGGAGATCTTTTATCTTTATGATGTCCGTGTTGTGCTTTTGTTCAATTAAACAGGAGTGTGGGTTTATGGTGGTATTAAAGTGTCCTCCTCTATTGTTTATGCACTTCCCTCTCCACTCCTCCTGTTAACATCTTCCAGTGCTCTGACTGCCGGAGTGTCTGGTCACACCACAGCATTTTCCTGGAAGCTGTCCATTGCTGAAGCTATGATCCAGCTGCATTCATGAAAGGATCTCTGACATTTCCCCTGGTTTGAATTTGCATTTAAAAGATGCAAATGAGGGATGATGAAATTGTCATATTGGATCCGGTTTCTGATGAATGCTGCTCTTGGAATTGTCTTCTGGTTACCAGTTACTTTGTAGGAAAAACTTGATTATAACTTTTATATTTGGATTGGGTTTAAGTTATAATTAGGATTCCTTTTGTGGAACTTGTTAGAAATTTGACTTGTTAAAGAACTGCATGCAAGTGGCAGAGAGATTATCTGGAAGTGCAGTCTTTGACAATTGAAATTCCAGCTCTTATCCATGTGTCAGAGCTTTGGGATGTATACCTGGTCTCTCAGAATCAGAATTATATATGAGAAGAACCTAAAAATGTGTCTTAGGCAGCATGTACAATGTGTCCTGTAAATAATGGAATAGTTCTGCTCAATAAAAAACAAATGTGCTATGGCATAACTTTGCAAAAGAAAAAGCAATTTGTTTATTTTTCTTAGTTTAGGAAATATGTAATAATGATTTGTGGAACTGGATAGTTAAACATTCATTAAATATTGTTAGTAATTTCTCTTCAGAAGTAAATCATGGTTTAGATGAAAAAAAAAATGGAGGGAAAATGGGTTTCCAGAAAGGGAATGGTTTTTGTTGTTTTGGTTTGCTTTTTCCCTTCTGCAAATAGGGGGATAGGAAATTGAAATTGGATTAATGATGAAGAAATACGATTGTCGTAGGTTTGAAGTTGATGGTCTGTATTTTTTGGTATTCAGAAAAGTGAAATCTCCTTAAGCATATTTTCAGATTCATTTAATTAATGTTCTGCATTAGACACTGAAATTAGAGTGTGTAGCTTTGTTTTCTTTTATGCGAGTATAAATTATTGTGACTATGAAATGGTGCTTGGTCATAAACTATATTTTTTCATTATATTAAATTGCCAAAGATTTGTACTTCATCATTTCCTTCCCTGCTGTTGTACAAGTAGAACAGAGCACATTGGTTTCTCTGATGTAAAAGGACTTGAATATTGTTGTTACTCTTCCTCCAAAATAGCCCTTTTTTTTTTGTGACCATGGAGAGCCACTTTTTTTTTTTTTTTTTTTGTTTTGTTTTTTTTTTCCTTTCCTTTTTTAGGCTATAANTGTGTATCTTTACATTCCTTCTTTTTGGCTCTTCCTGTTCAAGGCAAATTTTAAATATCTTTATCTTATAATGGAAATAGAATGTCAAAGGATGGATGAAATACTGGAAGCTCACTCTTACCTGGGTTTTAAACATTGTTTCTTTCCTTTACAGAATGCTGCCTTTTTATATGGCCTTGGTTTGGTCTACTTCCATTACAATGCCTTTCAATGGTAAGTTGGAATAAGCTGAGAGTGTCAGTGGTGTGTGGTGTCCTGTCAGTGTGTGATTATTTCACCCTCAGTTCAATGGGAGTGTACAATGGTTTAGTGTTGATTTTATTACAGATAGGATGTTTGCACGTGTTACTGTCCTGGGTCAGTGTCTGTCTTACTGTAACATACCTGGGGCAGCCACAGCAGTGCTTCGAAAAGGCACTTCCAGGAGAAGAATTGGAGCTCCCTGCAATACAATTCAGCAGTGGGGATGGAGCAGAATGACTTGACAGGTTTTTGGGAATTGTTATTGATAACCTGTAGCCTGGATTTGTTGGAAAGCCTGTGTACAAAAAACCTCCTTGGAAAAGGAGGTGGCAAAGCGGGCTTGTTTACATTTTGCTCAGTAGGCAGAAGTTTTGACAGAACTGCATCAGGTCAGGGGTTTGGATGTGAGAAGGAGTAGGCTCAGATGGAATCAGAGTGTTTAAATCTGAGGTAAAAACTCAGGGTTAAAAGAGTTGTAATTTCTGTCAGGGCTTAGGGGACTTAGCAGGGGGGGTTGGTTTTCAGTTGGGGTTTTGGTTTTGTTTTATCAGTGATGAGAGTGGTGAATGGAATGGACTCAGTCACTGGGGTTCTGTTGAAAGGTCCTCAGACTTTCATTGGTGTTTATTCCTGTGGAGATAGAGTTAATTTATGGGGAAAAAGTCCGAAAGGTGCAGTGTTTATGTCAGTGCTTTTTTACATTCAGTATGGACTTTCAGCACAGTAAGTGTGACTTCACTACTTGACTGATCCCTAAAGAGTTCCCTTGTGTTACTGAATTAATCCTGACAGTTACGGATGCAGTGAGGGACCATGGACTGATGGTTGGGAACAATGAAGCAGGATTTCTCTCCCCACCTCTCCTTAAATTGTTTCTGTGTATCCATAAGGCAGAAGATTTATGTTTTCCTCAGGATAATGTACATAAACTTTTATTCTTCAAATTAAAATAAGTTGGTTAAATCATGAGCTCAAAACATGGATTATTTTATCTTGCAGCTTACTGCTGGCTTTATTGATAGTGGTGAAACAAACGCCATGTGCTGTACAGGGCATGCAATTCTATTGCATTCTAATTAACAAGAGAAGAATAGAAAAGTTTTCAGAAAGCCTGAGAATCCACTGTTTTAAGATTGTGATGAGACTTGGTTGAATTTTATCAAGTTTCAGAACATTCTAGTTGTTATGGAGTCTTGTCTTCATCATGTAGCATTCAAAAGGATTTTGTGCACCATTTCTTACAAGCTGTATCTTGTTACAGTTTGCACTATGAAAATGGTAGATAAACTGTAAGATAAATAAGATAAAGCAGTTAGATTTAGAGTAATTAATTTTTGAAAAGCCACCTGTTCAACATAGATTTTTGCCATCAGCGGATCGTGCTATTTAGTATTAATGAATTAGAGCTTTGAATTAATTTAGATTTTTCTTCACTTGTTGACAACATGAGTGTAAGCTGATGCCCTAACTTACAGAAATGCACTTAGAGCTTATGTTAAGGTTGGGTAGAATAATTATATTTTCCATTTCATTCATACAACAAAGTTATGTATAGTGTGGTGCTAAGGACATTGTGTATCATTAAAGTATTGGGTAGAATTTTTAAAAGATGATAATCTAATGTAGGTAAATCTTACACTTTTGTGTGCAATTCTGATTTTTAATCCCTTAGAGTGCCTTTCTGTGATTTCTTGGGGACAAGAGCAGAGGGATGTGGCGTTGTTGGTGTTTAGGTGTGACAAAATCACAATAAACTTAGAGATGATAGCAAGTAATCTACAATAGGTGCTCTTCTTCGAAGACCTTAGTCCTCGACAGAACTCCTGCAGGTTGCCAGGAGAGTCCTCTTTCAGAGTGAAATGCTAATCTGTCTTCCTGCCGCATTTATTCCATCTGTTTCTGCTCGTAGAGGACACGGATCTCTATATTTCTAGCAGGCAGAGCAGACCTCAAAACTGTTTAAGGTGGTTTATTTACCCTACTTCATCCATGAACTGTTTTTTTTAACACCACTGCTTCAGATACTCAGAGATTTTAACAAGAGGCAAGTTCATAATCCTCCTGAAAGGAAGGGGTAAGAAGTGCTTGAGGTTTTTTTATGTCTCATATAAACAGGGATAATAAAAAAAGCAAGTGGGAATAAGATCAGCTTTAGAATTCTTGTTCATATATTTTATATTATTTTTAAAGTTTTCCAGCTTTCATAAAAGGATGTGTTGGATTGGCTCCAAGACACATAATACAGTTCACTGTAAATCAATATTGTACACGTTTTTATATACTAGAGCAGCATTGCAGCATTATCTTAAGTACAAATCGTAGCTGTTACATCATTTTATGTTGGGGATTTTGTTTTACTGTTTGTGTAAGAATCAAAAGTTCTCAACGTATATATGAATGTTGCAATGGTGTTGTCAGACCAAACCTATTTCACACAACTATTACAGTAAGATGTGCCATAAGGGATCATCTCCATGAGTTGAATCCAGTACAGTAGAATAGATCTTACGGGTCTGAAATTTTGATACTCTCTTCTTTGACACAATTTATTTGTCATGAAGCAGCAAGTGGTTGGTTCATCTTCCCTGTTGTTTCCCTGTTTCTCAGTTAGAGTAGAAAACCAGTAGAATGAGATATTCACGTAACTTGAATAATTTCATGCCCTCTGTAGTTGTCTTTTAGATTGTACATTAAAGAATTTCAGTAGTTAATCCAAGGCTACCCTTCATCTCTGTGCAGTACCTGCACCTGGATGTAGAGGCTTGGATACCAAATTTTTTCTTCACTTCAGTGAGGATTCTGAGCCTGACTGGTTTCTCATCTGCTGATTCCACTGACTTCCATCAAGATGAAAAGATGGAGCCCAGGCTCTGATGTTGTGTCCTGAAATTGAATTTGACACCCTGTGGTGCTCCAAGGCCAGCCTGCAGCGTTTTCAGCGACCTTGCAAATTGCTGGACAATGTCTGTGAGGAAGGCACTGGCTTCCTCAGAAACACCTGACAGGTGACTGAGGTCACTCACCCCTATTGCCCCATTTGGGCTCTTTGCCCTGAGGCTGCTCAGTTTAGGGATTCCTTCCCAGCTGTAGAAATTGAGTGTTGCGGAAACCTGAGTCCTTCAGCACTGACCCTGAAAAAAGCCAAAGATGTGCAAGAGATGATCCAGACTCTTTTCCTCACCTCCGTCATGACTAAAGACTGACTGTGGAAAATCCATCATCCCTGAGTGGAACTCCCTGACCCTTCTAGTTCCTGATCCTCCCCAAAGCAGAAGCACTGTCGTAATCTGTTCAATGTCTAGATACAAAGGTACCTAGAACCACCTTCTCTGCTTCTGACTGGCCTCCTCTGCACAAAAAGTCAAGTGTGTAGTGGGGTGTGTAGGAATGCATTCTGCCAAGTGGAGACCTCTAAGAATTTAAATACACAGTCTGTAGATATTGCTTTGTCAAATATTTCTCAGGTTTCAGGTGACTGGGTCTATACATATATATGTTTCAGTTATGTACATGTAGAGTACATATGCTCATAGTAATTAACCAGTAATGAAGTGGGCAGTTAACTTTCTTTTTGTTCTCTTATCTTGCTGTGATTGCACAGCACACTACTCTTGGATTGATGAAAACTCTGCTAATGCTAGGAAAAAACCTACTCCCAGCTGCTGTTCTAGAGGAATATTTAAAGACTTTGCTGCTCAAAATATTTTGCCGTGCAACTGTTGCAGTCCTATGGACATAAGAGTTGTAGCTAAAGACTGCAAAATATTTCATAAACTGCAGTGTCCTGACTACTGCTGTATATGTACATTTTGTTTATGTTCAAACTATGATTCTGAGTTTCAAATAGAAATTTGTCTATCATAGCCTCACATCGCTTTCATTAGTGAGGCTGTGAAATGATGTGAGGCTTAGAATAGGTGGTCAGAAAATTGAAAGAGGGTAGGAATAAAAAAAGGAAAGTTTCACTCCAGCTGTTTCAAGTGACATATTAGAATAACGTTAGGTTCTTTTATTTTGTACACTCACTCTGACTTTCACGGGTTTTGTTTGAAACGTACAAAAGTGATAACTTCTGAATAGTTAAATTGATGCTCTTTTATTGCATTCTTTTGCCTAGTACAAAGCTGATTTTATTCACAGTCTATTCAAGCAAAACCATCCAATAAAAGTCTTATGAGAGTTCACTAAATGTTTAATATAATCATCTATTAATGATAATTCACCTGGTTTCTTCACTTTCATAATGGTAGGCATTGTTGTATAGATTAGTGGGTGGGGCCATAGCTGCAGTATTGATTCTGGCAGTCTTGATTTGGAGATGGCATTTTTATTTTTCCTGAATTGCTGTAGCAGTGCTGTGTAAAATGAAAGTCCAGAGGTGCTTTTCGTCCTCTGTAGTGTCTGTTTTCCAGTCCTGCTTTCCCATTTTGTTGAGTGTTAGAATAGCCTTTCCTGCCTGTTCAGAGAAATGCCCTCATTCTTGGAGAAGATCCTTATTTAATTTTAATAAATTCTGGTAGACTCAACCAGAGTTGTGTCTCACCACGCAGGTGTCAGTATCACCGGAGAACAAAAGGGAAGTTGTCTCTTGCAGAATTCAGACGACTGTCATTTATTTCTGCAGCGTGAGAGCTCCTGGCCTTTCATTTGATAATTTTTCCTTTGGACTGGTGTGTGTTTAGTCTGCTGAAGGAGTGAGATGAGAAGTTCTGTCTGTGCATGAAGGGCAGTAATTAGTGGTGGAGACTCACAACCGACTTAAGGAAGGCTCTGTGCCATCATCCCTGAAGGAAGCTGTTGGACTCATCCAGCTCTTGGGCTATAGCTGCACTTCTGCTTTTGGTCAAGCCATTCAAGAGCTTTGAGGGAAAACATCTGGGTAACTTGGATGCCTTGGATCCTCCAGACCCACATCTTGCTGGGTGTAGGCTTGGACAGAGAACAGAAATGGAATTAGAGGTGTTTGAGAGTAAACAAAGATCTGTACAAGAATCAAGTGACTCCTGCTGTGTCTGGAAGGCCCAGCTCTGAAATGGGTGTCAGTGCTGCTGCAGATGTTCTCCTGTTTGATTGTAAGGGAATGAGTCTGGAGCTCTGGGCATGGCGGTGGAAAGCAGGCAGAGGTTTTTGCTGTAGTCCATGTTCTTGATGTGTCCTGTAATCGTGAGCACGTTGCTATTTTATTTAAATGTTTCCTGCAGGCAAAATTACATCAATATTAATTCAGCTGTGATGTAAAATTCCTTGTCTGTCTGTAAGAGTTAATAAGGAAATGTCTTTTCAGAGCTGGAGTATTTTATTCTATAAAAATTCTACTGAGCATTTAAATGAGGCTGTAGTTATTGAATTAGACATGAGTACCTACCACTGGTAAAAACTGTTGAAAATGCTGTTTCAGGTCACTTCATTGGGGAAATTTTGATGATGCCCCTTTTCACAGCGGTGAAAGTAATTTCTATTTGTTATTATTCACGCTTGTCATCCTGGAAAAACTACAAATTGTAAAACCAATATGGAATTATTAGAGTTAAGTAGAAGGTAAAATTTGATTTTTAGTTAGTTTAGTCTGCCCAGAGAGAAACCTTACACAAAGCTTGGAGGGGCTCTCTGTGACCAGTTTCTGTGCTAAATGTGACGCAGTCTTTCATGTTGTCCACTGATGGTGTTAAAGTGCTGTGCTCCTCTGAAAGACTGGGGTAGGCAACATTCTTGGTTTTCTGAATGAAAGACAGTATACATTCAAACTAAATTTGAAAACTGTTCTTGAAAGCTTTTTATTATACTTGTGGCTTTGTTTAACTCCACTGCTTAACTGTGGCAATGAAAAATATTTCCAGTTCTGTAAGCAAGAGACTGCAGAAATATTTTTGTCATTCTCAGATTCTCTTAAGCTTTTTTAGAAATCCACTTTTTGATGATCTTTTCAATGAGGATGTGACATAGGGGAAATATGGAAATACTATTTTCTGACGAAGCAAGGATAGCTAAATGAAGAACATAAGGTTTACAGAGTGTCTGTTAGCATGGTCACACTCTGTGATGTGCTATAGAACTGCTATGTCTTTATTCCTGGTTTTTGTCTTCTCTTTGATTGGAATTGTAGACAGTGGTTTTCTTCCTTTTTGGGACTTAGGATATTGTCTTTGAACAATATACAAATAATGGATTTTAAATACTTGTGGCTAACATACCTAGTGCCCATATTAGAATTAAGAAATGCAAATACACAGTGATAGAATCTATCTTGTAGCATAGCAAAAGCCTAGCTTAAAATATGTGCTGATATTTAGTGATCAGCCCAGTCTTTGGGTTTTCAGTTTGATCACTGTTTTTGTAGATGATGAAGATGAACATACTGTTATGAGACAAGGATTTTTGTTTGTTATGAGTTCAGTGTAGATATGAGGTGTGTGACTTACCACCAGCATAGGATTCCAGGGAAGTTTAGATGAGATGTGAGAGAGCTTAGCTCGGGTGCAGGTTTGTCCCTTCAGCGCTTCACTTGCTCATTTTCCGTGTGTTGGCAGAAAAGTAGGGTACCAGGTAAGGCAAGCCTTTCTGAAGGATTGTAATAGAGGAAGCATCAGTTCCACAATAAAAATTTAATACTTTTTTTAAGCCTATCTGCTCTTAAGTTCTGTTTAAAGAAGTCAAATAATGCTTTAGGTACATACAGTTGTTGCATTGTCTAGAGGAAGTTTCATGCCTTCAGTTTGCTTTGCCATTGATGAGAAAAAAGCCTGTAAGAATTTTAGAGCAGAAGTGTTTTTGCTGAAGGATTAAAAAATGATAATTTATGTGTGTTGTGAGTAAAAAAGTCTGTGAAAAATATTTGTTGAATTTTTCACTGCATCTGCTAACCTTTTGTCCTTCTAAATAATACTGCACTTTGAGGGTAGGAGTTAAATCAATGTGCCTAAAGAGTGTGATTTTAAGCACTGTAGTTAATCCCTGTCGCATGTCCCTCTGCTGCTCCACAGCAGGTCCAGTTCTCCTTGGACTGCCCTGTCACCTGGCCCCTCGGTATCGACCTGTGGGGTTTCCTGGGACAGCAGATGAGACTGTGCTCCCTGCCCTGGGGGCTCAAATCCACCCTCAGCGAGGCTGGTTCTGATTTCTCTTGTTGTGTGACCAGTGGTGTATGGGAAGGGATTTTGTTTCAACCTGTCATTGGATTTCAGGCAACAATGACTCTTAGCTTCTTTCTTAATTCCTCTGTGACTTGAGTTCTATTATCTTTCAGTTGCATTTCAGCTGTCCTAGTTTTTTGCAGTGGCCTGAGAGGCAAAACAGTCCTGTTCAGAGTCACTTTGTTTCTGCTCCAAGGTGGAGTTGTTAGATGGCATTTCTGTTTTATCTGGTACAGTGCCATCATGGACAGGGACAAGTGAGAGAGGATTTGAAGGTAAGGAAATAGAATCAGAGCCATCTTTGCACATCATGGGAATATGAAAGAAAGTTACTGCTTGAGGAGGTGGCAGGCTTTTATGTCTGCGTTCGGAAGTGACGGAGCAACTGGTATTATTTGAGTCCTTGCATGGCTCTGGTGCTAGGAAAGGGGAGGAAAAAGGGGAAAAAGGAGCAGGTAAGGTGCAGTGGGAGAAGATGTGTGTGATCTATCCAAGGCCTTCTGTTCTGCTGTTCTCGGGGGGTCTGCTCTGCTGGAATCAAAAGCAACCTGGCTGTTCTTAGTGCAGTTGCACTAATTTTGTAACTAATTTGTGAGTCATCCTTTCTGAAAAATCAGATATGTTAGTGTATTTCATGCAGCAAATTGGTTTCTCTAAATTAATAGAAAAGATTAGACTTTCAAATACACCAGGATATCTGGAGTTCAAAATTACCCAATCATTGAAGAATCAAAAGCCATGCACCAAAAACATTACATGTAAACCATTATTTTGATGTGTTCTTCTGTAACAGTGCTTTCTGATCCACTTTGTTAACCATATTAAAAACATTGATTATAAAGTAATACTTCAGTAAAAAATAATTTTGTAATCTGTGTTTTTCTTTCAGGGCAATTAAAGCATTTCAGGAGGCGCTTTATGTTGATCCCAGCTTTTGTCGAGCCAAGGAAATTCATTTGCGACTTGGGCTTATGTTCAAAGTGAACACAGACTATGATTCTAGTTTAAAGGTAGGTTTAAGTCCTTTCAAATTGAATTAACATTTCTTAAAAGTCGTGTGTTGCATCTTAAAGCTGCAAGGAATGCATAAGCACAGAACAGTCACTGAACACCTGCTACGGAAGTAGAAGTACTTTGGTGTGAAGTGTCTTAGTCTAAACAGAATAAGGATAGGTTTGAGGTGTGTGAGGTGCTACACTCCAGATCAAAAATTTGGCGTAGGGCTCTTGGTAAAACAGTGAACTTTGGCTGAGACTGAGGTTGTACCTAAAGCTGAAGGAAAAAATAAAACAAATAGCAGCTTGGATTATTTGATTTTTTATTTTTATACTTCTTTTTTTCACCTAGCTTCCTTGTTGTAAAATGGAAGTTCTTGGAATTAGTAAACTAGAAAGTTTTTATGCAAAATAATGTCATTTTTTAATATAATTGTTACTTTTCTAGCAGTTAATTATTCATTCATGTCCTGGCTTGAGAGTCAGCTTCTAAGGCGAGAGTTTCTGGCTGATCAGTTGGAAATGGTTTGTGGTAATACAGCACTTTGTTTCTTCTGTACTTTTTCATATTCCTTACTATTTACATTCTTTTCTGGTCTCTGATTGTAATCTGTCGTTTAATCTCCCTCCACTCAGCACATTTGCCCATGTTTTCCTCTTTCCATTTTCTACTTTGCCCACATGTCCTTTCCTTCCTGGCCTCTAAATTTAGCTGTTACTTGCCTTGGAAAAAGGAAGTGTTCTTTTAACGGAGTTGCGTGTGGTGGGAAATACACTTGCAGGGCTGAGAATTTTATAATTAAGTGTAATTTATAAACACATTTCTGCATATTAATCTTTCCTAAAAATTTCTGGAAATAATAAGTGTTTTGTTTTCAAGACTCTTATGGCTTCCTTTTCTTGGCAGATTGTTTTCTTGGGTTGTCAGAATCACATTGTCCAAGATTTGAAAGAATAGAATGTTACTCTCAATTTTTCCTTTCAGTAGTTGTGATAGAGGGAAGCAGTTCTCACCCCAGGTTTCCCTTTTGATCCAGAGTCCAAGGTTTCACCTACAGAGACAGGTGGAGTTGGAAATTGTGCAAAGGAGTAGAAAAGATTCCACGCAATGATTGGCGAAAGAGAGCAAGGAGAGGTAGAGGTGGATCACTGTTGAGAACAGGATTATGTGTGAGCTTGGGTGATCCTGTTTCTTTATACTTGGGCACAGATTTGGTATTTCGTGATATATAAGGAATAAAACAAGTGCTGAAGTACATTTTGGTTTTATTTTTAAAGAAGCTGGGACAAAACAAGATTAAATTTACAAGGAGGTGGTCATCTTGCTATCAAGTAGTAGAAGAAACTCATTGATCTCAAAGGTCTTTTCCAACCTAGTTGATTATATGATTTTAGTTTTTGATATGAATTGGTCAAGAAATAGATAACCTTTTTCTGCTGTGCCATAAAAGTTACAATTCTGTCAGTGAATCAGGTATTTAAATAAATAGTATGATAACTCAATCTAAATCATTTCTTGTGTTTGATGTTCACAAGTTTGCAAAACAAGTCAGTCACTTCCTATGTGGATTTTGAGTATACCAAACTTCAAGTTTTCAAAACACTAGCTACAAATGGGAAAAACACTGAAGTAGTATTTTGAAAACAGAAGGAAATTAACCTTTTTTAATGCAAAATTATCATGATTCCTCTGTTTTTATGTGGCATGTGGTTAAGTCACTTTAAGAAAACAAATGGCCACAACAAAAGCAGGTTACCCTGGAGCAGAGGAATGGTCTTCAAAGGATGGTGAAATGAACAGGATAGATGTTTGCATTAAAGATGGTTTCATGTTTTTCTTAAAGCAGTATAACTGCAGGCTGTTCCTAAAAGTTTGCCTCCTTTTCCACCCTGCAGTCCTGATTGCATCATTCAGCACCCTCAGCTGCGTTGAATCGAGTGATTTGTCATTTTTTGCATTTCCCCATTTGCAGACTGAGGTGGGTCAGAAGTCTGAGCCAGCTGAGCTTGAGATTGCCCAGTTGGTACATCCAGTGCGAGGTTGATGGAATGGGAAGGAGGGGATGGAGCTCTCTCATCCCCTTCTGGTTCCAGATGTAATGAGAAACTGCTCTGGAATTACCAACTGAGACGCCTGAAGCAGAGGTTCTGGTTTGCTTCCTTATCTTTGGAGGTTGCAATCCTTAGTAAAGAATAACAGGAACAAAAGAAAAGATCCCTTGGAATAATCCAATCGGACTTGAACACTTGAGCTGTTTCCAGGTCACCTCAGATTTATGGTACAGTCCAAGGGTTTACCATCTTTGTTTGAAAACAAAGTGTTACTGATTGAAACTTATCAGTTTATACATCACAATGTGTCCATTGAGAAGACTAGAACAGGGCTGTAGCATCTTTAAAAGCCAATCTGACTGTGATTTTGAAAAACCACACCTTAAACCAGAGCTCTGAGTGACAAGAGTGTTACAGACAAGTCAAAAAATGCTTCCTTAGTGTGCGCTGGTTATGCTCAAGCATGGGGAGAGGAAAATGGGGAAGGGATGTGAGGAAAGAGTGTGAAAGGATGTTTTCACACAATGTCTATCACCCATTCTCAGACAATGTTTGTCTCGTCCTCTGACACACACAGTATCTCATCTTCGAACAAAAGAAAGATAAGAAACCCAAAGCAATGAAAAGACAGAGTTGTCTTGTGCCTTTTTTTGTTTTGTGGACGTTTTTAAAAGGATCCAGGATTTTAGAGGGTAATTTTGGGAGTTGGGATCCAGCCTGCTAGTGACTGGCCTTGAGCACAGAGCCTTTCCCTGGGGCTCTTTGCCCAGTTTGAGCACACCGTTCACACTGAGGCAGAAAGTGGAAGTAACTTTTCATCTGGTGTTTGCTTGTGACTGCTCTGGGTTTCACAGATTGTACCAACGTTGCATTAAAGTACTTTGAAATATCATAATGTTTTTGATGGTATTTAAACATTCATGTTAAATCTGTAATTGCTAAGAATAAACCATTGCCAACAGATGAGTCATTGTCAGTAAGAGTCATTGTCAGTAAGAGTCTTCAGGCAAAGGGGGAAGATGGGAGTCTGAAGGTCATATATTCCATGTTTTTCACAATTTTAAAGCATTAACATAAATCATCTGTATTTTATGTAAGCAATTTAAGCACAAAATTAATTTTTACTATTTTAAGATGTTGATGATCAAGATAATTGCTAGAGTGCTGTTTAACAAGCATAAAATCAACTCCCAGTGTTTTTTCAAAATCAATTACTGGTTTTGCCTATTCTGCAGTTAAGACTTGCAAATTACTATGAGAACCCTTGACTTTCTCTGTTACCCCATTGCCATAAGCTCTTGCAACGCCAGTGCTGTTGAAAATTACTTGGCCTTCAGGCTTACATTAAAGAAAAAAAAGTGTCCCTTCTGGTGCAAAAGAAAACAGTCCTTGTGTAACCTGACAGATGGGGCAGTGTTACCTTCAGAGGCGAGACATGAAAGCTGAATTTGCCCCATTCATCAGAAAAGTACAATTAATTCCAAAATTAACTGGCAGTGACTTGGATGGATGGATTTTTTTTTTAAAATTGATGACTGTAGCAACAACATGCTACTAAGGTTTACCTCACAGTCCAACCTTTTCACAGTTTACTACGTCCTGCTGCCCATTTCCTGTTCACCATTTCCTACAAGTAACACAAGGAATACTGTGTTCAATGGTGGTAGGTGTGGTGGCACTGTGATAATCTGAAAGGGGAATAAAGCAAGGTCTCTAGGAATATAATATATCTTTTTACTCATTGGGTGAATGTAGTTGGAAAAAATATTCATACTTCTGAGTACGTGCCACGTTATTTCTGTCATGTCACTCTCTGTCCTGGTCATTTTCCTATTTATTGAATATATTTTTTCAGTTTTGGCCTCCATTTTTCATAGATGTATGTAATCATCTTGTCTTGCGTGTGTGTCTCAGTTCTCCTCTTAAGTATTATTGAATCTTAAACAATTTCTAGCAAATATGTGGGAATTAAAGATTTCACAGAGAATTTCCGAGGACATTCCGGTATGACTTACTGCTCCAGAGCCTTTTGAGATCTGGGAGCTGAGCACCAGGTGACAGCTATGGGAAACCAATCTCCCTTCTGGTGCTCATCCTGCTTGGTGGTGTTGAAGTCTTGTAGTGTTTTTGGTGGGGAATTAGAGCCATGATCCTGAAAGCCTTTTGAATGCAGAATTCATACTTCGGGGAAAAAAAGAAATCTTTGTTTTTTATATTTATTAGATTGATAACATTGAAGGAACAGTGAGGGCCAGAGGGCAGATTTGCTGAGGATTTGGTTTTATGAGGGGAAGCTTTGTTTGCTTTTGTTTGGAGATTTGTGGTGGGGGAATTGTGTGGGTTTTGTTGGATTTCGTTTGGTTTTTGGGTTTGTTTTTGTTTAATGGGTGGTCAGTAGGAATGCTGGACAGGAGCAGATTGGTTTATAGCAAACAAAGCAATGTTTTGCTTTGGGAATTCTATTTGGTTTTATTACAGGTGCACCCTGTACCCAATAACAAAACCATTAGAAGAATGAGAACTAAATTTCTAAATGTTATCAATTATCTGCCTTTTAGTAAAAATACTGATTCTGTCTTTCACTTACAGAAATTTTTCCTACTTCTTTATACACAAAACAGTTATTCCAGTAGTTTGCTTCAGGCTTATGCTTTCATCTTGCCTGTAAATCATCAATTTAAATATAAATTTAATGTTTTAATTATTCTTCTAAAGATTCTCATTTTTTAGTAATGTTAAGACATGCTGCTTATATTAGGATAAGAAAAAGGCTGCAAAAGAATTGAAATTTATTGGGAAAACGTGCATGAATTGTATGAATATGCATGAAATATAAAGAAATTAAATACTGATGTACTGATGAACAGCTTGAAGTACTTATTTATAGTCAGTCAGACACTTTTCTATCACTTATTCAAATATTTCTCTTGTATATATATATTTATGAAAGATATTTTTAGCTAGTGCAGCTATTATATGCCAGCACATAGCTGTTATAGACATATCATTCATTTTTTATGTTCTTTCTCTGAGTAATAAGTAAACAAGTATTTAGGAAAGTGAAAAATTGTGATTTCGAGCCTTTGTGTGCTGTTTTACCACCTAGTTATCTTTCATATGGGCTTAGATTAGTAATTCTAAAGTTTAAACATTGTACATGGAAACCTTATGTATTTTAATTATTAAAAATAACTAGTCAAAACATATATGGTTATGAGAAGTTTCAGTTTCTTATGTATAGTTTTATGTCTATAATTCTACGAGAAGCAGCTACTTTTTAAGGTAAAAAACGAAGTGAAGGGCTGTGGCTCTTGCAAGTTGGATATCCAAGATTTCAAGCACTTCACACAAAAAGCGTTGTGTGGAAAGCGAAATGAAATGAATCAAAAGATAATTTCAATACAAATTTAAGTGGATGGAAAGCAACATTTGGAATTGAAATTTCTCTCTTAGTCTTCGTATTTTGCATATGCCAGTGGTGGAAAGACACATACAAGAAGCAGAACCATGGAAGTTTTTTAATGCAGCATGGCACTGTAATGAAACTGCAGGAGAGTTATTAGTGTAACTGGCTTTGACGGTGGATAATGATACCACAATGTCTGGCCTACAGACTGTTCTCTTTTTGTTCTCTCTTACCTAGCTTCACTCAGGTTTTTGACTAATTCCTGTAAAAGAGAATTACAGGTGTATTTTAGAAATGTCACGATTAGAAAGAGGAGTAAGTGCTAAAATTGAGTTACTGTGCTGTGTGCTGTCTTCGGTCATTTGGGAGGTGGAGAAGACCCCACCATGGGAAGAGGAAAAGTTGATTCAGAAGTTGAGCATTCAAGCTGATGATATTGGTGCTGGGTGGAGCAACCCTGGAGTTATGGACAGACTGGGGAATGATGCAGTGGAGAGGAGTGCTGTGGAAAGGGACCTGGGGGTCCTGGTCA
>VWZT01015731.1:86972-111972 GCA_013397055.1 Pachycephala philippinensis
AGGCACATGGTGTGAGTCTTGGGGATGGTGCTGTGCAGGGCCAGGAGTTGGACTCGATAATCCTTTTGGGACCTTTCCAACCCAGGATATTCAGTGATCCTGATGCACTTCATTCGTGGACCTTCTCGGTAAGAGGCATCTGGGTGCGGACTGGTGCAGCTTTATTAAGTGTAACTAACTGCAAGGTTGGCAAGCAGGGCACCAGAAATCATGGCAGTGTAGCCACAGGTTCCCGGCAAGGACTGAGCTGTGCTTTCTGTGCAGCCCGGGCGGCTGTGGGGGCTGGAGGCTGAGTCCTGGAACGACCCCAGCTCGGGGCGGATCAGCGCCGTGGCCGTGCTGGTGCTGCGGCAGCGGCGGCAGGCTCCAGCCATCCCGCTTCCCCGTGGCATTTTGTTGCTGCTGGCAGTCTTTCAGGCTGTTAGCACAGGAATAGCTACATTCTGATGTTGCAGAAATAATGCTTAAAATGTGCAGGCAAACGTGAGCGTTGAGATAGCTTTGTGAAAATCACTGTGTAAGATATTGGTCAGTAAATTCAAATGCAGC
The DNA here is from genome assembly GCA_013397055.1 of Pachycephala philippinensis. NCBI lineage: Eukaryota > Metazoa > Chordata > Aves > Passeriformes > Pachycephala > Pachycephala philippinensis. Next base: position 87,522 of record VWZT01015731.1, read on the forward strand.
CTTTTTTTGGCTTGCAGAAATACAGCTTGTATGATCTTTCTGTTTGAAAATAATTTTTCTCTTAGAGCTTGTCAGAACAAGAGATTTTTCAGAGCACGATGCTGCTATTCAGTTTATATGTATATGTGGCCTTTGTTCCTTCTGTCCTCGAGCAGTTTTTTTTTCCCTCCTCTGTCTGTAAGTTGGTTTTTTGTTGAACGTCGGACAAAAGTACCCGAGTGTTTACACTATGCAAACCTTTATCTTGCAAACTGCATTTGTTCTGAGCTCGGAAAGCAGCGGAGAGCAGCAGGATGAGCTGCTGTAGCAGCACATGGAGCGTGTCCTCTCCTGACCCTCTCCCCTGGTCCCAGAGATGCCTGGCAAATGGAGGCTTGGCACTCTGCCCCAGCTGGTTACACAAGGCTCTCCGTGTCCTACTTATCTGAACAAAAGCTGCTCTGAGCAACACGGGCATCACACCTAGGTCACACAGGCAGAAAAAGCCATCTCCTGACAGAATTTTACTGAGTCATGATGAAGCTTTCCTTCATGGTAAGTCGGTGAGGATTGTCAGGTTTCAGATGATGGCTTGCCTTGCTTGCTGAATAAATGGAGAGCCGAGAGCTATTAAACTTGCTGATGTCACCCTGGAGAGGAGGAGGGAGTAGAATCACTACGTTGAGGTCTCAGGTTTGGATGTAAACAGAGACAGTACTGAAAATCTTGCACTGAAAAGAAAAGGGTTCGTTTTGCTTTTGTCATTTATTGATTAAAGGAACAACAAAACCCGGGTACTTGCCTCTTAAATTGTAAAGAATCAGTGTTAATTCTATGAGAGAAAGCATGTTAAGTTACCTAAATCAGTGTCAGATTACTGTTACTTTACTACCAGACCTAGTGCTTTCATCAGTTCTCTTTATATGGAATCCACTGTACTTCTCATCCTTGGAAAGGTTATCTTCAGAATTGTTTCCACAATCAGAGGCAAGTCAAGGACTCCAGAGGAGATGGAATAGGCTGTAGATAACTCTGCAATTACAGATGGCTACAAATCAAGGTGATTTACGGCTCGGATGATCTTAAAGGTCTTTTCTAACCTAAACGATTCTGTGATTGTGCCTTGAGCCGCAGCCCTTGAGGAGAGCCTGTTAGTTTTTAACATTCAGAACACTGCCTTCTAGGTAAATCCTCTTACTGGGGATTTGAATTTCTATAGACTGCTGTCTGCCTTGAGGTATTGTGTGTCGTCTCTGAGCTGCAGCGGCCTCTCCTGCATAACAACTATTCCACACAGCAGTAGCCAGCTCAGTGCTGCAATATTTGAGAGGGGTGCAGATGTTTGCCAGCCGCTGCTGTTGGTTGCAGAAATGGAAGTTGGAAATTATTACTATTTTTTTAATTTTGTGGTGCTGGTAATTGTGATTAGCGGATCTGCTTTTGGCTGACAAGGTTGATGTGTTAGAACGCGTGCATGGGGTTTTTTTTGTCTGATTTTGAATACTTAACGGGGAGCTATGTATTATTTATCTGGCGAGAGGTGTAGGTTTGCTCGTGTATGTGCATTTCAGAGGTTCTTGGTTTAAAAGGTTCTGGGGTTTCTGTGTATTGCTGTTAATTGTGTTGACTGTCTAGTGCAAACGGTGTATTTTTCTGTAGTTACTGGCTTTGGTTTATCAATTTCTTTACCGTTTGTAGATTACTGAACAGTGCAAGTAGAAATCTACCACACTTAGGAAATTTTCATAATGTGGATTTTGAATTTCAAAAGTCGGCTACTGTAGCAGTGAATATTTAAATTTTTAGGAGGCATTGCTGAGAATATTTCTGCTTTTTTTTTTTTACTGTATAGCACTCGATACTCTTGGGGCATACTTATATATTAAAATGATTGGATTTTCTTATATGGTTGCCTGCATTCTCTCAGTGAGTCTCACTGCAAAAACCCTTCAGAAAAGCTGCTACAGAACAGCTGTCAATCCTTTCTCTTTAGATCTGCTTATTTTTTATAATAGCATTGCTAGGTGAGAGCAAATCTGTTCCATTCTGCTTTATCTTTTCATAGTAATTGTAAGTGACGGTGCAAGATGACACATCTGTACAGGAGGGATTTTGTACCTTTTAGATCGGTAACACTCACTTGTACAGGCCAGAGCCTTTTTTTTCTCTTGGCAGGCAAAATGCAATTTAAGATAGAGCATTTTATTTTTATTTAGGTTTGTTTTTTTTTTAAAGTTGTCTGCTTAGTAGAATCACTATGGTAACAGACTAAAGGATGTCTCTGAGACACTCAACCTGCATTGCAATGTAAGTGAGGGGAGACTGTGAGTTGTCTGCCTGCTGAACAGTAGAGAAAGGAACAGGCACAGCAGAGAAATAAGCTAATAATTAGTATCTGTAATCTATTATTTAATGCTTGCGCTAAGGTTAAAAAGTTATTTTACGATGTGAACCATTGGTTTTTGTGTTCTCTTCTGGGGCGATATTGCTAAGATGTTCATTATAAATTATGAATTTGTTGTTGTTATTCAGCTTGAATTTGGTTCATTTTTAAAATGCTGTTGTTTATTACAAATTATGTGGATGAAGTGAGTGAGGAGGAAGCTGCATCAGTGCATGTCAGAGCTCATGGGAGTGTCAGCATTCTTCTTATGTCTTGTGGATAATACATTAATTTTCTAATTTTTTCTCCCTATTAAAATTAGGGTTTTGGGGAAATGTGATGGTCTGATAAAATCCTACAAGTCTTAGAGATGTGTTTTGTACAGACGTGCTGTACACAAGGAGCTATTATGACCATGAGGAAAGTTAAATAGCATCTAATAGCTCTGAGTACAACAATACTGAATATGTGTTGCATGCATCTGTTGATACAGATTTTTTTTCTTCCCAGCTACACCAGTAGGCTCCCAGTGCCACCTAGTTTGGCATCCTGAATAGCTGGAGCTAAGATATTTTACTTAAGCTAAGAAAATAAAACATACTCAAGTGTCAGTCATGTTTTGCCTATTAGAAATCACCTGAGACTGTATTTTGTAAATAACTGTATTTATTAACAGTAGTGTTTCATAGGGTAACTCCTGGGCTCCTGTATTCCTAGGCCTTTTTCTCTACTGAACCAATATGTCAATTGAAATTTTACACCGTGTGGGGATTTTCTTGGAAGTTTATGGAAAAGTTCAGAGGCACTGGAGTTTCTGTGCCTGTTCCATTCATTTTAATACACTTGTGTCTCAGACTAAATAGTGATCAGTGAATTAACATGACACTTGCAGACAGACTTCATTGCTCTGCTTTTGTGACCTTCTATATGGAAGAGTGAAAAACTTACCTCAGAGCTAAAAATGCAGAGATGTTTTAAAAGATACTTTCCATGTTCCTTGAGGAAAAGTGATGAAAATTAAACAAGCTTTAATGTTTAACTGAACTTTTCTCAACGTCTGGAGGAGAGGACGTGAGAACTTATGAACTCCTTGTGAACTCATGTTTTAATGTAGACGTATTCATATTAAATGCTTTTTGACAAGAGTTCAATTTTTTAAAGACTTAAAATTCACTCATTTTGTAGGAAGAGTGTTCCATTTTTCTAGATAGACAGATTGAGAACTTAAGTATTAATCTCCATGAGGCTGTGAGCTGGTATGTCTGCAGTCCCAGCTGTGTATATAGAACTTGATCTTCCAATTTCGACCATTCATTTGATGCCTTCATCCTTCCAGATGCTACTCCAGTTGTTTTGTGAAGGTGTCTGTTGCCATCCTACATTACTAGAAGCGTTGCAGCGTTTGCAATAAAAATTTACTTTCCTGTAGTAAGCTGTTGAACAAAAATTGAAAATTGTTTTCTTTAAGACACATGGTAAAATGCAGTACTGATTTTCAAGTACAAATTGATTTACTCTTAGTAGTTTGCCCAAGTGCTAGTATTACTTTGTTTGAAAAGTAAATAATTCTTTTTTCTTTCCAGCATTTTCAGTTAGCTTTGATTGACTGCAACCCCTGCACTTTGTCTAACGCTGAAAGTAAGTAACCAATAAGTATTTATTTTGTTGTGGATTCTTTTTAAGTCATATGCTCACAACTGTATCAATTTTTAATGAACCAGTGCTTCAAAATCAAAAGAATTGGTCCTGAGAGAGGGAGACTGCAAAACCTGTCTCACTCTCTGAGTGGAGACAGATGTTCCAGTGGAATTGTGCATTGTTTTAGTGAATGGAATAAGTAAAAATTGAGACTTAGCTTATTCATTACTCTGAAGACTTGAATTCTGGAGGAAACTTACTATTTGACCTCTTCATTTATTTATATACCTAGTGCTTGTGCCGTGGCGCACATTTAATAGTAATTATTTAAAACTTCGTGTCATCTTGATAATCTGCAAATTTTCAGTGATTTATTTCGTGCCATTTAAATGTATAGACCTAAAATTCAGCCTCAATCTTAGACTGTAGAAATAAGGAAAAGTAAAAAACTTGATTTTTTGTTTTATTTGATGCTAACTATATATTAGTCTGTATTTGAACTAATCTTTAGTGCAGTGTGATCTATCATAGTCAGCATTTACTGCAGGCTGTAACAGAGTGTCCTGCAGGTGTTTATCCATAGTTAGTGGAATTGTATGCAAGAATAAACATGTGTTTCTCCATGTTTTGGAGTCTGTAAGAATTAAAAGGCAGAGAGTTGTGAAGGAAATTACTCCTTCAGTTTTTAAGGTACCTTCATGCTGTGGCGCTTAAGTTACTACATAAGTCAAACTTCAGAGCCATTGGATAAAATATTTAAAAGCATTTCTTTAAGAATTGGATGGAATTGTGAATGTTCTATCATCAGAGGTAGTGAAAGGGAGTTTGTTCACGTGGCTGAAACTGGCTGTGTCAAGGAGCCAGCAGTGCTTCAAGGCCATCTTCAAAGCATTGTCACTTATCAGGAACAGGCACAGATTATTTTGTAAAAATTTGCAGAATTCTCCCCAAGTCAATAGGCTTTTATTGCTTTTTCTACCAGACACGTGATTCTTTATTGTATTTCGTGTTTGTTCATATTCTTTCTCGCTAACTTTATCAGTTTTCACTAAATCCCTGAATTCTGTAAGGTTTTCCTAACCCTTCCCCCCCAGTCCCCTCTGCCCCCAGATTTGTGTAGAGGGGCGGCCCCATGTAAAGGCTTCACTGCCTGACAAACCCAAAGGAAGAGAGGGAACAGGAATGAGAGGGGCTTGGGCAGGTGCCCCTGTGTTGTGGGAAGGAAAACTGTACCCCCTGCCCTGGGGTGTTGGGTACCCTCACTGAATGCTCCATTTACTCCTCCCCCTTGCATTTCTAAAGGCTGGGTGAAGTAGCAGCATTACACTGAGTGTGTTCCTGAGAAATGTTTGAGTACTAAGCATCTCTTCTTCCTATTTAGGCAGTCTCTAATGTGACATCTTTAATTTTCCTTTCCCCTCCAAGGCATCACTTCGTTTTGGAGCTTCACACTGAAAGGGTTTTGTTATAGGGGAAAAAAATAAGAGAGAGATTTTTTAGATAATGAACTCTGGAAACAAAAGCAGGGTTTTTCTTTCATCATTACAGAGTGAAGTTTGATGATGCAGTGAACATAATGGGTGTGTTATGTGCCCTTTAGCAAGGAACACAAAAAGTTTATTAAAATTTTAGATGATGCATTTCATTCTGACCTGGTTTCCAAAGTGCACTCGGCTTCCTTCTTTATAGTGAAGGACAAAGCAGTGCACAAAGGAAGATTTTTTCCCTCCCTTATGACCCAGAGTGAAACCCTGAACTCCATGTTACCTGTATGGTAATTTGGTGTCACACTATTCTGTAGCTTCAAGGGAAAGAAATCTGTGTAATTGAAATAAATTGAGCTTGGCTCAAACACAGGTATTTTCTTACTTGTAATCCTCAAGAACATGGAGCAAAAGTCTGTCTCAAAGGAACTTTTCTTTCCTCATCAAAGCAGAATGAGGATTACATTCATCTCAATTAGCTTTAGCTATCTACCAGTCCATGGATAGTCCAGGTTAGCAGTTCTCAAGTCTTTTCTGTGATGATTTGAGCAGTGTGAGGGTAATTTTCCCTCTGCTTTTACTCTCAAACAACTTTCATTTTTCTTTTTCCAGCCAGCAATCTTCTTGCCTGCACGAGCTGCTGGTAGTATTATGGCATTCTGGGCCATTTGTATGAGGAATTGAAAATGCTTAACAGTGATAATCAGAATATCACCTATAATTAACACTTATTTGAGTTTAACAGGGGAAAGACAATTCCTAAAAAGGAAGAAAAAACGACTTAAATTTAAGATCCCATATAAAACTGGCAGTGTGAAACGTAATGTTCTGTAACTCAGTAAGTCTGTTTTTTGGCAGCTGAATGAAAATGTTTATTTCTAGCTTGGTTATGTACAGAAAGTACTACCTGCGTTCTCTTCCCTCAGCTTCAAGAGATTTTGTTGCTAAGTTTACTGAAAGGTTAATGGACTCTGTGTTTCAAGATACAAATAAAATCCATGGAGTGCTTTTCTCAATATTTATTTGCAGTTTTTGTGCTTTGTTAGGATACAGTTTCATTTTCTGTCAGGTCTGGTATATTAAGTGTAAAATATCAATGTAAAATAATACTCTCTTGGTGTCTTCAAAATGTAATATTTCTTGGGTTTGCATTGATAAATTTGAAATATTGTTTATCCCTCACTTCAAAGCAACACATTGTAATTGCTGTTGTTCATTAAAACTAATAATTTTGGTTTTCCCACTCTTACAGTTCAGTTTCACATTGCCCACTTATATGAAATCCAGGTAAGATTTAAGCTCATTTTCGTAAGGTGTGGTTGAGTTTCGAACTATATGATGTAATCAGTCTGTGGAATTCAAATTATAGATGCTCTAGTAAAGTTCGACTTAAGTCTTGAATCACTCAAGAAACTTTATTTGCTTTGGCTAAATTAAAAACATTTTTATGTGGAGTGTCATGCTATAAAATTGAATAGCTATCTTAATAAACATATATTTACTAATCTCCCAATTCGAGTTAAAAAAAAACCCCAAAATACAACTTTTAGGAAAATTCTTTTATGAGATTATATATATATATTTAAAATGTTAAATATAGATTTAAAAATACAAAGTTTCTCAGTTCATGAATATGTATTCATATTGTTTCTCATATACACACAGTTGCCCAGGTGCCTTTTAAGTATATTTGAAAGTTTCAAATTTAAGTGCAATTCTAAAAGTTTTTAAATATTCAAATTCAATTAAGGCATGTGACATTAGGGATCTGAGGTCAACAGCAAATAGAGCTGTGCTACTAATTCTGTGTCATATCCTACCACTGAGCTTTTCAGGTGAATTTTTGGGAAATTACAGAACTTCCTGAGCTTCCAGAATATAAGTAAATTGAAACCAAGTGGATACTGAGATGGCTATGGTATATTTGAGATTTGACTGCCTGGTTACATGTTGTAGATGTTGTGCCCTTTTACCACGTTTATAGGTATCGTGTGCCTGAGGAAGGGATGTGACATGAAAACAAAACCTCTGTAAATGAAATAGATGACAGACATAAGCTGTATTTTCAGTCAGTTAGAAAGTAAGTGCTGTCTTTTGATGGCACGGTGAAAAATGGCCTTAGGTATTTCTATAAAAATAAAAGATATAAAGCTGATAAACAGAATATTTTTCTTTTGACTGCTTTTGGTGCAAAGCTGTATGACAGGACAGAAATCTCCCATCCCAACGCACCATTAAGCAACTTCATGGATTGTTGTGGTTCTTACTTGGCCACCATCCAGATTCCATTCAACACATCAGTTCTGTTTTACTCCAGCACATCAGGAGAAAGTTGAACACCCCAGGTCACCGTGCCAGGTGTCCTGTATGTGTGTGACCAGTGTTAGCTGTGCTTAAGCTGAGCTTTCTGCTGACAAATACAGGCAGCAGGAACTTTGTGTTAATGCAAGTCAAAGCAAAAAAGTTTCAGTGCATTCTGCTCTCAGGTTTGGTTTGTCTCACGGTTCTGGTTGGGAGGGGTATCTTGGTTTCTGGAATTTGACCAGAACCAAAAGAGAACCAAAAGACTCCTGGCTTCATTCTTGATATGACCTCTGACACAATGAGAGAGGTTTTGGAGCCAGGCTGGTTGCACAGTTTCTTTTACGGGACACAATGAAACAGTTTTTTGAACCCCTCCATATGCTTGAAAATTATCTACTCTCTTAATATGAATGAAAAAATTAATTCATTCCTTAATTAAGTACCACAGTACTGCACTTTAAATGATGGATTGCCAGGCTCTGGACAAGAGACAAGCCTGGTGCTGATGAGAATTAGCAGTGGGTTTTATGGTGTTTAATGCTGGTTTCTGTTGTTTCACGTGTGAAAGTGAGATGGCTTGTACAGTGTCTAAGGAAAGATGCTGGATTGGGTTCTCCTCCCCTCTTCCATTTCTAAGACCATTCATGATGCAGCCAAACATCAAGGACTTTGTAATTAGCATATTGATGTAAACAAAAAGTTCTTTCCTGTGAGGGTGGCGAGGCCCTGGCACAGGTTGCCCAGAGAAGTTGTGGATGCTCCATCCCTGGAAGTGTCCAAGGCCAGGTCAGACAGAGTTTTGAGCAACCTCATCTAGTGAAAAGTGTCCCTGCCTATGGCAGGGGGTTGGAATTAGATATCTTTAAGGTCCTTTCCAACCTAAACCATTTTGATTCTATGAAATAAAACCAAATCTAAACATTGTGACAGGTTTTGTTAGTATTTTAAGGCATATAGGTAAACAGATTTCTAAAAGGTAAATGATACAACAAATAACAAAAGTAAAAAATACTCTAGGTCTGAAAAACATGCTCTATTTTGATAGGCCTTTCTGAAGTCTCCTGAGCCTATAAACATATTTTTCGAAGTGTGAATATTAGGCACTAATATTTACCTAATTTGACATCTGGATTGCTGCCTCTGCTGTCATGCTCTACAGTGAACTTCTGTTCATTTGCTTAACATACATAGTCATAAACTACAAATTTTGTTCTCGATGCTAAATTTAAATTTTTTCCTGATTGTTTTTCTTTTGCTGGACATGGATATTTTATTTATTTATATTATTTGTTTTCTTACCAGTTGTCTGCATTTCATGAACACCAATTAAAAATCTTTTCTACCAACTTCCCCTTGTTCCATTTGAAAGTATGTAATTGCTGCTTTAATTTTTCTTCCTCACTAGAATAAGGTTTTAAAATCACCAGAGTTGTCTTTCGTGATTTTGAGATTTCAAAAACTTGATAACATTTTTAAATTCTAGTAGGTATTTAATTGTTTAGAGTCTTCTTCCCAGCTGTCCCTTCAAAACACAAATACTCATTACTGGGTACTCCTTGCTTAAAACAAATGTAATTAAGCTGTGGTCATTTGCATTTAGGTGGCCTCATTTATTTTAATACACTCTTCATCTGTTTGCCAGGATGAAGTCTAATGTTGAATTATCTGAAAGCATATTTCTGGACGAGGAGGCACAGAACAGTTAAAAATTTAAAATAGGCTGACTTTTAAGCAGTTATTGTTAGGGAATGCAAAGATAAGTGCTGACGTTATTACCAGATAATTCAGCAAATCATCATTGAGAAGTCTTAACCTTTAATATATACGAAACAGCTCATACAGTTCACAGAAGTCAAGAAAGAGCCCAGTCCTAACCTGGAAAAGTGTTTTCTGTACCAACACCTCTTTGTATAGGGAATTGAAAATTGAGTGTTTCCAGACTGTAGGCACACCTAAACTACACAGCAGATAATAAGATGTCATACCTTCATTATCTAAGCATAATCCTTTTAATTTTACATGTGGTGGGACTCTTACCAGGACAACAAATACCTTGAAAGAGGCAGTTCAAAAATACCGAAGGAAGGAAAGAGGCAAAACTGTACCAGCCACCAGTTACTGATGATCTTTGTTTTTGTTACAAATTTCCTGGGAGGAGTTTGTGTGGGGTTTTCTCAGATGTAGATTCACATTCAAGTATTCCCCTTAAAAGCAGAATATTCATAATAGTGTAAGAACCATTATGCATGTGTGAGGAGTTGACAAAATTTAATCATTTGCGAGTTTCCCTCAATTATTTTAAGTAGTCAGTTTCTATTAAATACTACATTTATGGACGTTATTCTCTTACCGTATATATACGTCACTCATTAAAGCTTTCATATGCACTGTATGCAAAAAAAAAATTCTAGAATTTTTTGTCAATGTGTTTGTGTGCTGCCAGTGCTGTGAAATCGTTACTATTGGTGATCTGTTGTAAGCTCTATGATTAATCCATTTACTTTTTTCCTTTTGCAGAGAAAGTATCACTCTGCAAAGGAAGCTTATGAACAGCTTTTGCAGATCGAAAACCTTCCTGCACAAGTAAAAGCAACTGTCTTACAGCAGTTAGGTATGTAAAATGAACTTTTATTTTCCTCTGTGTTACGTTTTTTCCATCTTTGCCTTCAGCAGTGTTTTTTAAGGCTCCGTTTCCAAAGCGAGTCTTAGACACACTGCGCCTGGTACGTGAGATTTTCACCCAAATAGAACGTGTAGCAGTAGATAGTCAAGTCAATAAGAGAGGAGGAAAATATTTTAATTAAACTTAGAAAATTAAAAAGCTCTTAGACTTGCTGCAGTATGTGTGTTAGGTTTTGGGCAGTGAGAGGGTGGTCTTTCAGAGAAAGAGGGCAGCAGTTGAAATCCTGTGTTCTCTGTTCTGCCTCTGATAACATCCCTTGAATAGCCAGGCTAAATGTAGCAAACCTAAATACTTTGTGTCAGACTAGAAGAACATGGCAACTGAAAAATTTACCTTTTTTTTTTCCTCTTTAATTATACTACGTAATGAAAACCTATTTCTGTAACTAAAAGGTTTATCATCAGGTTCCGTAAAAAAACCCACATAAAAAGTGAAAAGGAATTTTTTTTTTAAATTGTCGTTTTCCATGTTTATAGAAAGCTGATAAATAATTTTTAGACAAGAATATCTAAAAAGTGGGTAGAATAAAATGCTTTTGTCCTCTATACCATATAAAAGTATTTCCAGAATATTTTGTTAAAATTGTTCAACCCAGTACAGAACTTCTTCATTCACCTTCTCCATGTTCTTCATCTAATTTATTATTCTAAATGTTAATTTATCCTGGTTATGCCCATTTTTATTTTTTTTCCCTCTTCACATAGTGGTCATTTTAACTCAGATTTGTAACTGGCATTAAGTTATGGCCACAGTGCTTTCTTTTTCTGTGATGCAGGTTGTGTATGGATTTGGAGTGGGATAATTTGTGCTCTGTGACAAAATGTCAGAATCAGTGGGCTAATTTTGAGTCATCTCTGTGAAATCACAAGTGAAACTGCTGGAGGAGTTTGCTGCAGGAGTCCGAGTGCTGCTCTTTTTGCTGTCACAGGACAGTGTTGCTTACATCTCAGTAAGCCCTTTGGATTTTCTTTTTTAGCTTGGCATTATGTCACCTAGTACAAATTGTCAGCAGTTTCATCCAGAAAGGCTGTGCATCTGATCAGTGGAAGACAGGCTTCTCAAAAGAGCTGACCAGTTCTTTTTCATCTCTGTTTGATGTATGTTGCCACAATAGAAGCAAAGGCACATGGCTGTATTCATAAAATCCTGCCACAGGTCTCTGTGCTAGCAGTAAGAGCAGTGACTTTGAGAATTGTCTGCTGTCTGAAAACTGGATTAACTCTCTTTATTCAATCAGCATAGGTCACCCAGTTTTGTTGTGTGGGTAGCTGCTATGTGGAGAAAGGGATAGAGTGGTCTTAACTGGAACATTGAAGGAATAATGCCATTTCCTTTGCTCTTCTCTGTTAACAGTGGTATTTATCAGAGTCTGGTGTTTATCGCAGATTTAGTCTTTAGCAGCTGGTAATAAAAACACCTCCTCAGGAAGCACAGTCCGGGTGGTGCACTGCTGCTTCGAAAAAATAATAGGAAATACCTGCCATCTGCCAGAATGCTACTTGCAAAACCCAGTCAAAACATACTTGTATTTGTATTTCTATATTGAACTCTTTTTTTCTTTTTTCACTTTGACAGAAAAAAAATCAGTTTGAAAATAGCTTTTGTTTATTTTCCTTAGCTAGTTAATGTTTATTGAGCCAGATTGGAATTTAGGCAAGTTCAGATGCCTTGTGAGAGAATTACTAAAATCTTTGCTCTTGTTGCTGGTTTCCAAAGCTGTTGCTGTGGAGGAGAAGCCTGCGATTCCCAGATAAACAGATACCCAGCTAGTTCAGGTAGACATCACAGTAAGATCTGCACAGGTGGATAAGAGCAGTTTGTTTCTTCTTTCTTTTTGCTGTTACGTTTGCTTTCCAGACAACAGTTCTTTTCACCACTTTGCCCAAAATTACGTTAAATTATTGAGACTGAAGATCAGATGTGTCCCAATATTGTCTCTTCAGTGGTACTCAGCTGTTGCCTAAGGAAGAGTGTAAGAGCAACATAAGCATCTACTTAGAGTTCCCAAAGTGCCCTCCAATGATTTTTGGCTAGGGGCATTCCTGGGTGGAGTCCATGTGATTGGATGAGGTACCCAAGGAGCTGAAATGGGGAGGAAGTTCATTTCTTCAGAGACACTCATATTTACTAAAATAAAAGTGATTTCCACAAGTTCAGTATGAGAATGACTGATAAGCATGAAAAAAAGGTGCGTGAGCCAGGCTAGCACATAGGAGGGATTTGTTCCAGATTTGTTCCAAATGAGATTGCAAAGATCTGCAAAAGAGCATGGAACATTTGTGAAGTATGGACAAGATCTGTGGTTTGGTTTATCATATTAAAAATGTCCCAACAGTGGAAAAATAATCAATTATGCTGGTTGAGAATTGGAGATAGGTCTTGCAAATGGAAAACTGCACAGCTTAGGGGTTTCCCATCACCTTCTTTATGTACATTCTTCATTTTATGCTCAAGAACAGATCTAGTTTCCTCTCCCTGTGCTATTCTAGTGGAAAACTTTTGTTTGCTTTCCCTTTCTTGCTTTCTGCCTTTTTCAACTCCCTGTGCAGGAAGATAAAATTGGGAAGCAACCCTTGTTTCAGCAGAGAAACCAGATAGGGATTGCTGGTTCTCATTTCTGTCTTCTAGAAATAGACTCGTTCTTTTTTATCAGTGAACCTCAGTGAAGATCTCACAAAGATACAACATGTTATCTTTCAATCCAGCAAGGTTCTGATGAAACAGAAAATAGGCACACAGCATTTCTAAAGATAGAGGAAATTGTTTAATGTCTTTTTTTTATCCTTGTTCATAATCCCTGAGCTATTATCTTTATCTCAGGCTCTGTCTGGAACAGCACCTGGTACATATATCCTTAATGTATAGTTACTCAGGTGAATTCCAATAACCAATCTCACAGAAACCTTTTTTTCTTAAAGCACGAGTATTTTCTTTATGCAGAAGAACTTCAGAGGCTTGGGATTTGAATAAAAATCATGGCTTTTTTATTAATTTAATGACACAAAGTTGTGTTATGTGTCTGCAAAAATCACTGGGGTTTTTATTTTTATCTTTTTTTTCCCCCTGGTCAGTAGATTTTTGACTTGATCGATTTTCGGTGAAGATAAAGTACCTTTTTCAGCACTGTAACCACTTGACTCCTAACCTGACATTTCTTGCAGCCCATGAAATATTTGAACTTCTGCTTGTGACCACAATTCTCAAGCAATATTTCTTAAACCACCTCAGGCAAATGTTGTTCAGCAGATGCGATTTTGTTTTCGACAGCCTTTGTTAAAGTTTGAAAGTTGGCAGTCCATTTGCAGAAGTGGTGCGCTGTCTATTAACAAGTGTGAGCCCATTGAATAAAAAAATGAGCTGTATAGAACAGGCAGAATAAAAAACATAAAGGAAAGTGTAATTACAGAGAATGAGGTAAGGCTGCAGATGCTCATCAGTTCAGTCCTCAGTCTTCCCTGTCCGTGCAGTCAGACTTTATCAAAAAGCACAAATTTAGGATGCTGGAAGTTTAAGCTCACAGAGATTTTAAGCAGTCAGGCAGTGCAGGTGTGTGCACAACTCTGTCAGTAATCAGAACTTTATACAAACCTTGGGTATTTTATGAAATCGGTGTCATCGTGTTCCACAAGGGGCTGTGTATGGGTGGGACACTATAAACACACAGAGACAGTCCTTTGTCACATCTCACATTTTACAAATGTTTTCTGAAAAGCAGTGGCTCGTTAATACAAATACATGGCTATTGAGCAAACAGCAAGACATTGCTGAGCACTGTGGTATGCAGTGATTTCAGCAAGCCAGCTGCTGGCCACAAAAGATTTCCTTGTTTGTGCTCATTGTATGAACAGCAGTGAGATGCTTTTGTGGCTGCTTGAAGGAATTCATCTGAGCATTGAGGCAGATGAGGAGCAGCTGGAGAAGGTGATGAAGGTGCTTTGTTTGAAGTGGTAACCAAGCCTTGCATCAGTGCTGGAGCAGAGATGCGTTTTAATGGCATGTAAAATATTATTGGGGAGGATGGGTTGTGGGAGGCCTTTAAAGTGGGGATGAATAATTTGTCTCACGTAATGAAAGAAGAAAAGGCATTTGAAAGAATATGACATGTGGTTAGATTAATTTGTTATGTAGATGAGAGGTGATTGCATTTGTCAAGGTGAATGGAAAGTACATTGTATTAATGAAGAGGAAATGACAATGTAAGAAAGATTCAAGTGGAGATGCAAAAATTTCTAATCAAAATGTAGATATGGGACAAATACAAGGATTTAAAAGAAAAGGAGTAAACAACATAATATGTAGATGTTATACATGCTTTATACATATACATATCTATGTGTGACAGGAAGAATGGTGGCATTTTTCACAATGTCAGGGAAGGTGTCTGTGTTCAGAGGAGGAAAGAGTTAACATTCACTTTTATAGTAGAAGATTGAGCAGTTCATAATTGTGCTACTAATCTCTTAGAAAATTATTTAAACCCAAAAAAGTGCTTTAAAACTACATGAAAGTAATTTTAACTTCGGGTCTTTTTTGTCCTGTAATTTTAGTATAGAACTTTCAAAGTTTTTAAAACTTCATAAGGTTATGTATAAGTGGTTTTATTGCTTGATATTCTTATTTTTAAAGAGACACTAATGCTGTGCCATAAAGTCCTGCTGTGCCAGAGTATTAAATGGTCGTGGGGAATTTCACTTCTGCCATTTGTGGATTCTTTTTGTAGGCTGGATGCATCACACCGTGGATCAGCTTGGAGACAAGGCAACCAAGGAAAGCTATGCTATACAGTATCTCCAGAAATCTCTAGAAGCAGATCCAAATTCTGGTCAATCCTGGTATTTCCTTGGAAGGTGAGAAAAGACTTTATAGACACTGTAACTGTATTTGTAAATTATTTTGAGGATACTCATTATTGTGAATATCTTACACTGTTTTTCTTCTTAATCCTTTCAGAGGAAAAATGAAGGGAAAGTGTGTATGTACCTACTGAAGTCCTAAAGTTTTCTGGGAAGTGTGTAAAAATATAAGGTGCTAACATATTTGGGATGAATATAGAGTGGAAGTTGAAATGAAATATGTTACCCAAGTGGCTCTGCTTTTTTTGTAGTTGTTATTCAGTCTACACATTTACAGTAATCTGAATATATCCTGCTTGGTTTTACCTGTTTCTCCTCCTCCGTCTTCTATTCTCTCCCTCTTTTTTGTAAATTTGCTGTGAATATTGTTACTTTTCTTCATACTTTTTTCATAATTCTTTCTTTTTTTATTTTCTCAGAATCTCCCTCCTAATCTCAGTTTTTGCACTAAAATACAAATATTTTCCTAGGCAGACATCCATTTTTAAAGGGCATGCACAGCAATGTATAGCTGAGACTGATCCATTCTAATGTCTATTTAAGTGTTCAGTTAATTTTGTAGTCTTGGACAGTACTTTTTACTTGAAAAATGACATTCCCAGATGTAAATAATACAGATTTGATTAGTTTTCCTGGTGTCCTTTTTAAGGAAATTGAGTACTTTGCTTAAACCAGCAGTAACTATTGAAATACTCAGGTTTTGGAGAAAGCTCTGAGGGCGATTCAAGTCCATATGTGAACGTGTCAGTTCTGTTGAGGAAAACATTAAAAAAGAATAAGGCAAAAGTAAAATGAATATCCTAACCTCAGTATCTTCCAGCTGACATTCTCGGGGATTCTGGTCACATACAGCTGGAACCTATTTTTGATTTTGTCATGCTAATAATATTTCTCCAGCTGTTTCTGTAAAACAGGGATCTTCAGCCAGCCAGCCAGCCAGCACTGTATCCGAGCATGTGGGGCAGAGGGGCAGGGCAAGTGTGGAGGGAAAGGGAAAATGAGCCAGGGATGATCTTGTGCATCTTATCTTCCACTGGGCTGAAATCCTGCTTTTTCTTCAGTAGTCTCATTCCAGGTGCCTTGAGCAAATTGAGTTCTCAGGCAGGACAGAGCTGGGGCTCCTCCACACGTCTGGCTGCTCTCAGGTGGTCAGGGTGAAGCCTAGGACCCTGCAGACAAGGGGGAAAATTCAGGAAATGGAGTAGAAATTTTAGTGGGAGCATCTCGTGTGCTTTATAGGGAGGACTAGAGGAAATAATGTTGCTGTGTCCCATTTCTCCAGTCCATACACTGGCAGGAGAAGAGGAGAAGAACAGGGTTATGGGATTGTGCATTCACTCTTTTTTTCCTCCTCATGTGTTCCCTTGTGCTATTCCTTCCTCTGCTGTTGTCCAAACCAGACAGCAAGTTGGTTAATGCTGTGTTTCAAAAACACACCTCCAGCAGCCTCCTCTCCCACTGGAAAAACTCCGTCTCCCAAAGTTTTGAGGGGGCCTAATGTTAGTGCTGCCCTAATGAGGGGATTTATGTGTGTGATACACAGGCGGAGTGAAACGTGTCTGTTGGACATCGGGTTAGATTGTCATTGAAACAATCTCCTGAAACACTGTATTCGGACTTAATGGATGTTTTTAGGCAAACTAATACTGTATTTTATTGTATTCCTTTCCTAGTGTGCCTCAAAAATACTTGAAAGAGTGTAGCATGTTTGACAAACCTTTGCCTGTACTGTTCTGCTTGATTTTTATTATTTCCTAGAATAAATTTTCTGTTGTTATTTATGTGTTTTGAAAGTTCTCAGTTCTTTTTCCAACAGGGAAACTTGTTACAAACAATACAAGACACAGTTATTGTTGATTAAACTAGTAAATATATATAGATGGATGTTTGGTCTTGGCTTTATTTGGAGCATTTAATTTTAAAACTGTAGGTATTATTCCCTGTGGTATAATTGTAGTTCTCTTTAATGCCAGAATACCTTGAAATTTGTGCATGAAAAATACTAAAGTAAGACATTATAAAAAAACACAGAATCGCACAATATTTTTTACAAAATTTGGTGCTCTCTATATGCAACAAGAAACTGTTTTGTTCATTACTCAAGTATGATTGAGATGCAAAAAATGAACATTAAAAGTCTCCCAGGCAGTCAGGAACCATCCTGATTGAGTTGGTCCGTATCTCTCGGTAATTCTGTCTTGTAGAACATTAAGTTTTATAACCATTTGTTTGATGAAATAGGTAACTTAATTGTTTCACTGTAATGCTGTCTGTAGATAAATACTGTTTTTATTGACTGATAAGGCATCACAAGTGAAAGAAATGCAAGTCTTTCAAATGTGGTATGACTGTTTTCCTTACAAATGTAGTAATCCAGGGTTAAAGTAGTTTTGGTGTGCTTAAATAAATAATTAGTAATACATGTTAAGATGTTTGAGTCTGCTTATGCCTGGCTTTCAGAAACAGCAAATGTTGAGTGTGTATTTGCATGACTTAACATTTATCAGATCAGTCTTGGTAAGCCATGCTCAGTGATTACCTAAATACTACCCAAGTTCTTTTTTTCTTCTCCCAGGTGCTATTCAAGTATTGGGAAAGTTCAGGATGCCTTTATATCTTATAGGCAATCTATTGATAAATCAGAAGCAAGTGCAGATACATGGTGTTCAATAGGGTAAGAATGATGCAGGGTAATACAGTGATATAATTCCATGCTAATATATATAAATAAAGAATACCAGCTTTTTAACTTTTTTGTGAACTCGGGGGGATTGTAAAGTTTTTTTTATTTGTACCTCCATTTTGTCAGACTTATCCAATTTGAAATTTAGATGATGAATTTATATTTGCTTTCTCAATTTTTAAAAATACTGAATATGTTACGTACATGAATTTTGCACGTTAAAATTTTACACGTTGCTTTTTATTACTATGGTTTATATAATGCCAGTGTTTATTAAGGGGTTGGGGAGGGGGGATGTGTATATTTTTTGTGTCTTGACTTTGTTATTAATTCTCCACTTCACTAATCTTTCTATTCAGTGTGCTGTACCAACAGCAAAATCAGCCTATGGATGCTTTACAGGCCTATATCTGTGCTGTACAATTGGACCATGGCCATGCTGCAGCCTGGATGGACCTAGGCACACTCTATGAGTCCTGCAACCAGCCTCAGGATGCCATTAAATGCTACTTAAATGCAACTAGGAGCAAAAATTGTAGTAATACCTCTGCACTTGCAGCACGGATAAAGTATTTACAGGTAAAACTAACGTTTTAAGCAGGGGAAATACTCTTCAAACACACAGCAGAGGGGAGGGGAGAAGTCACACACGAGTTTAACTTGCAGTTGTTTGTGGTGTGTATAACCTGTTTTCATGTGTACTGTAAGCATATCATAGCCTGTAATATTTTATTTCTTCATTTTTAAGTGGAACTTAATTCCTTATAAACCCTATTTTGCACATTTAATCAAAGCATACTGTTTTACATCATTTTGCTTTTTTCTTTGTATTTGTCTACATTTTTAAGTTCTCATAACATATAGTGAGAATACGCAACACACTATCTTTCACTCTTGTTTGCAATTTCAGAAAAAAGGAATTATGAGACCTCTGAATCCAGAGCTCATCTTTGTTCTGATTCTCACAAAGGTTTATATTCTGGTTACCCTCTTTATACCTAGCACCTTTCTAAACCCCAAAATTTTAAATCTATCCTCTCTTTAAGACATAATTAGCTACAGCATTTAGGAAGATTTCATGGACTTGCTCTTACTAAAGTAGGCTTGTGTTAAATTTGCTTTTTACATAATTTTTCCTAGGCTCAGTTGTGTAACCTTCCACAAGGTAGTCTACAGAATAAAACTAAATTACTTCCTAGTATTGAGGAGGCATGGAGCCTACCAATCCCCGCAGAGCTTACCTCCAGGCAGGGTGCCATGAACACAGCACAGCAGGTGAGAAGTTGGGTTATGTTCTGCAGGTGCCCAGCTTTAAGGGTTCTTTACAATCGGTAGTGGTCAAGCTTATTTTATTGAGCACAGGATTGGCTTTTATTAAAAGAAGCCTTTGATTTATTTGCAGAGGGATATTAGATCAAGGAGCTCCCTATAATGTGGGAGAAATATGGGGGTACCAATTTAGAACCTTTGTGGATTTTCATTATTTTAAAAGATTTCATCTTAAATAGAAATGCTGCAGTGGTTTAATAATCCCGTGAAAGGTACACATTCCTCCATTGATGACCATATGGAAACTGATTTTTCAGTTATTGAGATCAGCTTCAGAATATCTACTCGGCCCTTTTAATATTTGTGGGCTGTTAAAATTATAAAATTTAAAGGAAAGCATTAAGAATATATAGAACCATATTTTTGTCTTCCTTCTGTGATTCTTAGGCTTGTAAACCTCATCATCCAAATACTGAACCTGTACTAGGCCTCACTCAAACACCAATTTCACAGCAATCCTTGCCACTACACATGATTCCTTCTAGCCAAGTAGATGACCTGACCAGTCCTGCCAAGAGGAAAAGAACATCTAGTCCAACAAAGGTATATATCCCGATGAACTAGAGCCCCCTACCAAAATTATATGGAAATATGCATTGAAATGATGCAGCATGCACAGGATTTGTGCTGTAAATTTTAATCCTTTGGCATCAAGGTGGGGAATGTTTTTAGAAATTTCAAAAAACATTTTTCGGTGATGTGTTTAATCAGATTCCAGCTCAGACAGGAGGTGCATAAGGGCAGTGCAGGTTGGTGGCACTATACTGCAGTTGTAGTTGTGACAGTGAAGTACAGTTGTAGTCTGATGATTGAAAGGGAGACAATCATGTCATCCTGTCTATTGCCTTTGCTTATATTTAGAATTCAAGTGTTTCATCATCATGTAATAGTGATATAGTAGATAAAGTATTCAGTTTTAAAAGTAGCTTACATTTAAGTTAATTGCATAATTTGATTTGCTTGTTTCTCCTTATGGTGTTAGGTATCATTAACTTTTTCCTCAGATTACTCTGATACTGTTGGGAGTGGTAGAATGAGACTTGGTGTATTTTAGTACATTCTTTCTATTATAGTATATATTCTTAAATTATTATTCTTGAAACAATTACTAGTTCTTTCATAAATAAGATAAAATCTAGATAGTAAAAGAAATTGTGTTGGCCCTTTGATAGTCACACATTTTAATGTAACGTTTTCTCTCAGAATACTTCAGATGTTTGGAGCAGTGGCCATACAGTGTCACATCCTCCTGTACAGCAACAAATTCATTCTTGGTGCTTGACACCACAGAAATTACAGGTAGGTATGGGAGATCTTCAGAAGCTCTGTTATATTTTTTGTTTCTTCTTCCTTTTAAGAAGGTAAATCTGGGACATGTTCTAGTTTCACGTTTCTGAAATTCAGTGTGAGATACTTCCCAAATAATTCCCAGGGTGTATTTCAAGTTCTTCTAATATTTATGGCCCCTCTATGTGAGATAAGTTCTGTAGCAAACAAAATGATCTCTAGCAGAAATTGAACACTTAGATTGTATGAATTTTATAATTTATAAAGTAAGAACATACAGTACCTCTTTTTTCTTATGACGTTTTAAGGACAGATATGCAGATTGTCACACTCGTGTGCAAAGTGAGTTTTGTGACCCGCTGTAATGTGGGGGATATTGAAAGAGGTGTAGAAGTATTGTAATATCTCTTCCTCTGAGGTAGCTTCTTGCATGGAATTGCATAAACAAATAAGCACATTCTACAAAATGATGGCTCAAATCTGCTAGTGCTTTTCTGAATTTCATGTCACCTAATACAATTATATGAAATGCTAGATCTTATTTTGGAAATCTTGTTTTAGGTGTTTTTTGTCGGGAAGTTTTGTTGTCTCTTCAGTTCATTAGGGCATGCAGTGAGCTTCAGCAGGAATTCTGTATATTGAAAATCAGGCCCTGCTGGAAACTTTTACCCATGCATTCCAGATCCTGCTTTGGATGCAAAGAGAAATAGAAGGGAGCACAGTGCAGAGGCAGAAGGCATTCTCATTAACTGAGCAATGTTCCCCTCAATTTCGATATAGTTCTTCAGCTGTTTCTCTGTCTGAACAATATTGGCTTTATTATACGGTATAATTTTCCCTCCCTGGCTCCCCACTCCTTTGGTCCTTCCTCAGTCATTCTTCTGTACCTCTCTCTCTCTCCCTCAGCATTCTCATTATTTCTCTCTACTTATTTTATATTTTACTACTTTTTCCCCTTTTCAGTCTCACCTTTTTCCAGATCCAACTTCCTCCTCTAAGCAGAACCTCAGTAGGCCTCTCTTGAGTACAGTAGACTGGATGTGCTGGCAATAGCTTGACAAGGTTCCAGCATATATAAATAGGAGAGCCAAAAAATGTATGATGCAAGAGGAGAGTGAATAAAAAAGCCTTTGTTGCATCTTCAAAGTTGGCCTTTCAAAATTGGCAACTCAAAGGCTGGATGGATGTGGCATGTTATATAGACATGCATATATATGTGTGTGTATATATATATATTATTCATTGCACTCCCCTCCAGAGGGAATTCAGAATGGAAGGTACTGTTAATCCAGGGATTTTGGCATGAACCATCTTCATCTGCTTTTTAAGTCATACCACTTCACAGCAGCAGACTTTCTGGTAGAATGATGTGGGGTGCTGAGTATTTTAAAATGAATACAGAGATCAGATTTTTGGTAATAGATACCTCCATTTATCAGTTGAAAATGAGATCAATATCATAACTCTGTAATTAAATCATACAATTTTCAGGGGTTTTTTCTGTATTTTCAGGAGAAGTTTTCATGTGTGGCTATAGGTTTAATTCACTTTCTGATGAACAGTATTAATAAAAAAATAGCATAAATACAAAAAGGTTAAAATCTACATACTTATGATAAGAATTCTATATAATCATATTTAAATGTAGTTTTCTTTTATGGTACCAGCACACTTAATTTTCGTGTGGTAATAATAATTATACACTCAATTTATAGAGTCTCTTTAGTTTTAGTAACTAGTAATAAGGTTTGTTTGCAAGAGAGTGTATGGAAAGATGTTTGAGTCTGCAACAGAAATCTTGATTATTTTCAGCTTTACAAGTTTTATCTTCATGGATACTTTTTAGTGTTTTATGCAAGAAAGTTATTAAAAAGCCCGTGCAATTTTAATGATTATGAACCACACTGCTGTTTTTTTAGCACTTGGAACAGCTGCGTGCAAACCGAAATAATCTAAATCCAGCACAGAAACTTATGCTGGAACAGCTGGAGAGTCAGTTTGTCTTGATGCAGCAACACCAGCAGGTGAGAATAAAAATATTTCTCTTATCTACAACACTTTTGTCAGTAATGGAGTCTGTTGTGTTTCTAGAATTCTAAAGAATTTCTGTTGAACAGAGTTCTCATGCCCTTTGCTGCGTTATGTTAATTCTTTTTTTGGTGTAAAGGATATTTGTGGATTAGATGTTGAAAGATAATGAGTTTAGGTGTGTTTTATCATCGAGTAACTGGTTAATGTAAGTTTTCAAGCCACACTTTCAAAGTGGAGTGAGTGGACACATCTAAAAGCAGTCTTGCTTGAAAATACTTGGCTGTAATAAATGGTATTGCAGCTTTTCTCTCGTCCTGTCATTGTTCACTTCTCTCTCCGTCTCTGTCCAGCATCAGCAGTAAAACACTCAAACTGAAGGGCCAAGAAAAAAAGTGTGCTGATAGGTTTACTCAAAATTTACTCAGCATTTTTATGAGCCTGACAGTCAGCTTGGTTTTCAAAAGCAACTGTGAAGACCTTAAAATGAGTATAAAATTGGAACTGACCAGTGCAATAAAGTACACGAACCTTGTATGATCCTTCCTTTCTCTGTTCCGCTGCCAATGTTGTTGTGCTTTGTTCATGTTCCATTAGATGAGACAAACAGGAGTTGCACAGGTACGATCTACTGGAATTCCTAACGGGCCAACAGCTGATTCATCACTGCCTACAAACTCTGTCTCTGGCCAGCAGCCGCAGGTTGCTCTGACCAGAGTGCCTAACGTCGCTCAGCGTGGAATCCGTCCCGCCTGCCCCGGGCAGCCTATGGCTAATGGACCCTTTCCAGCAGGCCCCATTCCCTGCAGCACAGCAAGAACGCTGGGTAGTACAGACACTATTTTGATAGGCAATAATCACATAACAGAAAGTGGAAGTAATGGAAACGTGCCTTACCTGCAGCGAAACGCACTCTCTCTACCTCATAACCGCACAAACCTGACCAGCAGCGCAGAGGAGCCGTGGAAAAACCAACTATCCAACTCCACTCAGGTACAGCTTCAGTTTGCTCGTAGAGTGCACTCAGGAGCCTTCCTGGGCACTGTTGGAAGGCTCTCATTTGTAAAAGCACGTTTTCCCTAGAGTTGATGGCATAGAGTCAAATAAAACGTAGGTTAAACGTGCACAATACTTTATGTTGGTAAAAATCTGTGTATTAAGTGAACTCCTTTCAGGATAAAGGAAATGGTCATAAATCAAAGAGGGCAGTTCCATAGTGCTCAGCTGCCTAACTCTACAGAACAGTTTTTTAAAAAGGAATACTTGCACATCTTTCTGTTGCTTCTTTAATGTGAAACGTTGTGATTATGTTTTTCATGTAGGAGGAATGTACATATTTCATGGGAAGCTGAATGTTGTAGTTATATTTGACATTACATTGTCGCCATGATGTAATCATTACCATATTTTGTTTCCATGTGATACTTAAAAATTAATATCTAGCACTCAGCACCACAGTGTTACTTCCAGAAAAATATTATAATGCCAGTAAGAATCCATAGGAATTAAAGTGTGTGAGGGTGTTTTGTGTATGTATTAGAACTGGAAGATGGAGCTGTTTTTAATTCCAGGCTGAATGTCTTTCTTCCAAGACAAACCTTGTGGATGTAATGAAGAGTTCTATAGGAAAATACCATAATGGTTTAATTCACTTTTACCAGATGGGTTATACAATTGATACAATATTGTTTTCTTCCTCAAAACTGCAAGCATTTCTTGTTTAATTAATATTGCATCTTACTTTAATGCTGAAGAATTGACAGTGGGCTTACATACACAGATACTTAACTGCACATACAC
>VWZT01015731.1:116972-199772 GCA_013397055.1 Pachycephala philippinensis
TGACTCTTCAGGGGTTTAGGTCTTGGTCCATCTGATACTCCGGTTGATTAGTAGGTGTATTACTGTTGGTTTTTGTCATCAGTCAGTAAGTTTGGATCATTTTAGATCACAGGCAGAATAGATAAAGGCAGAAGATGAGGCTAGCCACTAGAAAACCTGGCAGTGATTGCAGCGTGGTTGTGCAGATCACACGGTGTTTTCACCGCTGGAATGCAGAATGGCACTGAGTGTGGAGGGCTGCGTTGTACAAGTTCAGATAACACTTCTTAGCACTGACTTCTGGCAAAGATGTTTTACTGTAGGCTACAGTGGTGTCAGAAATGCAGCAAATTCAGCCCCCTCTGCAGTAGTCAGTGGCCTGTGGCAGAGGAGGATGGTTGAACCCAGAGCAATAATAACTTAAACTGCTGCAGCTAAATCTGTCAGTGTTCATCTCTGGTGCATGTGCTAGCAGGGAGCCTGTCAGGTAGTTATTAGCTTTGCAAATTCACATTTAGTGCTTGCTGCTCGCAGCCTTCTCTATGTAAAATATCTCAAAAGTCCTCAGATTTTCTTAGTAGTCTTTGGAGAGATTTGCCTGCTTTCTTAAATTTTGTTTGAAATCCAGACAAGCTGGAAATTGAAATGACCATTTAGAGCACTGTATTTCTGTAGCCATGCTTAAAGTTGTCACTGTTTGTGAAAATGTTACCTAAGATGCCATTAAAGTTCACAGAGTAAATCATAAACATGTGATTATTGAATGTTTTGGGCTATACTCTGCTGTTTTCCATGCTGAACTGTGTTTGCAATTCTTTTAGTTGAAATGTTATCTGTATTTTCTCTGTTAGAATTCTTGCTGGAGATTTTATCACCTCAATATATTTTACTCCAAAACATTTTATTTAGGATATATGTTTGCTATATGTTATATAGCAAATGTGGTGGTTTTGAGCATTACTCTTTTTGATATTAAAAAAGTAGTATGAAAGCATGTTTATATCATTCTATAAAAAAACCTGTATCTGTTACTGTGATTGAGAGCTCGTACTTCCTAATGTTGTGGGATTTGATGACTAATACTGATCCATGATACAGCAGTCTGTCGCTATCTGTTACCAAGATAAATTTCATAAAAGAGAGAAAAAAAATCTATAGGG
This sequence comes from Pachycephala philippinensis, assembly GCA_013397055.1. Lineage (NCBI taxonomy): Eukaryota > Metazoa > Chordata > Aves > Passeriformes > Pachycephala > Pachycephala philippinensis. The sequence goes on from VWZT01015731.1 coordinate 118,112, forward strand.
AGCTTACTTTGTCATCTTTCAAATATTAAGTCTTACTGTAATGTTCATTTCCAAGTGACATTTCTACACATATTACATTCACAAAAATTAACAGCTTATCAGCTTTTTTTTTAATTGGGACCATGTATGTGTTCTTTCTAGTAGAAGTATGAAAATAGCTTCAGTGGATGGTGTTAGGATGAGTGCATTGCAAACAGGCATAATATAAACTCAGGGACTTTAAGTTTTTTCATGGAGTTTAACTGATCTGTCTCCAAAATTGGCATGTAGCTTTCTTGAGAGAATAATGGGAAGTGCTTCGCTCTAGTGAAATGTTGCATTTTGATGTGTTTAGTGTGCTGTTGTAGGAGAGAACTGCAGTTTGTGTTCAGTAGCAAAACATTTCTTTAGCTACAGAAGTCTGTAAGCCGGCAAGTCCTTGCGGTTGTGCTCTTTGATGGAGGTGTAGTAGTCCTAGTGATACTTAATTTCCAAGATAAAGGGAGGCTCTTACAGGTGTTTCACTTGGCTTCTTACAGTCAGTATTTTTTCCCAGGCTCACATAATCATAATTTTTCAAGGGAGGTAAGCTAATACTCTGCCCCATGTAGTTTGCAGACAGCTCAAAAGGTGTTAGATGTGCTTTTTTTTCTTTCTTTCATACTGAGTAGAGATTGAGAGCTCCCTCTTCAGCCTGTCTGCACCTTCATTCAGCAAGGCAGAGGACCTAGAAGCTGGATGATAAGGAAAGGTGAGCAGTGGGAAAAGTGGAGGAGAGACTTGGTTTTTTTAGCAACTCTGAGGTCAAGAAATGCATCAGTCTGGACTACTTTGACAGGTTTAGAGACAGGATTACTGCTAGGCAAACAATGCTTTCTGGAAACTGCATATGTCTGCTAATAATAAGAGATTCTGAGAAATACAGTAACTCCCCTGTGCTAGAGCTGGTTACCTGTTATTTCATGCTCATAAAATTATAATTCTCTATATAAACACTATGTAATATATTAATAGAGGGGTTTTTTCCCCCACCATTCTAATATGTCTGACAGTTTATATTCATAAAGTTGAATACAAGGATTTCCCAGCCTTTTAGTGAGTAGCTGATTAGCCCTTGCTTTGTTTTAAGATGTGCAGGCGTACACCTGACAGCTCTGGAGCAGAATTTTGGGCAGAACGTCCTTCTCAGAGGTGTTGTGTGCTTGGCTGACATAGAGCAAAATGTCTGGGAGGGAGAATTTTAAAAGATAATCTTCTGGAAGGCCTGCTAATTGGCCAAAAATATCCCCATTTATACATAGTAAAATGGAAGATGTTTATATGCTAATATATCAGATACTGTGAACTTCAATTCTGCATGTTGACCTTTATTTAACACAGTGTAAGGTATTGCAAAAACAAAGAATTGAAAGTACTTCCCGTAGTACTGATTATATTTGGGTGCAGTCTCTGTAAGTGGTATCTTGAGGTTCAAATATGAATTTGTGACCAAAAGTGTTGATTTTTAGAGTTACTGTAAAAATTCCAGAAAAGCTACCAGCAGTAGAAAACATGAAAATAATTGAATTTTTTTCTTAAAAAAAAACCAAACAAACAAAAAAACCCACCAAAAAAACCCCCAAACAGCAACAAAGAAACCCTAAAACACAAGAGGGAAAAAGACCAAACAAGACCCCAGACACCTGTGCTAGAATAAGCTTAATACATGGGGAGAGGGGAGTTGTCCTGTAGAATTAGTTTTTATGTATTGGAGCTACACTGTGTTGGGCCTTATATGTATTCATGTGTGTCAGTTGTTACATACATACCCTTATTTTATTGGATATGTTCAGAAAGATGTTTTGGCTTCATCTGTAATGTGGATAATTTTATTCTGTTATCTTCTGGCATATTTTTCTTGCTATCTGACTGTAGTCACTTGATAAAATCTGTTGCCCTGTTGCCTTGGTGGTATTCTGTAGGTGAAAATAGACATTATGACAGGTAGGAACAGGTGCATGTAACTTGGATTTTTTTTTATAGCTGGAGCAGTAAATTAATCATTTTTGTTTTCTTGCTCATTATTCTGCATTTGGCTCTGTTTACTGTATGCTTTCTTCAAAACCAGGGTGTTCATGTTCTTTGTAAGTCACACTGAAGTCCTCAGATGTCTTTTTGTTAAATAATTGTTTTCTTCAGATGCTTGCAAGTTTAAAAAAAGTCATGTCTAAGAGGAGTCATTTTTTGCATCTTTCAGACCCTAGAGCTTTATTTGTGCTTAGAGCACAAAAGACCTGGAATCAGTAGCAATTTGGGATTAAATAATGCACAAGGGTTGATTCACAAGGTAACTACAATTGACCTAATGCAGGAGAGTGAACTGCAGGATAATGAAGTTCCTCGTGTTGATGCCTGAAGAGGCCAACCTAGAAACAGAGACTAGACAGGAGGAAGGGAATAAAGGTGGATATTTATTTGAAAGGCCTTCAGAGGCACACCCTGGGCAGGCCAAAGGCTGCACCCAAGATGGACCCCGAGTCACGAGTTCTTCACACTTTTATAGCTTTGGTCCATTTGCATCTCAACTCAATTTCACCAATTAAACTTTAGCTAATGATGGAATTTCCCCTCAGCTTGCCCCGCTTCTCAAGATGCTGGGTTACACATTTTGGGCCTAGGATGGGCTGGGTGTCCTTGGAGAGCAGCCTGGAGAGGCTTTGTTCTGTCTGTCTCAGCATGAGAGAGCAGCAGCTCACAGGCTACAGGACACTGCAGAGTTACACACTGGGAATACAGAATTTGAAAAATATAAAAGCTAAAACCTAAAACATCAATGTCACAGGAGGGATTTTATCAGGAAGCAATATGGTAATGCTCACCACCAAAAAGTGACCTGTTAATGTTCCAAGGGTTTTGTGTGTTGCTTAAGAACAGAGGAGCATCAGAAACATGGAAGATTGGTGGTTTTTAAAGTGAAAACAATTTATTAGACTAGGCATTCACAAGTCTTGCATTACAATAAAATAAAACCAGAATTAGTCAGACAAAAATAAATGCTAGGAGACTGTCATTTTGCTTTATGTAAACAAGTGTTTTCTCAATAAAAGCTGCTCAAGTGAAGCCATTAGGTGAAAGGAGATGCTTTGTATCATAAAATGCAAAACACATGCCAAAGAGAAAACTCAGTTTGATTCTTCTTTTATTACGTGTGAATAGGTTGTCTGCTCTGTAGAAACAGACTGGGTGAATGCTTTGTTTTGCCAAAGACTAAAGTGAGCACTTAAGTAGGGCAAGATAATTGCGGAGGCTGAAAAGTTTCTTTATATCCATCTTCCTTGGTGCGAATGTTGAGGAAATATTTAACAGAGCCCCATTCTGTTCGAGGGGTGAAATGAGGTTGTTGAAGAGGCCGAGAAGGGGTCAGACATAGGGTGCTGGCACAGCAATTGATACTTGTACAAGGAGCTTCCCTTGAAGGGCCAGACAGTGTCACTGAAAAGCCACAAGGAATTGAGAAATGCAGAGGCTGAGCTATTGACTCAGATATGCAAATCTCATTAAGATGTTATTCTGGAGAACAGTAGGGTGGCAAATGTGCTCGTCTTGTTAAACTGCTGTTGGAGTGTAGGGATTAAAGGGAATCGAGGAGGTGATTCTGGGAAGTGCAAGTTTCATGTGGTCAGTCTTCCCTACCAATAAAACTGGTTGCAACAGTAAGTTTTAAGGTGATTATAAACCAACTAAACTACATTTGGTAAATTGTTTACATAGTAAAGTAAATGTCTTTAAGCCTCTGAGCAAATTAACAGATAAAAGGGTGCACTATTAAATTAATTATCCTTCCTGAGATTCCCACAGAAAATCTGCTGTTAAGGTCATTAAAAAAAAAAACAAAAACAGAAATAACAAAACAACGAAAAACCAACACAACCCCAAGTAATTTTTGAGCATAAGTAAAAACCATGTAATTAAAATAAGAAAATATGCTAAGAAAAACTACTCTGGGTTTGTTACTGGAAAAGCCAATTGTTAATACATGGGGGAAGAAAGAAGAGTGCTTGGTCTGGTTGTGTATCAGGTTTCCTTAGAGAGACTGTTATAAAGAGACTGTTATCAAAAGCTCTTTTCTGTGCTCTTAGAAATGTAAGTATCTTTTCCCTGTGAGCAATCTTTCTGAAAGGAGAACTAATGAAACATTATCACAAGACTTGAGATTTAACACTCGAGCTGTTTATTTCTACTGAAGTGAAACCAGCTGATTTCTCACTCAGTGTTTCAACTGGTGCATCTAATTAACATCCCCAAGTAGGGATAAAAATCCAGTATCCAGCTCAGTTAAAAGAGTCTACCAGTCCTTTCTAAAACTGATCTGAGGTCAGGTCATTCCTTTAAGCAGTGTTGAGAAGTTCCTGAATTGCCTGGTTTTGTTTCTCATAAAAGAAGTAAGAAATATCTTGCTTATTATTTTTTTTTCCTCATTATTTATTAAAGTTTGTTTACAGTCTTGAAAGAACAGGCAAAGGTCCAAACAAAACTTAGAGATCCTCAGACAGTTCTGAAGACCCAGCTGGGTAACTGGGCAACTTCGTGTCAGCTGGGAGTTGTCCTTGTCATTTTTATGGTGATACATGGAAAGACTCATTTGAAAACTCTGAAGTATTTCTGAACTTGAAAGCTTTACCAATTTGGCATAATTGGGGAAGGCAAATGAGAGGCGTAGGTTTGACTGTAACGTGTATTAAAAGGGGCTAATAAGGCCTTTTTATAGTTCTTTTTGCTTGGTGTTCAAAGAGGGAAAGTATAGAGCATTCCACTGAGAAAAGAAAGTGACAGGAGACCAGGAGAGATGAGCTGCCTCTCAAGGGGCCGTGTAAAATGATAAAAATAAAGGACAGCAAACACAAATTTTTTCATGGAAAGGGTGATAAGGCATTGGAATGGGCTGCCCAGGGAGGTGGTGGAGTCACCATCCCTGGAGGTGTTCAAGGAACAACTGGAGGTGGCATGTGGTGCCATGGTCAAGTTGACAAGGTGGTGTTTGGTCCCAGGTTGGACTTGATGATCCCAGAGGTCTTTTCCAGCCTTAATGATTTGTTGGTTCTGTGAAGGTGGTCTGGGCTAAACAGTCTGGAAAAGGGTCTGATAAATGGCCAGCACTTACACAAGTGCAGTAAATCCATTTCCAGAGAAGGCAGTGCAGAGGTTGAAGTGGGCAGGCTTCTCCTTGCCCTGAGGGCTCTGTTGGAACCTGGGGCAGAAGAAGTTTGGTCTGTCCTTACTGAAGGTGCTGCTCCTTGAGCCTGGTCTGGGAAATCAGTTAATCACTACTTTGAGAACTTCATGGTCCACACGAAAATAACCTAAATCTATTTGAGAAGTACTTTGTGGAGGAAGGACCTGGATTAAATTTGTGTTTTGTTCTTAAAAACAACGAAAGCAATTGTTGTTTTACTGGGAATTTTATTTACAAACAAAGGATTTTTTTGGCTTCAAGACAGAATTGCTCAGTTGCTCTAAAGGCACATTACATCCAGCAAGTGAACTTCACCACAGCAAAAGTTTTAAGAATAAAATGTGAAATACGGTGATTTCACAAACTAAACACTGCTTGGAATAAGAAATTCTGTTTTGTTCAAAAGGCAAATACAGAAATCTGCAGATGGCAAGCAGAACTACCTGGGAGTAAAAAAAAAATAGGAAAATATACAGTTTAGAGGGAAAGGCAAGTGTATGAAAAAGTTTAGTACCACTTGTTACGATGCTTTTCTTACGTAAGTCATTGATGTGATTCTGTTTGTCTTACAGCCTAAGAGCAAGGTGATTAGCAAATGAAATAGAGAGGAAAGATGTAAAAGTCATTAAGAAAAGAAAAAAAGGAACATTACTTCTTACATAACATGTAATTAACCTATGAAATTCACTGCCGACCTGTACTATTGAGGTCAAAACCAGAACAGAATTAAAAAATAATTAGAAATACATTTGCATAATGAGAAAATCCACGGTTCTATTGTAGGATTTTCTGTAGGTTTCCTGAAAGATCTCTGGGAGAATTGCCAGCTAGTACCTGGTTGTGAAAGGCTGGGGTAGAGAATTGCATGATAAACAGGTTGTGTAATTATCTGGCATTACTTGCATTTAAGCATAATGTAAGCTTGACTTGACTTCTTTATATTCCTTTTGAGAGCTCCTCTCTTTATCCCCTGGCTACAGAAGGAGCTCGGGGAATTGAACCTCGGGGAGCCAGGCTGGGTGTTGTGTGTAACCACCTCCTTCCCAGGGTGGTGGGGATTGACAGGCGTTTTTCTGTGGTTTTGTAATAACTCACAGTGAGAAAGCAGCTGATTGTATCTGCTAATTGTGAAGGGTGGGTATTTCTGGGTTCAACCAGGACTGCATCGAGTAAGTGCTGTGCAACCCAGGGCTTCTGCAGGCACGTTTTGGAAATGTCTTGTTCCATCCTCTTTGTAGATTAATTAATTCTGATAGAATGGAGATGGAGTATCGAATAAATCCACAGTTCCTTGTATTCATTTTAAATGTGATTTTTATTGGGGGAAGAGAGAGTATTCATTTTGTTCTTCAGAATAACTATAATCTTTTGAGCAGTAAAACCTTGTTAGTTCTTATACAGCTAATCCTCAAATAATAATTCGCTTAGACTGACTTCACAACAAAAATAACTGCTTAAGCACAAATGCCTGTAACTTTGTTTCGACCTGTAAATTGTACCTAAAATACAAACGTATAGATAACTGGAAGTTGTTTAGGAACTTTTCATTATTATCAAAAAGCCATAATCTCCCAAGTAGAAACAAAAAGGGCAAATATTTTTAAAAGTATTGAAGCTAAGAGTTCTAGAAAATACAGAAATTATGTTTGGAAGAGGAAAACCTGTAGACAAAAACAGAAAAGAAGAATCAAAAAAACAATGTCTGCACAGAAGTATTAGTGTGCTCAATAGAGGCAAGAGTGTTCAGTAAATATTTTTGTTCTGTGCTTGGGAAAAAGGCAGATAAAATGTTCACATCATGGGATGTACTGTCTTTTCAAGGATAAGGTTAAACAGCAGTTATAGTTAAATTTGGCATTTTTAAGTCAGAGGCCCAGATAACATACATCCGTGAACTCTGAAAGAGCAAGCCAGAGAACTGTTTATAATTCATATGGATTTTTTTTTAATAGTTCTTGGAAAACAGGAAAAGTTCCAGAGGACTTGAAGAGTACACGTCCTGAGAACTAGATGAAATTCTCTCAGTCTGACATAAGGCTTGAGTGAAATAATAAAAATATTGAGGTGATTAGTTTAATAAATGTAAAGAATGATAATTAATGATAATGATTCTTGGTTCACGGAAAGTAAGTTTTATCCTGTTAACTTTAATATTTTTTAAGGTAGAGTTTTTATTATAAAGTAGAGTTAAAATTGATATAGCTGTGTTACACAGGTAGCTTTAAACCTCCATGATACTTTTTTTTTTTTGGTCAGGTGGGATGATGCAGAGTCAATCCAGTACCTAAAAAGTGTCTGGTAGCTGCCTGATAAGTTTTCTGTGGGTGGTTTTTGAAACTGTGTCACACCTGGGCTTCTCTGGTCAGCGTGTGCTTAGGTACAGCCAGAGGGGAAGTCCTTATCTAAGACTGAAGGCTGTAAAGTGTTTTTCAGAAGTCGTGGGAATGTATCCTAGAAAGCAGTAAAATATAATTAAAAGGGATGTTTTAACAAATGTGATGATTGCGTATTCAAGAGATCCCATGACTACATGAAATAACCCCAAGCAACAAGAAAAGAGCACATACTCTTAAGCTGCACCAGGGGAGGTTTAGGGTGGAAATTAGGAGGAATTTTTTCACAGAAAGGGTGATAAGACATTGGAAGGGGCTGCCCAGGGAGGTGGTGGAGTCACCATCCCTGGAGGTGTTTAAGGAAAGGCTGGACCTGGCACTCAGTGCCACGGTCTGGTTCACAAGGTGGTGATTGGTCCCAGGTTGGACTCGATGATCCCAGATGTCTTTTCCAACTTAATTGATTCAGTGACTTTGTGAAGCTGAGGCACCAGTTTCATCCATAGTGGTGGTTGTTCTCCTAAGCATGGCAGTTCAAGTTTGGTCCTCAGGGTGAAGCACTTCCATGAGCTGTTGCTGTTTTCTCGTCCAGAGGAATTTGCCATGGACTGAGCGCTGTGCATGGACTGTGCACCCCTGTCCTTGCCCCTCTGAGCCTGACAGCTGCTCCTGCCTTCTCTTCCCACTCCGTGGGAATGAAGGGTGTTGTCCTCACACAGTCCACGACAGCCCAGTTTCCTGTGGAAGTCAGTTTAAGTGAATGAAGCTTGTCCTCTTCATTCCTCCATCCCAGCGTTGTAGATGGCTGGTTATCCAGTTTCTTTAGGGGGCGTAAATCAGGCTTGTTTTGTCTTGAGCAGTTGTTTGTTGCCCCTTTTAGCCACTATGAAATCCTCTGACAAAAACTGCCTTCTTGAAACTGAGACAGGAGGGATTTTTAGCACAGTTGCTGTGGTCAAGAAGAGTCTTTCACTTTCCTCACACTTCTGTAGTTCTGTATTTCCAGAAGTGGAGAGGCTGGCAGTGGATACTCATACTGTGGTAGCAAATATTTTTAGTACCTCTGTAGTGTTTTTTATAATTTCTATTGCTCTGTTTGGCACACTAGCGATTACAGAATTATTCCTTAATAGCTCTCTTGCCTTGTTATTAATAGTAAGATATTCTGATTCACAGTTAGGAAAAAAAAAAAAAAGATGATAGGAAAAAAAATGATAGAGTGAAGCTGGTCTGTTAAATGCAACTTCAGATATTCTGCCCATCTGTTTCCTGTGCCACTTAAATTATGAATGTTTTGCTATCTCAGCTTTTCTTTGTCCATTTTCCTCTCTTAAAATTTCCACATAGAATTTCAGTAGCTTAATAGGAAATTATAGCATGCAGTTGGTAATACCAACTTCAAGTGCTGGGTTAATGAGATATCTTTATTCATCTGATTTTTTCCTTCGTACTGTCTGTTTCTTTCCCTTTCTCCTCTCCCTTTTCAGACCTGTAGTTTCTCTTAAGTTCTACTCCAGAAGTTTCTCCTCTCTCCATTGTCACCCTTCCCTGAAACCCCCATGTGCTTTGGCTTTACTGAGCTTTCGCTGTAATTACCTTGCTGTGACTGCAGCAGCTCAAGTCATGCTAGTTCTGAGCAATGTCCCGTTTTCTTGAAGTTCACTTTTTCTCATTTTCCTTGACTTAAAAATTTCCTGAGAACTGTTTATCAATGCAAACTGAATTTTGTCAAAGTTCTCTCTTACTTTTAATACTACACTTTTGTGTTGATTTTATTACTCAGTTTGGTAATGCAGAGGTTATAGTAATGTCTGATACCTGCTGTTTAGAATCTAGTTTCACTTGGCATAAATGGTCTGAATCCCAGCTTCATTCAGCTGTGGTCAATAAATTTCTGTGTGGTGATGATTTTATATTACCGTGTTATTTTTGGGTTCTTTTTTTGTTTGCTTTGTTGGTGTCTTTGTGTGTATGTGGGGACAATGAAGCCTTTGCAATAACTACATCAGACATTAAGCACTGGCCAGTGATTTTTTTGCCGAGTTGGATGATGACTAATCAAAGCTTCTGCATCACTCTTTCACTTTCTTGGAGGTGAAATTCTGGCATTAGACTCACCATAGCACAAGGAATAAGTTGTTTGATGCTTTGACAGGTGTGCTTTTGGGTGTGTGAGCTGTTTGCTTGTTCTTTTTGAAGTGTTTGTCATGTCAGTTTGATCTGATCTCAAGCCCCAAGTCCATCTTAGGGGTTGTGGTAGCTTGATTTGTAGCTGTGATCTCATGAGCCAGTATCTGGCTGTACCATGTTTCTCAATTTTAGAAGCAATCTCTGTTGCTGGGAGTTTCATCTAATGTTAAGTCAGCTGTGTTTTGTGCTGAAGACTGTTATCAAAAAAAGCCTTTTAGTAGCCAGTGAATTTTGTAAAGATATATGACTAAATTATACATTAGAAACATCCTGTTTTGTGGGTTGTAACAACAGTGAATCAAGTGAGGTTGGAAGAAGGATTTGAATAGTGTTTAGTTGGAAGAATTTTGAAGCAGTTGAGTCATTTTTAACAAGACTGTAAGGGATGGTTTTGTCAGTAGTTTCCCAGTGCTGGTGGCTGGGTATTGACTGCAGGCTAAGCTCAGAATGGAGACTTTTCAGGTCATCCATCATAGGAGAAGTTACACATCCAGGGTCCTACACACCTGGAAATCTCCGGGGAGAGGCTGCAAATACAGGCAGAGAGGTTCTCCCTGGGGTCACACACAGGGGCTCACTGGGGGTAGGGCCTCTCCCTTTGTTGCTCCAAAAAATGGATTATGCAGCCATGGCTCCTTCTGCTTCAAAATGTGTGAGGCAGGGAGGGGTAGGTGTGGTTCAGTTCAGTGTCTGTAGCATGGCTGTAGTTGGTTTTTGTGACTCTGCAGTTTTTGGCTGAGACATTGGCATTTTCTGACTTGTGCTCTGCTTCCTCAGCTCCTGTGGAACGATCATCCACCTCCTAAGGTTCTGCTCCATTTCCAGTTGAAACCTTCTTTTGCTGTTAAATTTTGTCAAATGCGTCATGTTTGCTTTTATTTCAAATGACTGTGGTGATGTTGCAGATTCAGCAGGCAAAGTGGGAATAAGTTTGAATAATATCAAATTATACATGGAAAATTCTTGATTAAAACACACGAGCTTTATTTGCATCTTAAATTATGGTTTCTCCTTATACAACATTATTTTGCATAAGAGATTACACTGATACGCATTTATTTTATTTGTCAAGTATTGACAGAGACAGCTCTTGTTTCCTTTTAGGAATCTGGGTAAAAATGGCTTATCTAACAGTAGTATTCTATTGGATAAATGCCCACCTCCACGACCACCGCCTCCACCGTACCCTCCCTTGCCAAAGGACAAGCTGAATCCACCTACACCTAGTATTTATGTAAGTAAATCTAGTGACAGAAGTACATTGCTGCCTGTCTTTTGTAATTGTTTGGATATCTGAATTACATAATGTAATTATTTTAAAGATGCACTGTTCATCGCTGAGTTCTAATTACAGTGCTCTCCAAACTGGTATATAAGCAGGAGAAATGCTAATCTTAAAGATAATTTTGTGACATAGTTTGACTTTTAAAGTACTTGTAAATTAAGAATTTCAGTAAACAAAAGGAAAAATACTTCAGATTTTTTTGGTTTTAATACTCAAAATGTTGGCAGAATAAGCAAAACAGTTCATTAAATACAATGCACAGTATTCCAAAAATGTATGTGCAATTTTTGCAAGTGACAGCTTATGTATAAATGAGCAAGTAATTAAACTAAACTCTCATAACAATCTGCTTCAAAACATAGTGAAGATAAATTAATAAAAATTGAGGTGATGTTAAGAACAAAATGTCACTAGGAAGAGGCAGGGTTTAGTTGAGTAGTATTTTCTTATTCAAGCACTGAAACTTCTGTTCTGAAAATAAAGTTTCATAATAGCTTTATTGAGCTAACTTCCTTAGTAATAAAAGAATAAATTACAGAATATCCACTTCCTTAATAGCAGAAGAATAAATTACAGTATGTGCATACAGGCAGTGTGAAAAGCTCGATTTGGCTTTGCTCACCTCAATTTGGGGACCAGAAGAGGCTGGCACTTGGGTCTGACTGTGCCCAAGTCCTGGGTTAGGCTGGATGCAATAGTGCTTCCAGCTGTTCTCCAGGCATTGCACCTGAACTCATACACCTTAATAAAAGTCCATCCCAGCTTTGATGAGTCCTCCCAAAGCTGGAAAGTCCCCACACTGCCACAGAGTGTGCAGATGTGCCACTGTTTGGGAGCTCTGTGTTGTGTTTTGTTTATTGCTAGAAATGCGTTCAGCACTCTAAAGGACTCGTAGCAATTAAAAAAAATCAGGAGGGAGACTATAGCATAAAATTGAGGTTATAGGTGCAGAGAAGCATAAGAAAATCAAATCAACCTTTCTGGTTAACATGAGATATACCATGAGAGTGGTCTTTTAATTATACTGTTTCTTGTATACATTATCTGTAAAATTAGTGCTTTTTTACTTCTGAAAAGAAACTGTATTGCTCTTCAGAGAATTCTGTAGATTTAGGGAACGTACAAGGCTACTGTCAGATAAAGAAATTAAGTTCAGGAAACCTGAGTTGCAAAGCTGAAGCAACCTGGGAATAATTCATGCCAAGAAACAAATTACAGTAACAAATTAATTTCAGCAGTGAACCCAGCATTTACCATAGAAAGAATTGTATGGTGTAGCTGTGCATCCCCACAGTGCAGGGAAATGGAAAAAATTCCTGTTTTCTATCTGTTATTTCTTTTTTGTTTTACTATTCTTTCTTCTTTTACAAATGAGGAGTCTAGATTGATCTGACATCTAATATTCCGTTATAATTTTGCAGTTGGAAAATAAACGAGATGCTTTCTTTCCACCTTTACATCAATTTTGTACAAATCCAAACAACCCTGTTACTGTAATACGTGGCCTTGCTGGAGCGCTTAAATTAGGTAAATTTTCCTTTTTTTTTTTTTTTCTTTTTTTCCACTTTGGGGAGGAATGTATGTTTTTTAAAGAGAAGTCTCTCAGTTCTTACAAGTGGATATTTTATTTCTGTAATACTGTATTACCTGTATATTCCAAGTCATTAGGGTAATTTGTCATTTCTCAGTTTGCTGTTTCTAATCTTGGTCATGTCAAAAAGCAGATTTTGTTGAGCAGAGAGAGAAGCTGAGCTGTGGGTATGGAAGTTTACAGCTAGATATTTTCCTATAAAAACTGGATGCATGTCTTTGTGTTTAGATCTAATTATCTGTAATTTGACCGTGCAACTTTTTCAAGTCTGTAGACAGAGAAACTACCACTACTGGTAGGAAATGTGTTACATGATGGAAGTACATTAATAAAAGTCAGCTCTGAAAAATACTTTCTTGGTAATAGATTTGAACAATGTTTGCAGATTTGTTTACCCAAGACACGTAGAATGTTTCTTGTAATATAGTCCATAGCTGCCAAGTTTTTTCTAATTTTCTACTGGGTTTATGGAGAAAAGTTTTTTGGGTGTCAGTAATTAATGTTCAGGTGGGCAGTGTTGTGAAGACCTAAGGGATAAAAATTATTTTAGAGTAAACCTTTCGATAACTTCAGGCATTTTTCTGAATTCTTTTTATTCTATTTTAACCTTCATTTATTAATTTCATTGCTGTTAATTAGATCTAGGACTCTTCTCTACTAAGACATTGGTAGAAGCGAATAATGAACACATAGTAGAAGTAAGGACACAGCTACTGCAGCCAGCAGATGAAAACTGGGACCCCACTGGAACAAAGAAAATCTGGCGTTGTGAAAGCAGTAGATCTCATACAACAATTGCTAAATATGCACAGTACCAGGCCTCCTCATTCCAGGAGTCTTTAAGGGTAAGTTAATTGCTACTATTCGAGTTATTATTCATGGACTGCATACTGACTCTGGAGCCAGTTAATAATGGCTGTTGGAAAAAGAGACATTTCAATTAGCATGAAGAGCACAGGTAAATTTTCAGAATCTGTTTTGAATAGAGGGTAAAACAGTATATTGTTCTTCTAAATGCTTAGTGTAAACTTCAGTTTAATAGTGTAAACCTCATGGCTTTAAAAGTTTATTAGTTTAAGCTTTCATAATATAATGTCAAAATTCACATTAAAATACTTAGAACTCAAGGCTTTTTCAAAATTTGGATTGCTTCTAATTTCACTCGTGTTTTGAAGTCAGATTCCTTACTCTTCATACTGTCCTGAATTAATTTGGATGTGGCTTACTGGAAGTTTACACTAATACATGTCTTTTGTTGGGTTCCAAACATAACAGTTCATATTCAGTTTAGAAGTTTTAAGACGAACATGACAGAGTTAAGTGTTAGAAATAATATCTTCCCTTCCTGCCTTGGCAGGGGAGTTGGACTCCGTGATCTCCAGAGGTCCCTCCCAACCCTAACTATTCTGTTACTCTGGGATTCTGTGAAATGTGATTTTATTGGTATTACTTTTTAATATTTTTTACTGAAGTAGTGAGCACATTCTTGAAAGCGGCTCTGGGCACTCCTTGGAGGCTTGTGTTACCTGGTGTTGCAAAAAGATTGGGCTAAGGCAGAACTAAGACAAGATAATTTTGACCAGTTGTTTGTTAGAAAATAGGGAAAATGTCAGTGTGGGGAATTGACTGTTGCAGTTTTCACTGCCTTTACACAGAAACAGGAATGATTTCAGTAGGAAGGGAAAGAGGAATTCTAAATTTAAATTTTGTGCATTAGAGGAAAGGATTAGAAACAAAGAAATTAATTGACAGTTGAAGAGAATAGAAGGGTATCTAGCCATAAGGCTTTGAGCTGGTACAGGATGGAGAAAAGAAACAGGAATACCACTGGGAAGCGTGGGGCACAGAAATCTTGTAGAACTTGGGATTTTTCTTCCTGCGCAGTGGTAATAAATTTCAGTAGGATATTGGCTGAGGTTTTCTGGTGCCCCTTGAGCAGTGGCACCAATGTTGTATTCTCGTATGTCATTCCAGAGGGGCTGGAGAACATAACATCACTGGAACATAATATATATCTGTATCTATCTAGATCTATATATAGACAGAGATAGATATGTTTAAAAATGTACGTAATTGGTCACATACCACTGAAAGCCTCAGCTTTGGATTTGCATCATGATGTGTCCTGCAGGGTTTTCTGATTTCTTTTTTTTCTTCGCTGTTGAAACTGGAGGTAAAAATGCTATACATAAAATAATTTCTAAGAGTGATGATTTTCATTTTCCCCCTGGAAATTAGAAAGACACTATACGTGTGTCCTTTGCCTAACACTGCTCTGACCTGTCCTTAGGTGACTTTTCAGTGTTTAAATGAAAGCTTTATTTCTTCTTTCTATAGCCACAGTTCTCTTGGCTTGCCCTAAGTGATCTTTTTTCTTTATTCCTCTTACAGCTATTACATTGCTTTTCTAACATGTCTTGCAGCATTTGATAAATCCATCATCACTAGGTTCCTTTTTGTTTCTCTTTGTCCTTCATTCAGAGCATGAATAAGACTTTCTCAGGTACACAGGGCACTTTGAGATTTAACAACAATCCCATTCAAAGCCAGAGATCTTTGGATAGACTCCAGACAGTTCCTTCTTCTTTTTTGTCTCTTTCTTTTTCCTTCTGTGTCCATATACTTGCCAAAATAGAAGTCTTTAGAATAGGGTTTTGAGCACAGTCTGCTAAAAAGATCAAATTGCATCATTTAATATTGGTTGGATTTTTTCCACTAGTCATGGTCTCAGCTACTGCTAGTGCTAAAATAGCATATGGCTATGAAAAATTCAAAAGATTTTATATAATGGATTTTATTAAATTAGTTTTACAAATATTAGTCATCCTAGTTTCCTGTCAGGATACCTGCTTGACTTTGAAGGGAGGTAGATGTTCTGATCTGAAAAAGTTAACAGAATTCCTTAATATTGGATTCCAGGTCACCCTCATAATGGAGCAAGCCAACATCCTCATTTCCAACTTGAATGCAGGCCAGCAGAAATATTTACACTGTAGACATTTTCTGTTGTCCTGGCCTGAGTGTCCTGGAATCTGCAGCCATGAAGAAATTTTTTTCAATGCGTTTGACTAACTTTTTTTATTTTCTTCACAATGAAGAAACGTTGACACAAAATCTTAGACATGGATATTTCAAAGATTGTGTTGATATCTTGAAACAAATGTACTTATATCTATGTCTGTGTTATCACTTTATACCTATATTTCTTTTGTGGTTGTGTGTATATGTATATATGTAAAAACATTTCAAAATTGAATTTTATAGGAGGAAAATGAGAAGAAGAGTCACCACAAGGACCACTCAGATAATGAATCCACATCTTCTGATAAGTAAGTGTGGTATAACTCTGTTAATTCTGTGGTTGGTTATATGTGTGATTTTACATCGTTCCCTTTTCACATTTGCCTGATACATTTTTATATTTGCAGCTCTGGGAGGAGGAGAAGAGGACCTTTTAAAACAATCAAGTTTGGGACCAACATTGACCTGTCAGATGACAAGAAGTAAGTTGATTACGGTTTCTCCTGCTCACAGTGGGATTTTACATGATGATAATCCTTCTGGAAATCCGTTGTTGTGTTCTCAGACATCAGTCAGTCTGTTGATAAATTCCAGTTGCACTCCCCATTTCCACAATGAAATGGTTACCTTTGATCTTCAAGCTGTTGTTATGAGTCCTTCTCACGCTAAAATATCTTTTCAAACTTCTCTTTCCAGGATTTTTGTTTTTCCAGAAATGAGTTTAAACATCCATTAGAAACCATTCTTTCTAGTCCTCCTCCTAATGAATTCCCTTCATTTCATTGAGGCTTTAAATTGTTTGCTTACTACTTTATTACTTCTGACAATAGCAAGTCTTTGCATAGAAACTGTAAGATTAAAGGGTTTTTTTTCTTTTTTGTTTGTCTGAATTTTTGTTATTCGTGGGTTTTTTTCCTTTCATTCATCCTGTCATCTGTTTCCACCTTTTCATAACTCTTGCTTCTTTATCCAGTAACAGGGTTCAAAATATGTAGCAAAGACCAGACCAGTGCTTACCTGTGGGTGAGCCATGATACCTCTCAAGAGCCTCAAAAAAAAACCTGAGTAGTATTTAAACTATATATCCTTTTGTGAGTAGATGAAGGTAGCTTAGAAAATATTACAAATACTCTGAAAGCATGTTTTTATTGTCCAGTTATAATTATTTGGTTCAATCTCTAGTTAATACATACTTCCATCAAAGGCCCAGCGTGTCTAGGATGTCAGTCCCACCAGCTGCAGTACAAAAATTCTGGTCTACCTCAGTCATTAGAGAAGAAAAGTTTATGGTGTTTGGGCAGTAAGGACCACTTAAGATGAGGACATCTTCCATGGCAGTCACTAGAAGATCACTGTGTACGTCTGTGCACGTGATTAGAGATTGTTACAAAATTTTAGATATTGATGCCATTTTTTTTTAAGGAAATTCCATCTGTAGATACAAACTAGTTGCTAATAAACTATTACTCTTAACAAGCCGTTGTGAGAGAGACTTCAAATGAACCTAAGCATAACTAACCTGAGGCTCATAGGGAACTGGCTTTTGATACTTGAAATAGTTCTCGTAGGATCCCGGATAGATGCCAGATCTTCTGATCTGCAGTTTCAGCTTTGGCTACAAAATTATGTTTCCCCTCAACTAGCCTGTCAGATCTGTGATTGTATTTGGAAATACTTTAAAATTGAAAGAGTAACACAGATACCTATGCTAACAACTTTCTGAAAATGTTTGTTTCCCAAACTCTTCTAAGAGTTTCAGGGATTCACAGTTTGTCAATTTGCTATTTTGCTGCAGGTGGAAGTTGCAACTCCATGAACTGACAAAACTTCCTGCTTTTGTACGTGTGGTATCAGCAGGAAATCTTCTAAGCCATGTTGGTCATACCATCCTGGGCATGAACACAGTGCAGCTCTACATGAAGGTTCCAGGAAGCAGGACACCAGGTGAGTATAATCTGCATGAAAAAATCAGGTTCTACTGTGGGGTGTTGGATTTAACTGCACTGCAGATTTCCTATAACTTCCAGCATGCCTAAACGTGATAAATCTACATATTCAGTATTTTTATATTTCTTACTTAACTGATCTCTGCGTGTACAAAGTGTTTATAGTGGAAATTTCTGGAGTTCTGCAGTGCTAGGGAATTGCCCTGCTGACCTCTTGCATGCAATACTGGATTCTTTAAGGAGATGAAGAAGGTTGGGTTTATATACATGGACAGTAGTTGTATTTTACATACCTTGGAAGTTTTTAGAGGCTTCCCAAGTGACTCTGGTGCAATCCTAGAAATCAGTAACTTCAACTTTTTTAGATTTTTACTGTCTGAGAATAGGACTCAACCCTCCAGGATGAATTGTGCTGTGCTGGGGCCCTGGACTGGGGCTTGAGGAATCTGGACTAAACTTCAGGATCTGTTTTTTTCTGAAGTACAACTTCAGAAAATTCCATTAGGGATTATGGTTCAGTTTTCCAGCTGTCAAAAGCAGATAAAATAGTGGGCATTTCTGCATGGATTTTGAAATCTCTTTCAGAAAGATTTTTTTACTCCTTGTCTGTTCAGTGCCTGAAGCCACAAAGTTTTGCACCTGACCAGGACTGTCAGGAGATATCATGAAACACAAAATCTGAGCTTTTGAAGTATTTATTTCTACAGGAAGGGAACTGCTGAAATATTGGTCAGATCCCGAAGACTGGTAGTTCCAACTTTTTGTTTTCCACAAACTAAGAGAAGCAGAATTCTCATACCACTGGTAGCTTAACTGTGTGAAGCACCTAAATAGTGTATGGAAGTGTCATATAAAATATATAAAAATACTTAAACTGTGGTGTAAGGTTTTTTCAGTAATTCTGGTTTTGCATTTCATGGCATTGTTTTGATAGAAAGGCCTTACATAAAGTGTGTTTACTTTTCTTTTAAATTTCAGGTCATCAAGAAAATAACAACTTTTGCTCAGTAAATATAAATATTGGTCCAGGTGACTGTGAATGGTTTGTTGTCCCTGAAAGCTATTGGGGTGTCATGAATGACTTCTGTGAAAAGTAAGTTTTTGTATTTTATCAAATTTTTTTTCCCCTCTCTCAGACCTGAGGGGGGAAATTACTGAGAGTGTTCTAAGGGAGCATTATTTTATGGGTTTTCCATGTAGTCAGAAAAGCCTTTTAAAGTAGGTCGAAATGCAAAATCTAGAGTTCATAGAAAATACCACATTTGTACAATGTACAGAAACTTGGATTGTCTATAACAAAAACAAAAAGGCAGAATTCTCTTGACAGAAGCAAATACAGAGTCCTTGGTACTTTGGCATGTTTTCTTGTTGCATTTAGAGTGAAAGCTTAATTTGCTCAGACCCCAGGAGGCATCATGGCAGGCTTTGCTTAGACTTACATATTTGTAACTCCCTGGAAAAGCTGAGGTATCCTGAGCAGTGGGGAACTACTCAGCCAGCTCTAAGATTAGGATTTATATGCTGTGCCTTGTGTAGAGTGGTTGCCTCAAAAACAGACAGAACAATACTTGTTTGTACATGCAGACACACACAAAAGAGAGAGCATCAGCTGTGTCCCCTAATCACGCCAATATTCAAGCTGGAGCCTCTGAGGCTGATTGTATGGGAGAAGGTTTTTCCTACCCAGTTGAAACTGGATTAAGCTCTTGACTTCAGAACTTTTCCAGAGCTCTGCAAATTCATCTCAGTGTCTCTGTATTTTCTGCCTATCTACTGACAGCTATTCTTCTTTCATCCACCCTTACAAAGATAAGCCATCTTAAAAATGTAATTTCCACTGATGGAACTGCCATGTCTCTGGCACAACAGGCCTTTTTACTCACATGGCACTGTCCTTCTGAGGCTGATGGAGAAACTGAGAGCTTGGTAACCTCACAAAATATCTACAGTGCCTTTACAGAGGCACTTAATTGTCTTTGAAAACTGTGCCTTGCAAATAATCTCTCTTGGTGCAGCATAAAAGCAGTATAATATTGGGATAAAGATGGGAGAGGAGGGTGGATTTTGCATAACCACAGGGGAAGAGTTCATAGTTAGGAAGTCCTTATGGAGGTGTTTTTCTATGGTGCTCAGGAGGGTCAGCATTTCCTGGCTGAGAGCATAGACCCATGGATCACAGCTAAAATGTTTCCAAGAGGTTGCTTGTTGTGTGGGCAAGTTTCACATGCGTGCACAGACAGTGTGAGTGCATGTTCAGAACAGAAAATATCCTTGGGAGCTGGTGTGCTCTGTACAGAAGATCAGTCAGTGATGAGAAAAAGCAGCACTGGGCACCAGTCCCACACTAGATCTGACCAAGGGTTTGTCGGCCTCAGCATCAATAAAATACTGGAAAACTTAAAGGAAAATAGAACTTAACTGGAAGCTATAAACTGACTTCACATGGGCAGGTGTTCTAATGTATTGATGGATATGAAATGTGGAATTATGATCAGGAATTTTATACATGACACTTTCCATTTGACTGCTCTTTGTGGGTCACTCATTAGCTGCAGAAAACATTTATGGTGAAGGTCATTTTTTACAAATAATTGCATTGAAGTGTCTGCCACTAATGTGTCCATGGGTAAATGCTGAAGACTTATCTTTCCTCTTGTTTCAGGAACAATATGAATTTCCTAATGGGATCTTGGTGGCCAAACTTGGAAGATTTGTATGAAGCCAATGTCCCAGTTTATAGATTCATTCAAAGACCAGGGGATTTGGTGTGGATAAATGCTGGCACTGTTCACTGGGTTCAGGCCATTGGTTGGTGCAACAACATCGCGTGGAACGTTGGCCCTCTCACAGGTAGGTGTGAGCAGTGCCTGTGCTCAGCTGTGTGTAGGTAACATTATACTGCACATGGCACAGAACCTGCCAGTTCTTACTGATTTGCCATGCTTTACTAGATGAAAAAAACCCAGTGTGCTGTATTTTTTAAATTTGGTATGTCGAAGCTTTAAGTAATTCCATTGTAAGAGGAAGAGAAAGCAGCAAAAATGCAATCTTGGCACTTGTGCTTTGACTGGGCTTGTAAAAGTAAAATATTAATTGTATTAATGGTATATTCATTCATGTACTGTCTTCTTAGGCCATTTCTTAACTTCTTCTCCCAAAATTTGTACTACCCAGCAAACTGCACTATAGCTTTCATATGAATTTAAGGACTAGTCCTCTAATACTGGTGGGACAGTGGGTACCTAATAGCTCTTTGGTGAGAGCATCAGGAAATGTAAACAGTTGCAAAGTTTAGTTCATTAAGGAGTATTAGGTTTCTCAGACCTACTGCTCTAGAAGCCTTTAGTTTTTAACCATGGTCTTGGAGGATTTTTATCTGTGAGTGTGGAAGGAAATTCCACAGCTAAAACAAGAGTCTGTCATGCATTTGAAGAGAATGTACTTCCAAAAAAGCTTCTGTTTTCCTAAGTAGTTTAAAGTGTGTCTTTATATGGTGCAATAAAGAGTGTATCTCTAGGATTGTGTGATTGACTGATAGACCTCTCATGTTCAGTCACAGTAAATTTTGTAAAACATTTTTAAAAGAAGCGTGGAGTGAGTAGGCTGCTTAATGAAAAAGTCTGACTCACTTCTTCTCTCAAGAAGAGATTATATACCATAGCAGTGTAAAATCATGATAAATTGTGAATAGAGTGAGATGCAGACATTTCAAATCTGGATTTTCATTAATCTGGAATATTTGAAAATTTACTAATTAACCATTTTTGAAATACTGCTCACTGTTCAACAAAGAAATTGAACACTTGTCAGTAACTTGTCTTCACAGGTATTTGTTGGCTGCTGTGGTATTGTGTTTTCTTTCAGCAACATAAATACACATTCTAAAAGACATTTTAAAGAATGGAAATACAGCTGGAATGAATGGCTCATTGTGAATGAAGTTTAGCTGTAAAAGCTATAAATTATTATTGTAACAGAGTGATCCTGGTTGATAATTGTTCCTTAGCCTGCCTAATTGCTTCTGTAACCCTGTGTTTGTGCAGCCTGTCAGTACAAGTTGGCAGTGGAACGGTACGAGTGGAATAAGCTGCAGAGCGTGAAGTCCATAGTACCCATGGTTCACCTTTCATGGAATATGGCTCGGAATATCAAGGTCTCAGATCCAAAGCTTTTCGAAATGATAAAGTAAGTTTTGTTTATCTGAAGATTTATTGTGCCCTTTTCCTCTTCACACATAAAGCAGTAGTTGATTTATAAATAATTCTTTGCAAGACTTTTCGGTTCCTGGGAACCAAACCAAAATTACTTTAGAGGTTTTTCGCACACAACATTTATAGGTATCCTTAATTTTATTATGTTTTATGTGATGTTATTGTGGCATAGCTTTAGAATCATCTAAGTAACTTTTTAGTTACATGTGTCATAGACTTAATTCAGCAGTTCACAGAAAGAGTTGACTTTGATCACAGCAGCAGTACATATCATCAGAAATAAGAAAAATAGGTCATCAACCCAAATATTAAAATCAGAATATTTAGTCATTTTTACAGTGAAGTTAAACTTAACTCTACATTTCTAGAACTGCAGTTAGTGTTCTCATGCTGTCATTTGGAGATGCAGTCTAAATCTTTTAAATAAAGGCAAGTAGGAATTTGAGAGCCTCCTTCCCTTTGCTCTTCTGAACAATGAATTGATTGATGTGTAAAATGATAATTGAGTTTAGTGACATTTGTCATATGCAAATTCCAAAAGGCAGGAATATTCCAGGCTTCAAGCATCTGTAGTGATTTTCTTTAAAGGGTGCAACTTCAAGCAAGTGTAAATCATATTGCAGCACCATACTGAGGTTGAGGAATGAATGAACATTTCAGCATATAGCATAGGTTTGTCTTAAAGAAAGTGGGGAATGAATTCCAAAGCCTATTACTCATCCTGAGAACCCTTTGGTAGCAGCACTCTCTGCTTTGCCTGACTCTACCAAAGCATTTCTGAGCCCTTCTTAGTCTTAACCAACATACTGAATCAAGAAGCATTGAATCCTTTTATTATTTGCCTTGAAATGGGCTTTAAAAAAACAGGTGAGTTAACTTGTGAAAAAAAGGGCAAAGAAAAAGAGTGTCTTTTTTTCCCCCAGTAGGATTTATTGGTGACATCTGAGTGCGACACCTTTTTACAGAAGGAATTTAATTTAGGCTAGAACATCTGTTGCAGAAGGGTGGCATTGGGGAAATGTTAAATTTGTAGGAACTGAGAATGTTGGAAGTTAACAACAGGGAGGTTTGTAGTCACTCTAAAGCTTGATTATAGGGTAGTATTTGTGTGTGAATACTTTCCTAAAATCTAGGAACTGGTACTTAGGGTAAAGAAAGTATTTGCTGAAGGCCTGGCAGTCCTGCCCCTTCAATTAAACAATTAGTGCTCATATTCCTAATGCCAGCTGTCATAAAAAGGAGAGAAAGCGAATAGTTAGAAATGAGAAACAGGGGAAAATGCGGGAGAGTGTGGGAGGAAGCCAAAAAGTCGATTTAAAAATACCAAGTCCACAAGCTTCACTTTTATCTTTATTTATATAAAATACATACAAAGCCCAGCAGACATCTATTGTAAAGCTCAAAGGAGTTCTGGAATGTTCTTGACAAAATATGATTTTGATATTTTGGCCACTTGCATTTTGCATTTGCCATGGTTTGGGTTTAAAAGGAGAAAAACGTGACTGAGCACAGCATCCTTCTCCAAGAGAGTCACTTAAAATGTTATGAAGAAACACAGAGGACAAAATGGGAGTTTGCTGTTGTCTTGCTGGCTGACAGCAGCTCAGCTTTTTCTAGCAGGAGACTCAAATTTAGGTGTACATTACAAATAAACAGAGGTGCTGAGGAGCAGATAGAAACTTTGTGTGTGCATGCATTGGCTTTTTCCAGTCTACTGCAACCATTTCCAGTTTACTTGGATTAAGCCACCCCCATCCAGGTTAGTTGTCAGCCAGATCTCAGGTTCCTGCTGTGGGTGCAGAGGGGGAGAAGAGGGGATGATCAGCTCTGATTTGTAATGTCCAGTAGCAGCAGCCTAAGGTAACTTTTTGTTGTGGTCACTCCTGCAGTTGTGGAACAGCAGTTCTTAGAAATCGGTGTCACCACAGCCTGGTGTCTGACCTTGGCTTGGTACACATACTGGGAATGCAGAAACCTTCATGAACTTCCTTAAGATAGGAAAGCAGTTGCATCATTTTCCTGCGGACTCCTCGTCTGCAGGAAAAACCCTCTGGCCAGTAGCTGTTGTCCACTGCACCTGGATTTTCCATGTACAAAATAGAGACATTTGTGTGCTGCATTACATATATGTGAGTGTATGCATATATATAAAAGTGCAGGAAATAATAGTCATTTTTTATAGAGCTGGTTGAATTTCATCTTGGATAGCTGGCTTCATTTGTCATCAGGAAATAAAAATAAGTGACACAGCTGTCATCTTTTTGCCAAGCACAGGTCTACCTAAAATTGCACATCAGACATACATAAAGTATTTAGGTAGTTTGGACTTCTGTCTCTGGGGCTTCTTAGGTGTCAGCATAGTACAAAAGATTAGCTCTTGGAAAACGATAAAAAATAGCTTCTAATTCAATCTGAAAGATAAATACAAATATGTGTTAGTGGGTTGTGTGAGAGTAACCACTGCAGAGGCAATAAACTAAAATTTGAGCATAGATATAAATATTGGAAACCAGATTAGTGATGAAAAGAAATAGAGTAGCAGAAGGGAAAAAAAGCACTAGAAGGAAACTTTGCTTTTGGAAGAAATCAGGTGCCTCGTTATATTTTTAGTTGATGTGCAGTTCAGTGCTGTCTCGCTAGATAAAAGTCAAAGAGCAGAACCTGAAACTTTCTCAGGAGATGTTTTTTAAAGATTTGATTTTAACAGTAGAAGCATGAGCAGGAGCACAGCAGAAAAAATTATTTAAAACTTGGCTGAGGGAGGACAACCCTCAAGAAAAGAAAAATTAAGTGCAAATCTCTTAGATGGAAGCCAGAAGGACTTTTACAAATGCATCTGAGGAAGAGAAGAATTTTAGAGGTAGAGGGAACATAGTAATAAAGGCTTAAAAAATTAATTCCAAAGTAACCGAAATACTGAGTTCTATTACAGAAATAGTTTCAGAAATGTAAAAGAACATGACATGGGAGAAATTATTTTGCACAAAATCATGAAGCTAGGTAAAATACTTTTCAGTATCAGGGAAGATGTATTACTGGAAGGTACAAAGAGGTCGGTTCTGCATTGCCATTGGGATGGTCTCCACACTTTTGAAAAGTTTTACTGAATATCGAAATATTCAAACGGGTTTATCTCTGCCCTTCTAGAATAAATCAGGATTATGTCCATTTTTAAATCCTCCTCTGTTAAATATTTGAATTTGACTGGACATGATTTACTCGTATCTTTATGCCATACCTGCAGAGAATTTGAGAGGGGGATGGTCTAGATATTCTTCCAACTGAATTCTCGCTGTACAAGAATAAAAACAGGCCTGCAGTACTAAAAGCTGACCCCACTGAACTTGCACACTGTCACTTTGCTAGGCACCTTCTTGGCTTTCTTAAGGCTTCCCAAACTTCAGGAAATCTTGGTGCATTTTCACAGTGATAGTTTTGTATCCTTTCTCCCATCCTTAAACACATGAAATAGTTAACATTTACATTTTCAAGTGCCATTACAAGGACCTGAATTTTATCCAAGGAGGGGGAGTTCACCATCAAGCTATTGTTTTCTGCTTTGTTTGCAAATTTGGCAAACATTGCAGCAGTGTTACAAGTGGCTTACATTCTGGGCAGTTCTTTTTGCACAACTGTAACAATAGAAAACGCTTTGAAAATAACACTGAAAAGTCTTTGGAAGTCAGGAGTGGAGAGCAATGGTGGCAGGTGTGCAGGTGTGCTCCCAGTTGCCCTTTGGGATGCCCAAAGACTTTTCCAGGTAACAGCAGAAGAGAAGAATGGTAGCTTTTAAGTTTATTTGAAATCAGGCTGTATTGCATAAATGAATGCTTTTCCAAAGTTACTGAGCTTGTCAGGAGCACAATAACCTGACACTTGAGTGAATTAATACTTAATCTATCACCTGTGCTTGGCCTTAACATCATAACTCACATTCACATCAAACTTGAAAAGTGTTTAAGGAGTTACAGCTTAATGAGCTGTATAATTTTCTTGAAATTTGGTATATGAAAATAAGATGTTGAACAGAGAAACACACTTGAGTTTTGTGTTATCCTTACAGTGAGGGTGTTAGTGAAGCCACAGTGAAGCCATTGTTTTTAGTGAAGATGAACAGTATGAGTGCAAAACAAGAGGAGAGTATTTCAAAATCCTGAGATTCTATTTACTACTTGGAAACACATGAAAGAAATGTGGTGGTTTTTTAAAATACAGAATATATGTATTACATGTTTCAGGCTTTAAAATGGGAGAAGGATCAAGTGGCAAACATTTGATAGAACTCTTGAGCACTTTGTTTTCTGTCCAATGTTTGTTTTTACCCTTAATTTTTTTCAATTTTCCTTCTGCATCTAATGAGCATGTAACGCAACCACCCTGTGGAGGAGAAAATTAAAGGCTGTAAAGGCTGCAGCTCAAATAAATAGGATAGCTGAGAGCTAAAATTATTGTAAATAACATTGTAATTTAGAAATCTGACGACCTATTTTGCCAGCTTTTTTTGAAGAACATATGTAGCTTATAAGATTCTAGAAAACAAGTTACATTTTCTTGTAAGGAAGAGAACTGTATAAAATTGTGACAATAAAATTATTTAATTTGTTTTGCTTTTACAAGGGGGTATGACAGGGAATTGTGGATTTTGACATTTGAACAGTTCTTTTCTTCATTCATAAAATAAGTTTTAGAACTATTTTTTGTGTTAATTTTTTTTTCATAATACCAACCTGTCTGTTCTTTTCCCTTTTTTATGGGAGAAGATACACGTTCCTAGATTATATTTCTGCTGTGTGTAAAGTGATTCCTGGCAGAACTTGGAGTTTCAGAAAACTTGGGATAATAAAGTTTAGTAGTGCTGAGGAAGTACCAGGAGTTTTAGGATGTTAGAAGTCCTTTGGATCGGGCTATAGTCACACAAAATGTAAACAGCTATGTTGAACTTGGCGGTTCAAGCTAACTTCTTGCTGACAAATTTATGGTTCAGCATAAAATACGTGGATTGCTTTTGAAAACACGTTGTTCATTGTGCTTAGAAGAGCATTCATGTGTTTGAGTCAAAAATGAAAGGTACAGCCTGTTTCAGGGCAAGGGGCAGTCCTGAAGGAGGTCCATGAGCACAAGGTCTGACTTCTCCCTAAGCCGTGAGTCCAGTGATTCTTTCTAGGCAGCTGTTTTTGAGATCCCAGAGGAAGAGCAAGCTCCAAGTACAGGGTGTTGGAAGAAATTGAAGCCAGCTTGAGTCTTGCTGTACAGTGGAATGTTGAACTGAACACACAACTGCTTTTGGTTGCAGGTACTGCCTGTTAAGAACTCTCAAACAGTGTCAGACACTGAGGGAAGCTCTGATTGCTGCAGGAAAGGAGATTGTCTGGCATGGACGAGCAAAGGACGAGCCAGCTCATTACTGTAGCATTTGTGAGGTCAGTAAAAATGTGTTGGGCTCATCTACTCCTGTAATATTTATTTAAATTTTGCCCTGTCTTTTGTTGTTGATGATGTTTAAATTTTGGTTTTAAGCTGCAGCATCTGCTCCATGCTGTAAGCACATCTATGTGATGCAGTACTGCCTTCCAGGAGCTCATCCAGATGTTTTTCTAGATACAGGCTGTATTTTGCTGAAGGGTCTCTCACATCACTTCCACAACACTGTTTTTCACTAGGTCGATTTTCAATTCTCAGTTATTATGAAATGTTGTTATCCCTTCCTGCATAAAATTTGATCTGCTGAGCTTCATTTTAAAGGTATATCTGTCTTCGTTTCAGAAGTCAACAACACATCCAGAAGAGAGAATTTAAGTCCTTTTTTTTCTGCAGGACATACTTTTTTGCTGAAGTTTTTTATTCTACTTCCTATTAATATTGACTTTAAAGTATTGGTTAATAGTTTTCATGAAGCTTAAAAGAAAATAACATTTTCCTACCCCCTGAAAATCAGTTTCTAGTTATCCTCTGACTGAGCCTCTTGGTCAGGATGAGCATGTGGTTCAGTAGTAAGGAAATAAATAACAAACTTCTTTAGCAGACAGTAAAAAGGAAAAACAGGTATAATTGTTTCAAGTCCCCACCTTCCTGGGTAACCCCTACTCAGCAAATGAATCCTGCTTTGTCAGTATTGACACAAAGCTTTCCTGTGGTGCTGTTCATGCAGACATCCTAAGTGTGATATTAGTGGTTTTATACTGCTTCACTTCTCTGCCCAAGTCCTAGAATAGATTTTCCCTGAACAAATCTAATTTTTCTCTTTGCATGCACAGGGTAAGGTTGTAAATCTTGAAGAAAACGCAGTTTTCATGGTTTTAACTTTTTAAAAAATGAAATTGTAACGCTTGGCTTTCTGTTTCCTGTCTAATAGGTGGAAGTCTTTGATCTGCTTTTTGTCACTAGTGAGAGCAATTCTCGAAAGACCTATGTTGTACATTGCCAAGACTGTGCACGAAAGATAAGCACGAACCTGGAAAACTTTGTGGTGCTAGAACAGTACAAAATGGAGGACTTGATGCAAGTCTATGATCAATTTACATTAGTAAGTCAAATTAATAAGTGGGTGCATAAATACATTATTTGTAAAGCAGTTGTAGACTGTCTTGGTGCTCCGTTGTACGAGTACCGTGGACTTTCTGATTCAAATGGAGGTTTGGGTTGTGTGTGATACTTGCAGAACAAAACCTGAAGAGTCAGAATTGTGTGAAATACTACAGTAACTTACTGCAGAACATAACCACTGAGTTTTCAGGAAAAGTATGATGTTACAATTCATAAAGTTGTGGCTTTAAAAATCCAATAGAGATCACCTGAAGACCATAACTGGATCAGATGGAGATGGGAAGAATCAGGACAGTGAAGCTTGGAGAAACTAGCACCAGGTTCAAGAGCATCTCTAATACATTGGTTGTGGTATGAAGTCAGTATAGCAGCAGAGCATCCTGTGCACTCAGACCCTTCCTTCCCCTTCCCCACCCATCCCCTCCCAAATCAGCACTGTCCTTCTGCTTAGCAAGTGGATGCTCTAAAACAGTTCTGTCTCTTGGCTTGGGGCCTCCTTTGCATTTCAATTTAAAGCAAAAAGCCTCTTTGCCATTATAGCTCTGTGCTATATATGGCAGCCTCCTGCTTTGAACTGTGTCAGCACAACTGTCCTAACATTTCACCCAGGTTTCATTGTTCCAGGCAAAGATGGCTTTTTTTGTAACCACGATGAAAGCGATGCTGGATGTATTTATAAGCCTTGGCTTTCTGTTGAAGGAGACAAACACTGGACTAAGTGTTATGGGAATTTCATGTTGAATTAATACGACAGCCCAGTAAGGGCTGTGCCTTTTGATTCATTTCCAGGTGCTGCAGAAAATGTGTGTTTAGTTATTTCATGTACTGGTAGCATGCCACGTTGTGACCTTCTGAGTTAAGGCCTCATGGTTCAGCAGTAGAGGCTGGTGAGAGTGTGGGACCATGGTCCTCTGAATTTAGTTCTCTTCATTAGTCCCACAGAGCCTGGGTTGGTTGAACTTCAGTTCATGCTTCTAGGAGGTCACTGTCATTATAGTCTGTGAAATGCTGCAATTTCAAAGTGATGGTCTGTTATAGAAAAGCGTATAAATAAACACCTGTTCTCAGATACTTCCTCCAGTTGAGTGGAAATGGGGAAGAATGTTTCTGTATGGAGATGAGAGGGAGGGAGGGGTGTTTTGGTGTCTGTGCTTATACATTATATAGGTAACAGCGATGATATTGTCCCTAGAACAAGGGTTCTCAACCTGTGAGTAGCTCCTTCCCCCACCAAAACCTGAGGCAGGGGCCCTGAAGGACATTGATAATTGTTCCTGTATGAAATTGGTGTGCCATTCATTTCTTTTAAAGGGAATACAGATTCAATTGGGAGGAGTCACCTAGAAGTGACATCTGTCAGATGTAGGAGGAGAGTTAAGGTTTGTCGTAAGTCACAGGATGAAGATAATCTCAACTGGCAAAGGTGCAATAGGCCAAAGAGAGACTGGGGTGAAGTACCAGGAGCAGACACAGGGATCAACCAGCACTAGAGTTCCATAGCTGTACTCTGGTATGATCTAAGTTGTCTTTAAAGACTGTGAGCAGCTTCTTGAAGGGGTTCCACTAATTAACAGGAAAAGAGGAGGAAATGCCATCAAGGACTCAGTACTTTGATGGAATGCCACAAAGTGCAATGCTGGGCAGCAGTTAGGTGTCTTTCAGACCTCATCTCCTGACAGTAGGCAGGAATAAGACACCTCACTTCACTCTTGAGGCACTTTGTCTCCATGCCAGAGAATCTGAGACCCATTCCAGAGATACCTTAACCTCAGGGGAGTATGTTACTGTTCAGGTAGAGGGGAGGAGGGAAAGTGAAGCCCACAAGGGCTTTGGAGAGCCACAAATGGACTATCTCCCCATTGGTAAACAGGTTGAGAATCCCTGTTTTAGAGTGTATAAAGATACATCTATACTGAGCCACATGGGGCTCTTCGCTGCCACAGTGGGACTTGTAGTGGCTGCTCACATCATATTAACACAGACATCCCCACAGCATACTCCAGTCTGCAGTACAGGCAAAATCCTAATGCAGAGTGTTCATAAAATACACGTTGTATTTGAGTAAGATGGAAAAAAATGCCAGTATTCACTCAAAAGAGTCCTGAAGTGTAAAAAGAACAGTGTGTGTGACTTTAAACTCTCACGGTTACAGTTTGTGCAGGTCTTGGTTAAACACAGAGTTTTACACCCTTGTAGAAAAGGTAATTTAATGTTTTCTCTTTCAGGCTCCTCCATTGCCATCCTCCTCATCTTGACATTTTTTCATGGACATTAAATGAAAACTTTTCTGATATTCAGGAAGTGACCCAGTTCTGCACCACTGATTTTTGTAGCTATCCCGTAAGGCTGCTGGCTGAAAGCTGTGTCTATGCAACCTTCCAAGTGCGGAGTGTCAACCAACTGGACAGGAGAGAGCACTGCCTCCTACTCCAGAACTCAAAACAAATAAAGCTCATCCAGCTGTACTTCAAAAAAATAATTCCATGTTTTGTATATATCTGACAAAACTGGCAACATTATACAGACTACTGACTTGAAGACCACCTCTTTTGTATTTCTCTGTTTCTGGGCTGATGAGTTGGTTTCATCCATTTTTCCCCCTTCAGAATTTCCCTTGGAAAAAGTACTAGCTTAGCTGGTCATTTCTTTGTAAGGTAGTTAGAAATTTTAAGTCTTTCTTTGGGCAACTTTTTTTTTTTTTTNTTTTTTTTTTTTTAAATGTGAAGAGTTAGGTGATATAAATTTTTTACTGCTTTTATGTTTTTCTGTCTTGTTTTGAAACCATGACGGTTACACTTTTGGTTCCTAAATAAAATTTAAAACAATTAACAGCCAAGTCACAAAGATAAATGGGTTGCACATAGACTAAGGAATAAACTTCAGATTTGTGATTTTTGTTTCTAATCTTGATGTAAATTTACACTATTTATAAATACATATTTATTGCTTGAAAATATTTGTGAATGGAATGCTGTTATTTTTTCCAGATTACCTGCCATTGAAATTTTAAGGAGTTCTGTAATTTCAAACACTACTCCTATTACATTTTCTATATGTAAATAAAACTGCTTAGCATTGTACAGAAACTTTTATTAAAATTGTTTAATGTTTAAAGTTTTTCTATTGTTTGAGTTTTAAAAAGATTTTATGTACAGTGCCCAGTTTTTGTTCTTTTTTGAATCTGATTATATATATTTTATATATACTCTTGTGCTTGTGTATATATATAATATATATAGAAACTCGAATATAAATATGTGTATAAAGATTTAGAGACTAAATTTTTCTCGTTTTAAGTTTTACATCTATGGTAGATTTGAGGTGTCTACTGTAAAGTATTGCTTACAAAAGTATGATTATTTTTAAAGAAATATATGGTATGTATCCTCGAGACATAGAATGACCTTCGAACTGGTTTATTGTTAAATTGCACTTTTTGCAATAACAGACCAATAAATAGTTGCTGCCAAAATGTAGTAGTAGAAAATAAGTAACAGCTAAATTTTAAAGCTCTTCAAGAAAATACCAACTTTGACAGGAAGTTTGGCACTAGTTTTAGAGGAGGAATGAAGAAGATTGAGTTTTGGTGGGGATGTTCTCTAGATTTCAACCAAATTGCAACTTATATATTACAATATGTTCTATTAACGATTTTAAAAGTTAAGACTGAATCATCTTGGCGTCATTGTTGACCCCAAAAACAGGACGTTGTTTTGTGGTATTCTATTGTATTTTCACATATTTTGTAATACAAATTCACTGGTAAATTTTTGAAGCACTAGGTTTATTTAGGACAAGTTTATAATATATCATTGTAACAGTTTGCAGTTTTAATGATGGTATTTATTTTAAGTTGCTCCTTTCTCATTAGCTTCTTGAAAATGCATTAAATCTAAATTTCAAAATTGATAGCTTTCTTATCGATCAGAGTTGACTGATGCAGAAGGTTCTGCATCGAACAGTTTCTCATAATTTCTCATTAGTGGGGTATGTTAGTGATTGCATTGTTAAATTTTTTGTAATCGATGTGAAGTGTTACAGGCACAGAGCATGCGGATAGTTCCTTTTGAACAAAAAGAATCGCCTCTTATGTTGTAGCTTCAAACGAAGGGTGTTTTAATGAAGAATCAGCACAGTTTATCTAATGCTGTTACAACAGTTTAACCACAGTTACAGCTGACTTTCTTGCTAGTTCTTACAGCAGTTGGACAAAAGGCTGTAGAGATTAAAGGAAAGCGTAACGAAATGCTCTTGCCAGCAAAATTATCGACTAGCAGTTAGGAAGCCAGTATTTGCAGTTCTGTAAAGATGTAAGTCTCAGCTCTTGATAACAAACTCTACAAATATTTTTTTTTTTTTACTTATGTATTTTATGCAGTCATAAATATTGTAATCTTGACAAACCATGCTGCAACTGAAAAGCTACTCCTTTAAAGTAGTCTTAAACCCAAATAAAAGCAAGATACACTTACCTCAACTAATGGTAAACAAAAGGTCCTCATTTCTCAGTGCTGTAAAAGAACATTGCTAATTAGGGAAAGAGCTACTGTGCACTAATCAAAAGGGCTTTGTACCTTTCCTCCCCTTTGGAAAAGAGGATATGGCATTACCAAGGAAGAATATTCATATTTTGCCAATGAGCAAGTAGACCAAATCAGCAGAGCATCAGGCAGCGTTGCTCGTGCTGTGGGAAGGTGTTGTCATGAATTTGAATTGCTGCAGGGCTTTAATATTTTGCAGTTTCCATACTTCTTAATCACACTCTGCTCCAAGCGATGGACAGTTTGGATCCATAACCTGCTATGATTTAGAATGCTTTTGTTTCATTTTATTAAAAAAGCACAAGTTAGTATTTTATCAGTTGTACTTCTTAAGAAGCACTTCTGCTGCTTCAGTTACGAAGCACATGATGCCAAGTGAAGCATTTGTAATCTCTGGGTTTTCCAAGCATTCGGAGTTGGGCAGGGTGGGGGTAGGCTGGAGTCGAGCTGAATGGAGGGAACTGGCTCACTTTCCAAGGAATCTTGGTCTTGGGGCCTTTGGGCTCCGTAGCTGAGCCCTACTTCAAGTGGTTTCTGTTCTGCTTGTGGCTACAGATTGTAGTAGCAGGCAGATTAAAGATCAAAATGTGAAAGGATGAAAATGGCCAAAGATGTGGCATTTGTTGCAAGGATTTTCAAAAAGTTACAGGCTGATAGAAAAATGATGCTGTTAGGGGATGGATAAAACCAGAGATAAAAATGGGTGTTTAAAGAAAATAGTAAAAAGTTGAATTATAGATAAGAAGGAATTGGAAATAGCAACATTTGCTACTGAGCTGTGGATCTGAGAACTGTCCTGGAGGAGCTTGACAAAAAGGAATCCCTTAAATGGGGAGAATAAATAGTTGTGTGTTTCTGAGCATAATTAAGTCCTTCCATAAATATATTCAACAGAGCATTTGATTTTAAAGTTTTCCTCTGGATACATAACTTGGGAGCAGTTTATCCTTGCTTTTTGGAGAAGTCCTACCAGTGGTTACAATTTAGAAGTAGTGATGTTGGTATCTATATACGAAGTATTTAGATGAAAGTCACTAGAAAATGAGAAGTATCTACTGACAGGAAATCCCAAAGCTTCCTGAATTTGAGTGGCAGATAACTTGTTGATCCTAAATCCAAAGTACCCCGAATCTGTGCCTTTCCAGGTGGAAGAAGGACTTTCCAAGTAGCATCGAAAGGATGATGCTTTGCTTAAACGAGCACAGCTTGTCAAAGGTGGGCAAGGCTTGGGGACTCCACAGCTGGTGATTTCCTGGCCACAAATAGATTTATTGGTTAGGAGAAGGAAGATGCAAGGGCTCAACCAAGACCATAGGGACGAGGGTACTCATCCTTGGTTGCTGCCCTGATCCTGGGAAGGGGTTCAAATGTGTTACTCAGTGCAGGGGTTAGGAAGGAGGAGGGTGTTAAAGCCTGAGCTTCCCTAGGTCAGAGTCATTTTGTCTGGGGCCAGAGCAGAGGGTCGTGATGGGGCCAGCAGATGAGTGTGGTAGGAAAGCTTCATGTGAGAAGGATTTGTCCCTAAGAAGGACATGGAACTGTTGGAGCAGGTTCAGAGAAGGGCCAGGAGTTGACAAGGACTGGAGCACCTCCCCTATGGAGACAGGCTGGGAAAGTTGTGGCTGTGCAACTGGAGAAGAGAAGGTTGTGTGGAGAGCACCTTCCAGTATCTGAAGGGGCTGCAGAGAAGCTGGAGAGGGACTGTTTTTCCAGGAACTGTAGTGACAGGACAAGGGGGAATGGGTACAAAGTAAAAGAGGGGAAATACAGCTTAGGTATTAGGGAGAAATTCTTCCCTGTGAGGGTGATGAGGCCCTGGCACAGGTTGCCCAGAGAAGCTGTGAATGCCCCATCCCTGGCAGTGTTCAAGGGCAGGGTGGATAAAGGAGGAACCTGGTCTGATGGGAGGTGTCCCTGCCCATGGCTCTGTGTTGAGACTAGATGAGCTCTAAACCGTTTAACAAATAAAATTCTGTGAACTTCCATGGCTGCTTCAGCCAGTGTGGGAACAGGCAGAGGAATCACTCCAGCTAAGAGTGCATGGGGGAAAGGCTGATCAATGTGAGGATTTACCTCGGGGAGAGG
This sequence comes from Pachycephala philippinensis, assembly GCA_013397055.1. NCBI lineage: Eukaryota > Metazoa > Chordata > Aves > Passeriformes > Pachycephala > Pachycephala philippinensis. Next base: position 153,049 of record VWZT01015731.1, read on the forward strand.
TCAAAGCCAACCAGTGCTGCCTGTTTCCATCGTGCTGGTGCTGAGAGCGGAGGAAGGAGGGGTGCAGGTGATGCCCAGACAAGTTCAAGTGAGAAATGAAGCTCAGCCCCAGGCAAGCTCAGTGCGGGGCTGCTGCCCGAGGGCCCCATGGAGGAGGGCACAGGGTGCCAGGGACAGGCTGCCAGCAAGGCAACAATGCAGGCATGGGAAGGGCACAGGGCTGCCTCATTCCAGGAAAACAGCATTCCTCCAAAAGAGGGAGAGCAGGACATTTGGGGGAAGTGGAACATGACATTTCCTTCTTGGTGCCAGGAACTCCATGCAAAGCTGGAAACGGAGGAGAGGGAGGGCATCTGCTGGGCAGAGCCCCTGTGGTGCCGGGGTACGTGAGGAGGGGGTGCAGCACAGCCGTGTGTCTGGACTAGGAACATGGGGACCATCCCTGAGCCACACAGGAGCTGTCCCCTGTCACCACAGGAGGGAAGAACTGTCTTGGCAGCTGCTGTGCCCAGGAGGAGCAGTGCTGGCCTCTCCCACTGCAGTGAGAGTGAGGGAGAAGGGATGAGTTGTAGAGGTGAGGGGTGAGGTGCATCTATCCTTATTTACTTTGGGAAGCCATAAAAACATGCTGAAGGGTTGGAAGGTGGGAAGAGGCACCTCACAGTGACAGCAGCAGGGAGGGCTCAGCTCCCAGCCTCACTAGAGCAGAAGTGTCAGTGTTCTACAGGTCACTGCCAGTTCTGGCTGCCAGGGGCCTTGTTAAAGGGTTAAAATGGAACTGCTGCTGCCCCTGCCTGGGGAACAGAGGGGCAGTGGGCACACACAGCAGTTGGGATGCGTGTGGAGCTGAGATGGAAATGGATTTGTCATTGGAGCCCTCTGCCTCCCTCCTGCCCTGCCCCCGAGCTCCTGACGGGCAGTGGTTCCTCTCTCACAGAAGGCAGCACATTCCACTTTCTGTTAGGATGGAGCACTGCTCTCAAATGATACATCCCACTCTTTTTCTTCTCTCACGGAAGTTATTTTCAAGCTGTAGGACAGAGCAATTTAAAAGCAGCAAAATCCCAGGCGAGGGTTAATGGATGGACTAATGGTTAAACAAATGGGCTAAAGCACTGACTCCTTTAATTCATGGGGCTGGAAGGTTCTTGAAGGAGTCACACCCACACAACTCAGCCACTGCCAGAGTCCATGGGAGTACTGAAACGTGGCATGAGAGAGTTGGCTCCAAGGACATGCAAAAACTTAAAGTCACTGAAAGGGTCAGGAAGGGACACCACAAGAGAGGACTGAGAGAAGAAGTAGCCCAGGATGTGTGCAGTGACGTGGCTGGGCTGTCATTTCAGCCTTGTGGGCACAGAGGAAATGAACAGGAATAAAGGAGGTTTTCAGCCCTTTCCTCCTCTGTACTTTTCATCACCAAATCAGTGGGAAACTGAGTAGTCCTTGAGGAAACTGGGCTTTTCTTGTGGCAGTGGTCAGTCAGCTGTAGCTGTCAGTGCCAAATGAGTGCAACGTGCAGTTCGTGTCCTGGATGCTGCTGGAGCTTTAATCTGTTCAGTTTCAACATACATAAAATGTAGGTGTTTGGGGTTGTTTTTTTCCCCCAGAACATCACTGCCAGTGGGCTGTGCCACAGGCTGACCTTCACAGCAGTAACCTGAAGGACTTTTCTGGCACCTGGAGAAGGCTGAGAGGTGGGCAGTGGGTGCAAACAGGTTTTGGTCACCTGTCTGCAAGCAAGGTTCAGGTGGGTGCAAAAATGACCTAATTAAGAACCAAAGTGGTCCTCAGGTAGGAGTGAGCATTGGCTACTGGAGGATAAGTGAGCCACCAGGAACAGCCTCATCTGGGCTGTGATGAAATCCAAGAACAATTAGCAGCCAGTCCCAGTAGCCACAGGTTTGGGGTTTTTGGGGGGGAGCAGGGGAGAGTGTGGAGGGCTTTCTAAGAGTAGTAGCACTAGGCAGGGTGTCCAGTGCAATGTGATAAGAGCATCTGCTGTGGCTCCAGTAGTTGAAGAACTCCTTAAAGGTCAAATGTCTTCATAGCTGAAGATCTGGAAATGTATTCCAGGGACCCAGGAACTGCTGGCAGGCTCAGGACAGACTTACAGCTCTGTATTTATGTGCAGGACTTTGTCTTCTTGAGCTGCCAGAGTTTTCTCTGCTGTCCTGGATTAAATGCTGATTTGGGGACATGTCCATTGCAAAGAGAGCAGCTCTCCCAGCTCCTGTGCTGGGCACCAGGAGGAAGGAGGAGCAGGGGGGAGCTGGCTCAGCTGGCACAGGAGAACAAATTCTTCCAGCCCTGGCACAGCACAGTGGCTGCTCGAGTTCCCTGGGCTGTGTGAACCTTTCAGGAGCACAGCAGCTCCTCACAGCTTTCCCTGAGTCCTGCTGGAGGAGAGCCCAGGGCAGGGCTGGGTGCTCCCCCACATCCCCTGGGAAGGGCAGACAGCAGGAGCTGGGAAGTGTTGGAGGGGATTTAGGGCTGCTGCTCCTTAGTACTTTGCTCATCTTTCACCTCCTGATGCTTCCCAGGCTGAAGCCAGGTGAGAGCATCCAGGAAGGTTCGTTTTTTGGTGGCAAAGCAATAGAAATGATGCTGGAGGAGTCAGAAGTGCCTGGGCAGCCCAGGGATGCTGATAGCAGCCACCAGATAAGGGTGAGGATCCCAGATACCTGGCTGGGAGATTAAAAACAAAAAATTGGTTTCAGTGACAGGTTGATGGGGTATAACGTCACTGAGAAATTGCAGTGTGGGCTCAGCCCAGGGTGCCCCATGGCACACGTTTTGCATCAAAATATTGAGCTTTGGCCAAGAACCAGCCCACAACAGATCCTGGGCAGATGGACATCTGAGAAAAATACCTCATTTCCAAATGGATTAGGTTTCGTTCATCATTATCCCTTCCTGCACTCAAATGCAATGGGATTTTGGTATTCCTAAACATGGCTGAGGGAAATTGCTGTGTCTCTGTGCACTGAACTGTGTGTTGTAACCATGTGATTCTAAGTCAAGTCGCAGCCTCACATTTAAGTCCTGCTTCAGCATCTTCATTCTTAGGAGGAATTTCTTCACTGAAAGCGTTATCAAGCATTGGAAGGGGCTTCCCAGGATGGTTGTACAGTCACCATCCCTGAAAGTGCTCAAGAAATCAACTGGATGTGGCACTTAGTGCTGTGGTTTAATTGACGTGGTGGTGTTTGGTCAAAGGTTGGACTTGATGATCTTGAAGGGCTTTTCCAACATTCATGATTCTGTGATTTTTTGATCTTTCAGCTTTCACCTGTGTTCTGTAGTCAGAAATTCTACAGGGTTATCTCTAAGATAGATAAAGACATTTCCCTTGTGAAAGAAAAATTAAAAGATCAGAGGGAAAAAAATCAGTTTTTGTGAGAAGTGTCTCAGTGGTGCAAGAATACAATTTTTTAAAGGTAGCAAATGAAGAAGAGGAGCAAATTCTGGCAGGGCAAAAATCTTGGCAGGCAAAAAATTGTTTGACCAAGTGTTTGGTGATCTCCCCTCAGTTCTGGTTGACAGAGAAATAATATGTGTCCCAGTAAGTGATGACACCTCTGAAAAGCTGCTTCAGCAGCTACAAAGTGAAGAGCAAAGGTGGAATGAGTTTTCCAGCACCGAGAAAAATGAGTTGGCAATTATCATAAGTGCAACTTCAGTTCCTAATTTTCAAAATCAGTGCAAAATGCTGTTTACAGAGCTCGATGGAGCCTCTAGCAATTACGGCTGTGTTCTGAAGAATACCATGGCTAATGCTCTCTATGGCTTATTTACACAACCACGAGATGGGAGAACATAAGACAGCATATGAATGAAGTGCTGCTGTGTTTGAATAGGTATTTGATTGCCCTGTGTGTGCCAGGAGCTGCCTTTTTCAGCTCTCTCTGGTGTTTCTCCATCCGCCCGTCCCGCTGGCGCCTGCAGGGTAGGAGGGAGCCCCAGGCCCTGCCAGCACAACCCATGGCTTCCTTCCCTCGGGGTCGTGGCCACGAGATGTTTTGGGTGTGATTCTGGACACTGCTGAGCTGTGCATCAATGTGGAAACTGCACTAGAAAAATCAATTTGGCCTCCAGCACGGAAACGTTCCCAGTCCCTGGGCTCTCAGGAAGGCTGGTTCCCTGCCCACAAAGCACCTCCTCTCCCCCAGCAGTCCATCCCAGGGGTGCTGGGGTCACAGGGGCACCCACTGCAGAGGTGCTGGCTCCTGGAGGAGGCTGCTGGGGCAGCTCAGCACCTTCTCCGCTTGCTGCTCATCGCCAGCCAGGCTGATGGCTGCTGCCAGGAAAATGAGGAACGTGGTGTTTTCCCACACAGGTTCTGCTGAGAAAGGGTCTTGGGAAGGAATGAGGACGGTTGTGCTGGCAGAGTTTGGTACCTGGAGAGGGGATAGAGGGGTGGAGCACCTTGCTTCAGTGTTTCCTTTCCTCCCTGCCAGCGATTCCCCACCTTTGGCATTTCTGCCCGGGGAGCTCCCGCGCTGCAGGGACGGTGGGTGCAGGGCAGCAGTGGATATGTGAGTTTAAAAAGTGGGTTTTTCTGTGGCTGGGGAGAAGGGACGTGCATTTCTTCTCATCTTCCAGAAGCTGGGTGGTGTGACTGCTTTTGAAAAACTTGAATACACAGAAAAAAATCTCACACAGAGAGGAAGTGCTGCTCACTGCTCTCTGTCTTTTTTTTGCACCTCCTTCCTCTTCCAGTTTGTTTGGCAAGCTATCTTGCTTGAGATCTGCCAGAGAAGAAACCCTCTTTCTCTCTATTCTGGCAAATCTCTTCACTTCTTGAATGTCTCCTATGCCTTATTTGTGTGCTCATTTTGGTGCTTTTCAGTGGCTGTGCTCATCTCTCCCTCTCAAAATACCTCTCTTTCTCTTAGCATTTATCTCCATGCTGTCTCTGGCAAACATCCCCAGTGCAGCCTTTCTATTCATTGACACACTCCTTGTGTCTCAGCGATGCTCATCACCTTCTCTTGGTGGATTTAATGCTCAAAGGGGAGGAAAAATTTCGGTTTGAAGAATAGCTTGGCATTAGGAAAAACTTCCAGACCAAATGAGATCATAAAGCAATTAGCTCAATATTGTGCCTGTCACTGATAATGGCAAATCCACTGGGATACAAGAAAAATAGTTCTTTTTAAAACAGGCTTTTATTTGTCTTGTTGCAAGGTGATTCATTTGTTTGGGCTGCCTGCAAAAGCATTAAATGTCTTTAAAGTTTTAAAAACTGAAGGCATAATATCCCTCCAACACTCCTCCACCTTAGTCCCCATTACCAAAATGCTGTTTTAAAAGTTGGTTTGACTCGAATTACTTTGTGGCTCTCTATTTGTTTTTTTTTTTTCGTATTTGCCTGTTGCTGTGCTAAAATGCTCTGAGTCATCACTTCCCTGCCATTCAGGTCACGTCTGTCCCTCCTCTGCCTCCCTCCTTTATCCCCCAAGATTATTGACCGGTGGTTATTGGGTCAGCAGAGGAAAAAAACTGTGGAAAATGAACTAGAAAGAGTTGTGTTTACATTTTTTGCAGCAAAACCTCGTTCACAGTTTCTGCTGTCTTTAGTGTATTTGTTACACCTGTTTGGATGGCAGGTTCCCCTGAGCACAGATCATCTCACCTGACGTGCAGCAGCACAGAAAACCTCGTGCCTTGGGGCCCTCTGCCCTGCCATGCTCCCTCGGTTGAGTTGGAATTGGAGGACCCAGGGGTGGTTTGGGTGATAATGTCCTTTCCCTATTTCTTCTCTTTGTAATTTCCATCTTCCCTGGGTGCACCAAGGGAAAGTTTTTCCCGTGGCACCTCTCCAGCTGCAGTGGCTTTGAGGAAAGAGTTTCTCTTCTTCTGAAGCAGCCCTTGTCCAAGAGATGCCCATGCAAAATTCCTCTGCAGCCAAGCCCCTGGGGAGGGCAGAGACCTGGCACTGCAGCCCCTGGCAGCAGGGACATCCCCTGGGAGCAAACAGGGCTGGAGCTGCACCATCCCAGCGTGGGGAAAGCTGTCCTCCTCCCTGGCTGCCTGGCCCTGGGCAGAGCCCCACTGGTGCTCAGCAGTCCTCTCTCATTTCAGGTCAGAAAACACAACTGTCTCCACTTCCAGAGTGAGGAATTGTCCCTTAGGGAGGAGTCTGGGGTCTCTTCGGTCCTCGGAGAGAAATGACTCAATTCAGTAAACGTAAGGGTGTGAGGATGGTCAGAAGGAAAAAGAGCCTTACAGACACAGACAGAGCTGCTTTGTTAAAGATATCAAGACAATGTGGTCATGGTAGTTAATTTCTCCAAAAACCCAAGAAGGACAAGAGGAGACAGGAGGAGGAACAGTTTCCTGAGCCTTTTCCTCCCAGTTTCACCTGGCAGGAAAGCAAACTCTCTGAGCCCAAGGTTTCCAAACCCTAAAAAGCAAACAAAAATCAGATCAACTCTCTTGGACCACTCTGACTCTATGAGAGGAGAGAAACCTGTATCCATCCATGTACAGCCACTGAAAGCTGGTTCAGATGTTGAAATAAAAAGTCTCCCGAGGGTACCAGCCCTCGAAAATTAAACCAGATGCATTTTTGCCTGATAACTTGCTTTTGATTATGATGAAAGTTTGTTCTGAATGAACATTTCCAGGCATGCAAAGTGGCTAATCTGGCAAACCAGTGCTTTAATAGATCTGGGATCTCAAAGCTCCCATGTGCCATTACTCAGTGTTCTCTCCCTCCTACTCACAGCTCTGATGTTAAGACAGTTTCTTTGGATCGGGATAAGGTTATTTCCTTCAAGTTGGGTTTGGTTTGGGGTTTTTATTCCCCAAAAGGAGATATCAGTGAAAAATTAGGGTGTTTCCTTGAGAAGACAGTGAGTCATTAGTAGCTGTGTTGCAATAGCTTTATTCATAAATATTGTAAAATTGTTCACATCTTTAATTTTAAAAACACTGCAAAACTTAAGACTCCTTTTCAGCTGAGAAAGAGGTTTCCTTGGTCATGACAAGTGGGCACCTGACCACAACGTGGGACATCACCCCAGGAGCCCCAGTCGTGTTCCAGCCATTCCTGTGACATTTGCAGTTCACTTGGGCTGGCACACTGGGCCAGATCTCTGGTGTTGTGTTTGGGGAGGAATATAAGAAGCAAGAGAGAGGAGGATCCTTGTCCTGCTGTGTCCTCACACTACCCTACAGTCCCTGGCCCGGGGAATTCCTGGGCAGTCGCCTCTCTTCAGGCTCACGACATCTTGCAAGGCTGACCTTTCCTGGGAAAACCCTCCCATGCCTGTGCCCCTCCACTTATCCTGTTTTCCTCTGCGCTGTGCTGAAACCCCAGCTCTTCCCAGGCTCCCTTGGCAGGCTGAGCTCCCTGGAGCCTCTGCTCTGCTCCTGGTTTCTCCCCAAGAAGAGCACCTGCCTTGGATGGACTCACACACACCCTGAGCAGGGCTCCTCACTCGCACCTACTGGGTGCTGTTTCCACCAGACCCATTTTTCACCATCTTTGCTGCAAAACAGCATCAAAGTCTTTGTGCACGACCCCCACCCTCCCTCGTGTGCTCCTTGCCCTCACAGAGGGGGAGCTTGGGGTGGGGTTTACCTGATTTTAGTCTTAACAGAGTCACTTAAGCTCTTACTCCTATTTCTTCTTTGAAACGCCGCCTGTGACTATCATTGCAAAATAGTGATTTCTTCATTCCTTGGGTTGCCTTGCACTGAGATTTCCTGCCGGCCTCAGCAGCTCTCCTGGCAGACTCTGTGCCTCTGATGTGTTTGAGAAAGGGTTCATTGTCAGCCTCCACGCTGTTAGCAAGTCGCTCCTTGGATTTCTCTTCTGGGGCTGCCTTATTGGAGCCTTGCATATCATTTGCCTAATTTCTGCATCTGATTCCTACTTTTTGAAGGGTGTCTGTTTGGTTAGAATTGCTCCCTTGTGCTGCTGTTCGGCCACCTGGGGTATGTGTGCGTATATTTTTTATTTATTGTCAGTACACATTTACTGTGAACTTCTAATGTGGTGTCTTTAAAGAGATCCCACTGTTTCAGGGCTCTTCAAGAAAAAACTTGGGCAGAGATCACAGCAGATCCCACTTTCCCATTGGGCTCCATATATGGCTTAAAAAAGATATGAAGCAGCTCACAGCTGTTCCTGCAACCTGCAAATCCAGCCTCCAAAAGTTTCCCTGTGGATGAGTTCACTCCTGTGCCAGGGAGCCATCCCTCCATCCTTGGCCAGCAGCAGGAGGGGATTTGGGGGACTGCATCTAAGGGCCTTTTTTGCTCTCACCTGCTCCAGAAGAAGCTGGTCAGTGTCTCAGAGCAGGAATGGGTGTGCTCATGGATCTGGGTCTGCAGCAGGGAATAGAGGGACTCTGTAGTCACAGCATTTCCAGTAACTCCTAATTTTTTGCCTCTGTAGTAGAGAGTCCTCTGTCCTTTAGTTCAGTCTGTGTTCCTATCAAATTTATGAACAAGCCCTCTCATAAAATCCCATGAACACAGACACCTCTGGGATTGACAACCTTTTGAAGGCTCTGGTCCAGTTAGAAAAGTCTTGATTGTTTCCATGCCTTTCGACCTTTTATACTTCCTCTTTGACCTGCCAGTGCTGAGGGATTTGACTTGGTTTTGATAAATATATACATTTTTGGTGGCACCTCAAGGTCATATTTGTACTCCTGCCCTCCATTCAGGAGCTCCTCTTTCCTGCCCTCCTTCCCCAGTAATTTTATCTTGCTGTACATGCAATCCTCCAGTCATGCAAAAGCTGTATTTTTAGACAGCTCTGCTTGGCTCCTGCCTAGGGACATGCAACCGTAAAGTTCATCACTGCTTGGCCAGCCCTTCCCTGGGGTTGGTAACCCCAGAACTGTTGGAATAAAAGTCAAACTGCTTAACTTGGGAGAGCCTTTCCCTAAGCACAGTGACAGAACAAGTCAGCAGCTGTTAGTTAGGTTTGTTTGGTGGGGTTTTTTTGTTTTGTTTGTTTGTTTGGGTTTGTTTGTTTGTTTGTTTTTCTCACAGAATTCAACAAGACCGCTTCCTACAGGTTTGGTTTTTGATTTCACACCCTTGTAGACACAAAGACGTCTGTCAATATTTGTCCCCGGTCAGTGCAGCCATTTGATGGAAAGCCCCCGAGCTCTGGCCATTGCCCCTGGCCCTGTTCCTCAGGCATCTGCTCCTCTCCTTTGAGGTTTGATCCCGTGCATCCCTCACATCACAAAAGCACCCCATGGGGGCCTCTCTCTGGAGGAAAGGGACAGGCAGAATAAGCAGTGCTGTGAGTGGAAACAGGAAGGGATAAATAACTGATTTCCTGAAATCTGGGCAATTGTTCCCATCCCTTCTCCACCTGCTGAAGGGATTTCCATTTTGGAACACCAGCACTGATGCAGTGACTCCTTTTGGGGACATCTGAAATGGTGACAAGTGCCCTCACTGGGAGCAGGGGTATTTAATACCAGCACTTGCCCTCAGCAGCATCAGTGTTCCAGCACCTTTCTCCTCCTGTCCTTAGCAGTGCCTGAACTGCACACAAATCCCTGCTCTGTTTTTCTTGTAGAAATAATGCATCTTCATCTTCAGGTGTCGGGGAAAAAAATGAGTAAATGTTTACAGCTGCTCCAGCCAGAGCGGAGTGAACACCCAGAGGTGATCTCCTCTCTCTTTCTGCACCAAGAATATGAACAGAGGGAGGTTTCAGACCCTGCGAAAAGCCCCTGAATTATTCCAAATGTCTTGATTATTTTTTCAAAGCAAGAAAACCCACTTATTTTAAGGCATCACTAGGGGAATGAATCTGACAAGCCTTTATCCAAATGAATGTTTAAATTTTGAAAGGGGGAGAAAAAAAGAAATCCCATGTGGCTGACAAGGTCCTTTTCAAACACATAATATGCTGAACCTTGCATGACATTTCTGTGGGTGTTAAGTCTAAAGAGCTATCTTTGCCTGCTCTGCAGCAAGTGAACTGTGTAAGGCAGGGCTGGAGCTCTGTGCATCCTTGCTGAGTAGTACTACAGCTTTGTAAAACCTGACAAGCTGCTTCTTTCAGAGCTGCACGTCCCCAGGGAGCAGGCTGGTGTATTCTTGGTCTTCAAACACCTGAGAAGTTTACTCTTCACTAACTACTGTCATTTATGTTGCAAGGAACAGATATTGTGGGGTTTTGGGGTTTTTTTGTAAATGCTGATCCCAGGCAGCTGATCCCTAAAGAAGTGAGGGGCTCAGGGTGGAAGATAAGCTCTGGGGGCAGCTGATAGAGGGGAAGGAGGTGCAATTCTGGCTCTCACCAGACCTTATTGTCCTTTTCCCATTGAGGAAATGTTTGTCTGCTCTTTCCCCTTGAATGCTGCAGGAGGTCTGGGGGGGTTTTGTAGGCAGTCCTACCCCGTCCTGCTGGTAGGGAGAGGTGAGAAACTCAGTGGTGGGATTTTGATGGCCCTTAGGTCAGGAATGAGGAGTGTCAGCAGCAGATGGGGACGCCTCATCATGCAGGGAACATCCTTCAGCTCCAGCTGGAGACCCATGGAAAAAGGACTTCTTGTTGCTCCAGAAGAGTAGAAAGGCAGAATGCTTCAAGTAAAGCTGTGACTGAAACAAAACTGTTTGAAGAGCTTTATCAGGTGTCCCCTCTCTATTTTTCCACCTGTATTTTCTTCTCTCTTCACTTTTTCTGGACTTTTGGATCATCCTCACCCTTCCTTGGGGTCTCTTGTCAGTTGTTCAGGTCATCTGAAAACCCCACTGCCCCCACTCTGGCCGAGACCATCCCCCTGTGGAGGAGAGCAGATGAGTCTGTAATATTCTGTAATCTGTAAGGTATCAACAGTGCATGCCTCTCCCAGCCCCCCAGCCTGGAGTGGCTGTTTCATTTAATTTTCCTTTCCCTGAAATTCTGTTTGTTTTCTGTTTCAGGATGGCTACCAAGCTCCTTTCAGCACTGAATTAGGGGAACAGAGGGTATGGCAGCAGACGGACTCACCTATTAATCAAATTAATGTGTCTTGGTGAGCCAATTCAGAACACCATGGAGCTGGTTCTTGTGATTTCGTAACATCTCATGACACTCAATATTTTTGTTAGATCTCTGCTTTCCAGATTCGTGGGATGATGGGAGAAGCTGAGGAAGAATTCACAATAAAGCATCTACAGCACCTGGCTGTAGAGAGTAATTGGCAAATGGGACCCAAGAGCATCCTAAAGGCTCAGCAAACCAGAAGGCAAATAAAAAGCACCTGCAAACAACTGATGTTGGCTGAGCTTGCTGGAAAGATGCATGAAATGTGCTTGACTGGCTGCTCCTGTGGACTGGAGCTGTTGAGTGGTGATTCCAAGTTCTCCAAAATGCCACGGTGTTTTCTGGGTAGCCCCTTGTGGGAAGCTGGGAGCCATCAGGGAAGGGGATGTGTGTGTGTGTGCAAAGTGGGGCAAGAAATATCACCCACAAAAGCTGTGGAATGGGAAACCTGAATCTCCAGCCTCCCAGGATGTGCAGCAGCCACAACTCCCTGAGAAATGACAGTGTCAAAATAGGCTGCTAGTCAAAATAAGGCAAAAAATACAGTTTTACAAACCTCTTGACATGAAAACTTTAAAAATACGTGGGATATGGGGCACTAAGAGAGACTCCTGATAAGCAGCTGGGCAAAAAGGCAGCTGCAAACTACCCACAGATACAGGAGGTGCTGAGGCTGACTGTGATGCTGGTGGAAGATCTCTCCTGCCATTTTTGTTCTGCTGTGGAAACAGCTGAAGTTGTTACCAGGAACAGTTTGCAAAGGCTCAAACAAAGCCACTGACAGAAATAACTCGAACGCAGAGAGGAAAAAATTGCTTGAGAGTTCTTTTGGGAAGGATTAGGTTTTAAATAATTGCCATTTATAAGTTAATTTCACATCCTTTTGGAGCTTGGCCTGCTAGGATTTGAAGGCTTGACTGAAGCTGGCAGACAGGGTGGGCACTGATTCCAGGGTCTGACTGCCAAGAAAAAGGAAACTATTAAGAGTAAAAATTGGCAATTCCAAAAAAAAAAAAAAAAANTTAGTTTAGGAAAATTATTGTTTTCTGAGCCATGGACTGATTTTATAGCTGGCTTATTAGTCACAGTCTTACATGGGCCTGGCCTTTGTAATCAATGTCTGAAAAGAAACTGGTGGAGAACACAGCTCCCAATGCTTTAATAATTTGTAAATCCACAATTTCGTTATTTTTAATCAGGAGTGGTTTTTTTAATTTAAATTCGTATTGAAGTCTATTAAAAGCAGCGGGGAGACTCCTCTCAGCTCTAACAACTTTGAATCAAGCCCTGCAAAAATAGATGCTACGTGTCCCAAGGCTTCTGCTGCAGCCCTGCCAAGTGAGTCCAGGCAGCAAAGCAAAACCAGAGCTCCTCTGTTTCTGACCCCCAGCTCTTTAGGATCATGAGTTTCCAGGGCCTGTGTGACACCTCCCAGTCCTTCTGCCCAGTGCTGGACTGTTCCTGAGGGATCTGGGCTTGCTCCTGACGTTCCCGAAGGTGCTGAGCACACGCATCCCCTCTGTGTTTCCTCTGTGCTCCCAGCACCTGTGGGACGAGCTCTGGAGGAAAAGGGGCCCAGAGCTAACACCCAGCTCTCAGGTAAACCCACACCCCAAGAGATGGGAGATGCAGACAGATTCAAGAAGAACTGATGGAAGCAGGTTGTTAGACAGCCTCGTGGATCTCAGGGAAGGACATGTTTTTCTTTCTGGAAGAGAGCCATGATGTAGAAATAGACAGAAACCAGGAAAGAGGGCTGCAGCCGTAGCTGAGGCTGTATATTTAAACCTCTTTGCTGTCTGACCATCTGGGCCTGCAGCTAAATTTACCTACAAATTATTTTCAATGTTTCTACATCTTGAGAGGTAAAAGGTGCACTTGATACTTTATGCCAGGGAGAAAGGCGAAGTAATTGTCCTGAGTCAGATTTCCGCTGTGTCAGACCCGTGTCTGTGGTTTTGGATGCCCAACCTGTTTCATCAGCCTTCACCCACACCTGCCTGGAACCCCAGGCTGGATGCTCTGCCTGCACAGAGCCCCTCACAGCCAACACAAAATCTGGATTGGCATTCCTTCTCTGTACAACACAAGTCAAAACAACCATTGGCAATGCAAATGTGCTCACATCTTTTCCTGCCTTTACGTTGTTACCAATGTATTTTTTGAACCATGGCTAGAGGAAGACTCTTTCCATGATGAAAATTCTTGTGGATGATCCAGAAAGCCTCTTTTCTCACTCAGCTCAGTCAAATCTGCTCAGTGACTCCTGCGTGCCTGGATCCCAGGAGAAAGCCCCAAACCCAGGTGAGGTCTGTCCAACCCCTACACATCAGGGAAGGTTTCATGTGGGCTTCTGACACCTCACAGGGAGCTCACATGAGGGGCACTGACAGACTGTGGATCAGAAAAGTTGTGTTTTGCCACTTTTGTAACCATCTTGTGCAAAATGAGGCACCTGGATCTAGCCCTGTGTTGACAACTGCTGTGAAATGAGTTCACCACCCCAAATTTTAAGTGCCTGAGTCACTCCTTTGGGGACTGGCTTACCAGTTCCTCCTCTGGAAGGCAAATGGATGAGGATGGCTGTAGCTCTTTGTGGCCAGAACTTACATCTCCCCAGCTCCCGGGGGGTGCTCCAGCACCTACACTGGAGTATTGAGTGTTTGGCAAGTCTTGCCAGGCTCCGGGTAAATTAATGTCTCATCCTCTGCCTGTGTTGCTTCTCCTCTTAAGGTGATTTTCCCATCTGAATGGTTTTCTGAAAATGGTTCCTCCACTTTGGAGAGAATAATGTGAAAATATCTGCTGAACAATCCCATCCCAGAGCTGGGGGTTTTTTTCCTCATCTTAAACCAAAACCCTGTATTAGTCTCCGATTACTGTCCATTGACTTGGGAAAGACTAGAAGCAATTATATTTGGGGATTAGAGAAATTAAGTTTCAAGAGACATGGAACCTTTCAGCTTTTTAATGCTGTTGATTGTGTCTTTCTGTTCTGTGTGCCATCAAAGTAATAAAATTTAAATATTTTATAGAAGTGATCTGTGATGGGTGATGGTACAGAACTGATCCGGTCATTCAGTTTATCTATGATTCTTAGCACATTAAAAATAGCCACAGGGAAAGTCTTAAATGCTTCCATCCATCCATCCCATATTATGTACATATCATCTCCGTCAGAAAGACTTCTTGGCAATAAAGAGTTGGTTGTGAGCATCCTGCCTTGCTTTTCAACAAATGGCATGGGAAACTCTTCCAAGGCCAGAACACGTGAATGAGATTTATTAACCCTGTGGCCCCTTGTCAGTCATGACAATGCTAATAATCCATAAACCATACATCACGTCTACACCCCGTGTAACAAACGCATCTCTGGGAGATGAATAATAAATCCCACGTGCACTCTGCTCCCTCCTTCTGCACCGAGAACACCCCGGATTTGGGGCAGCTCTTTCCAGCTACTCTGATTCCTGCACTGGGAGGGGGCTGCCCCTGCCCCAGTCCTTGCCAGGGCCTGCTGCTGTGTCAGTATTTGTCGCTGTATCTGCAGTCGGGGTAGCGGTAGGCGAAGCGGGAGTCGCAGGAGCGCAGGGGTTTCAGGATCTCTGCCAGCTCTGCCATGGCCTCGTTGGCACCTTGGTCATCGCCCAGGCCGCGGGCGCAGCGCCGCAGGAAAGCGTCGATCTTCTCCTGCACGGGGGGCAGGAATTTCCCTGCCAGGAGCTTTGGCAAAAGCTCTTGACACACCATGACGAGGCTGTGCTTCTCCCCGATGGAGTCACAGGACGCCAATGGAGACTGGCAGTCCACAGTCAGGCAGCTGAATATATCTTTATATTCCTGCTGGCCATCGATCAGCTGGCTCCCTGTTGGGGGCAATTAAACCGCTTGTTAGGAACATAGTAATGAACTCCTGGACAGCCACAGATATCTGTACCTCTGTGTCAACATGGGGTTTGCTACTATCTAAAGGATGTGGCCACCTTTCACCACAGATTACTCAGTGCTGTAGCTGTGTATGAGACAATTTTCTCGCTCCTGAAATATGTATATTTTTCTGAATGACAGAACTCTGCAGAACCGCCTGTCAGAGGAGCTGGAGAGGAGTCTGTCAAGTCAAGTTGATGCAGAAAAAATTGAGAGCTGGAGTACAAATCTAAAATGCGGAGTTCCTACAAAAAACTACCACAAATAGCCAGACCTGTAATTTTTTCCATGTTAACCAAAATCATTACATTGCAACAGCAGCTCATCTAGCTGGAGTCAAGTTAACAGTCATAGCTGTTGGGATAAGAAAAGGAAACCCAGTGGAAAATTTTCTGACAGCTGCTTCTGAATATTTGAGACCTGCTCAGCTGAATGTGTGAGCTGAGGAGAGGGCTTTTGAAAATTTGAATATTCAAAATGAAACTGTTAAATCATTTGAAGAATAGTCTTTGACTAGCTCTACTTCCAGGGGTAGACCAATGTAACCTGTGAAAATTTAATAGTAACCCTTGATTCTATGGGAAAGTGACAAAAAGGGGGATTTTGTTATTGTTGTTACAATAATAATAACCATTATTAGTCAATGTGATAAATGCACGAAAAAAGGTCCAATTTGTCCCAATACTTAAACCAAATGAAACTACAAAATTTCAGCTTGCAAATATTGATGTGTGCATGGCAAAAGTTTTAAAAGCAAGACTTCAGATGAGAGCGTTTAGCACTCCATGCACACTGAAAGCTGCTGCCAGCTACAGAATGGTCACCAAACCACCGACTGCACCAACAAAACACCCACCGCCTTCCCAGCTCAGAGCCAGGATGGCAGGATCTGCTGATGGTAAATCTCTCCGTGAACTTCTCATTATTTAATTTAGTAAGTGCTGTTTGGTTAATTAAAAGGAAAAAAAAAAAGGCAGCAGTAGAGTCAAGGAGAAAGATTTGTTTGCCCTGCCTCCCGAGCCCTCCCGTGACAGATGCGCCGCCACGGAGCCCGCTGAGTACCTTCCTCCTTGTCGATGATGCCCAGCGTGCTGGCATCCCGGATGAACAGATGCCCGTTGCTGAACACGCCGAAGGTGCCAGCGTCCACGTGGGTGAAGTAGAAGAAGTAGTTGAGGTCGTTGTGGCCCATGGAGCGCAGCACGGCCAGGAGCTGCAGCGCCAGGTCTGCGGCCACCTCGGCGGCCGAGCCGAAGAAGTCGCGCAGGGGCCGGGTGCTGGCGCTGACCACCAGGCGCCCGCAGGAGCCCAGGTACCGCGGGAAGGGCCAGCCCTCCACGTCGGGGAAGATCTGCCAGGGAGAGTGGGAATGGGGGCATTACTCCTGCCCTCTGCCCACGGACCCACCTCCCTCCCGGAGTGCCCTCTCTGGCTCCAAGCAGCAGGGCTGTGTTTTGGTTTTTAAGTCAGCCTGCGACCCTTCCTCACCCCATCCAGCCCTAGCAGCTGGGAAAGGTACTTACTACCCCATCCTGGAGGGGTTATGATGCCTTTTTTTTGATTTTGGTCTTTTTTTGTAATGGAGGAAGAATCTGGTGTTTCGAGACTTATTCTGTAAGAGAGACAAACTGGAAAGTCTAAGATAATAATAGGTTTCAGATTCATGAAAATTTTAGCCACAGAACAGCTAATTTTAGGTGTCTTTGATGGGTCCCTCATGAGCACTGAACAGATGAAGTCACAGCTTGGAGTTGAGGTGGGGCTATAGCAGATTTTGCTAATTGGTGAGAACTGCCAGGCTCTTTTATAAGAGACTTTGCTGTCTCAGGGGCAGAAGTGGTGGGTGTTTGCTCCAGTGGGGACACCTGGGCTGGGCTCCCTGCATCCCAGCAGCTCGTGCCAGCAGCACAGTTATCCCAGGTGGAAACCAAACTGTGTGACTGCTGAGCTCTGCCACCACAAAGCTTTCTGTCATTTACATCATAACTTATCTGCCCAGAACCTCAGACCCTGCCAAGGCATGATGAACTCCTCCAGTTTCATGTTTGAGGTTGCTTCTCCCTTCTACTGTCAAGGCATTTTGGGCAACCATGTAAAATCTAGCTATTTCTCCTTGCTGTATTTTTCTCACCTCTTTAAGCTGCATTCCCATGTCTTCAGAGTGCTAAGGGCCAGAGCTTCATGTCCCAGTGACCCATAACTGGGGTGGCTGAGTGATCCCCACAAGCCTCACAGAGCAGGAGCACCATTTGCCCTCCCTGGGACCACGCAGAGCCCTGTGAGCTGCTGAGTGCAGCCATGGCCTGGGGCCAGAGATGGGGGATGCTGCCACTGCCTCTTTTCTTCGTGGAATCATGAAGGGTTGCAAGAAACAGTGATGAGGACTAAAGGTGGGATGGGGAAAGGTGAGGATTCTCCCTCAGAAACATGAGGAAAGAGAGGAGCCACATGCCAGGCAGGATCCAGAAGGGATCCAGGGGAAGGGTGTGAGGCCTCCCAGATCACCGCCTTCAAACCCAGAGTTCTGAAATCTAGAGCTAGCTACCAGTGGCAAGCAAATGGAAAACACAGCTCTGGGATGTGGAGCATGGGAAATCACTCTTTTTCTCTTTCAGAAACAGGCTGTGATTTTATGTAATGCATTAGCAATGCAAACCTAACACTTGGAAGTACTGGGGATGTGTAAAACCCTGGCTTTCACAGTGCTCTAGTGCAATAACCCACCTGGGCTTCCCTATCTCTCCCCAGCTTCACAGACTGATGCAGGGAGCACCTCACGAGTCTGCCTGGCTTCAGCCACCCAACCCCATAGAAAAAAACCCACTTTTTTATGACCAGGGAGCTGACAAAGGCCAGGGCTGGGACTCCTCTGCTCCTGGGGCTGGCACACATCCCTTGGGAGGGTTTGCTGTGGTGTCGTGGGGTGGTGTTTCACTCAGGGGCAGGGTGGCACATACCTGTAGGAGGATGGGGTGTGAGTTCACTGCCAGGGTGTAGAGCAGGCGCAGCTTGTCCCGGTCCGTGAGGTGATCCATGTAGATGCTGCCGGCGTCCGGCACCTCGGCGTAGCGCCGCACGATCCTGTCCAGGAGGCGCTGGGACGGGCAGCGCAGCATGGGGCTGGACAGGCCCTGAGGGAGGGGAAACACGGCAGGGATGCCTAATTCCAGCCTGAGGTGTTGCAATGTGCTTGGATCGTGCTGGGAGTGTGCATGTGTGCTCTGCCCACTGCGCCTCTGCCTGCTGCGGCACAGCTCCCAGGGAGATGGGCACACAGAGCATCTCACCCTTCCTTAGAAAAGGCCTGTGCCATCCAAAAATGCCATTTCCCAGCTCAGGTTTCAAGAATGGCCCCCATTCCTGGGCACTACAAACCTCATATTCCCCTGACTGCACAGCTCCACGTCTCTCCACACCATGGGACTCTTCCCTCTGCCTGGGTTTCCAGCCCTGGCATTCCTGGTGGAGGCCCTCCAGTTGTTAGGACAGTGAGTCATTTCCCTCGTTAAATAATCTTCGGATCACTTCGTTATTTGCTTAACCTGAGAGCAGCTTTCTTGGAAATACTATTTGCTAAGGTCAGTAAACATGCTTTAAAAATGTAAATAAACATTGTGTGCGAGTATAAGCACAGGATATGTTTTCTCTCTGATAAACTCATGCATTAACTATCAAAACCAAATAGCCTGTGCATGTTTTTTGTAAATACCAGCAACAAACAGAGAACCGCTGCGCTAATGGAATCAATTATTACTGTATTTCACCCTTCAGGTTTGGAGGTTTGGCTTGTAAAATTGCATGAGCAATCTATGGCTGGGATAAATGGCATAGAAATTTATATATTCATAGTCAAAAATGGCCTTTTTTTGCTTCTCAGTCTTAATAGCCCAGGATAGTGTACGTACGGAGGGTTGCCCACAGCAGCACAGAAGCACTGCCCTGCCATGCCTCTGCTGGGGAAGAGAATCAGGTTTTTTAAGCCTCTTTATTAAAAATGATCCCAGTAGCCAAATTTACTCTTTTGGGTTTTGTTTATAATTCGATGGTTGGGAGATTGGCTTCAGAGGAAAGGGCAGTGGAGCTCACGTTGCTCCCTGCCATCCTTCGTGCTGAGAGCAAAGATTTTACGCAGGATCTCCCCAGGTCATTTGGTAACTCTGAGGTAGGTCCCTCTCAGCCCCTCCTGTGCGAGCTGTTCATTTGGCATAAAACACTGAATTACCCATCCGTGACAAAGAAATAAAGCCACATGGAAAGGAGGAATATGACAGTCTCCCAGCTGGAGGTGGAAAGGGGGGACTGGATGTCCCATGTCTCCTCTTTTGTACCCCTGCTGACCTCAGTGAGGTCCCAGCCACTCCTTCCTTGGCCATCAGTAGCAAAAAACAAGTCCAAAATGCCAACAGCTGGTCAAAACTACCTGAGAAACTCAACCACGATTGAACCAAAAAACCTTTCTTCCCAAAATGAATAAAACATTTGTCAAGAATAATTCTACTCAGGTCCCGTTGCAAGCCTTCATATACACCTCTCCTCTGTAGTCTTATCAGGAGAATATTTTCTCAATTAATTGTCTAAAACCATGGAAGGGGTGCAGGGGGAGGGATGGCTATGGATTTCTGTCTTGCAGCACTTGCAGGAACGTTGTGGCTGACTGTCACTTTCCCTTTGGAGGAGAAGTGATAAAAAATGAGCAGAACAGAGCCGGGATAAGTAAGAGATAAACGGCGGAGAAAGTCTCTTGCAGCTCGGTGTGTATGCAAATATTTGCAGCCAAAGTTAGAAAGCCTTGCTGCCTCCAGGAGTCTGCAATGCAAAAGCTGAGACCCTGAAGAGTACACAGCAGGAACATAAATCAGAGAAGGCATGGACGGTGTACTTAGGATTTTTCTGAGGTCAGAGCTCATGTTCTTAACACAGACGTGGGCATGCACTGCCCCTGGTGCTCGTGGTTTCCTGAGGAGCTCTTTCAGGCACATCAGCGGAGTGGGAGCAGAGGAGCAGGGCTGGGTGCTGACACCTTTGCATCAAACATTGGTGCAGCTTCCTACAGTTTAATGAAGTCCTGATCCACAAAACCTGGGCAATGGGGCCTTTTGATTTCGGCAGAGACAGTCAACAGCGTAAAGCTCAGCACCTGCTTGATTGTTTCAGTGGAGAGGGATCTCACCTTCCTGCAGACTGATGGAAACAACTCTGCAGCAGGAAAGGAGCTGGAGTTGTAAAACTGTCAGACAAAAACTGTCAGAGGAAGAAAAATGCGAAGAACACATACTCAAAACACTGGAGATACAGATTTACCTGAGAATATCTTAAGTCCTTTGCAGTGACTTATCACCCCAGAGAATAAGACCTGACAGACAGCCTGATGTATTGTTTGTGATTGATATGGAAAGCTCTTTATTTACTTTGATTAAACACCCACATTTCTATATCTGATAGTGACTAGTTCCTGCAAAGCCTACCTGCACTCAGCTGTGATTTTTTTGACCCCTGCTATGCAGTACATGATGCATTTTAAACTCCATGAGTTCATGCACATGCATATGTAGCACAGACACACCCAGAATTCACTTGGATGCAAAGGCAACTTGTAGAAGGAAAATTCTCTCTCTCTTTTCTCTTCAGTCAGCCCAAGGAGGGATGGCCCAGACCAGAAACATGGTTGTCTCCTGCCCCATGAGCCATACCTGGGTCCAGCTTCACCAAACCACCAGGTTTAGGGAGGGCTCCAGGAGGAAACACTTGGATGTAAGTGTCAAAGCACCTACAGCTCCTGGCCACGTGAATCCAAGGGTTTCCTTCACTCCCAAAAGAAACTAAGGATGCCCTGAGAAGCTCATCCCCACTGCCAGCAGGTTTATGGAAGTCCCTGATGATGAGGTACTGGGTCAAAGAGGAGGCAGGTCTAGGAGGAGGCTCCAGGAGCCTTCCCTAGGATGGACAACTGGACATGTGAGTGAGCTGCTGCCCATGTGCAGTAAGCAGGGATGTGGACTGGACTCAGAGGCCACATAACCAGGGTGCCAGTGCATCTGCTGTGGGCAGGACGAGGTGCTGGTCAGTAGTTGCTGGTCAGCAGTTGCTGGTCAGCAGTTGCTGGTCAGTAGTTGCTGGTCAGTAGTGTCTGGTCAGTAGTTTCAAACAGTCCGTCCTAGAGAGAGGGGCTGCAAACGGTGGCTTTTCACCTCAGTACTGCTTTCCTCTGTCTGCCTTCAGCATTTTCCAGGCTGTGCTTTGTAGGCAGGGCTGTAACTTTGCTCTGTGGGTGATCTGTGCTGAAACCAACCTGCTTTGTTGCCCCTGCAGCAGGAAAGCACCCAGCGAGGTTTGAGGTGATGAGCTCCTGGGCTGGGGCTGCCGTGCAGGCTGAGCCCCAGCTAAATCCTGCTCATCTCTGAGGCAGGCTGGGTTTTAAGACTGAAGACTTTGCTGCATCCAATAAAGATTTTCGTTGTGGCGGGTGAAATAATCACTGTGGCAGGCGGCTCAGCTGATGGCTGGGTCAGGCAGGGCAGGCAGCGTAAAGTGGAAAAACATTACTTCATGGTCTGTCATTTTGATTCGAGCACGTTATGGTTTGTCATAATGCTCTGTCTATCAGACAGAATTACCTGGGCCCATCAGCATTCCCCGGTGCTGCTGCACAGGATAAACTGCAGGGAAGGGAGAACAAGCACTGCTGTGTGACTGCAGCTCTGTGGAGCAGGGTGGGCACCGTGTCAGGCACTGAGAGAGGTGTGCTGTGAGCACCTCTGAACACAGGGAGAAGCGGAAATAGAGCCATAAAAGCATTGCTTCAGGGAAGTATTTGCAGTGCAGTGACATATGGTCCCCCAAAAACCCCTCTGCAGTGGCTCATGCTGGGTTGCCAATGTGTCCACCCAGCAAACACTGCAGAGGGGCAGAGGTGCTGCTGTCAGGGGGAGGGGGGCAGGTGGGATGGCCAGGGAGGAAGGGGATCCCCCTCTCTGTGGGGCTGGATGGGCTGGGGGGGTCACACTGTAACCTGTGGTGGCCCACACAGTGGGGCTGGGCAGGGGTCTACACACAAACACACACATTGTGACTGAAATGTTGTTGCCACTGGCTGCTTTACAATTTAGACCGCTGTGAGACCAGAAGATATTTTGCAGAGCACATGCCTGATCTTAAAAAGTGATTGCTCCTGAAATTTGGTGGTGGAGAAGTAGGTCCCGGGGTTTCTGGATCACTGTGTTTCTCTTTATGTTCAAATCTATATGCTGTTGGAAGGGATTTAAATTCCAATTTTTGTTTCTCTGATTGATTTATAGAACCAAAGGACCATGAAAACATGAGCAGAGCAATCCTGAGGCTGATGTGCAAAGGTCTGGGCCTCCCTGCAGCCTCCCACGCCCTTTCCAACTAAAAAGCTGCCAGGGTTGATGAAATGTCCCACAGAGTTTGTCACGGGACACGTCCCCCAGGCTGGCCCTGAGGAGCAGGCATCAGCTCAGCTTCCCACTGCTGCTGCACAGGGAAATTCCTGGGAGAAACTGGATAGGTGCAAAGCCAGGGTGCCCCGGGCAGGGTCTCTGCGTGGTGCTGTGTGTGCACATGTGCATCCATATATGTGTGTGTGTGCCTGGGTGTGCAACCCAGCCAGCCCAGCTGGCACCTCAGACTCCGAGAGGATGGGGCAGGGAAAACTGCAGCACATGAAGAGCCTTTTAAGGAGAAGGATTTGGGCTCAGCTGATGATTTAACTTTGCAGCAGGTCTGAGATACCACAGAGCCACATTTCTCCAGTTACTTTTTCACCCAGCTCAGCAAATGGAAGTTGTAAGCTCTCGATTCCTTCCCTTTCCCTCAGCACTGCTGGGGGGGCAGCACAGTTTGGCACAAACACCTGGGACACTGCAGCAAGGCTGGAGGACCTGGCAGCCCAGCTCAGGCCCCTGCAGAGGGGACAGTGGTGGCCAGCAGGTGCCCGGGCAGCTGCTGCCTGCCAGCCTAACGAGTGGTCCCTGCCCACAAGCTCAGGTGAGGGATGCTCTGAGTGGAAGTGATGCACTGTCCCCTCTCCCTAGTGCCTGTCCCGAGGTTACTAGACAAAGTACAGTGTAGCTTTGCTCCAAAAATCTTCCCTGTCAGGCATGTGCTACTCAGGAGGGTGACTGACCACCACTGACTTCAGGGTGACCTGCTGTGCTGGACGGTCAGTGATTTGGGTGAGTCCTTGTTGGTGCAGTCCAGGCATAGGCCCAGTGGATCCCTCACTCTCTCTCCTCAGGTGTGCTGCTCCACAGGGTAAGAGAAGAGGAAGAACCAAAGCAGCATAGCTTTAGCACTCACTGAAGCTGAGTGGATGCAGCAAGAAGCTGCCTTTGTAGAAAAATAAATGAAGTCTCTTTTTCACAGTCACTTCTCTCTTGGAAGGGGGACAAGTACTGGAATAATCCTTCTTTGCCTCTCAGCATCTTGTTCAGTGTATACCCAACCCCCACCCCGGCCCCTGCCCCTTTCCAGTGGTTATTGCAATGTTTTGGTGTTGTTTGGGTGGAGTGAGGGGGGTGCCCTGTGCTGTAGCTGCCCATCTACCTGGTGGCAGTGACCCACACACACCGTGGTCCTGTCCTGGCTTCACCTGTGACACCCCAGGACTGTGGCAGAAAGGGCACTGTGCTTCTTTGTGCCTGAGGTCATTTGCTGCGGATGGCAGGAGAATGAGTAATCGAGGCTTTGGCTCTGACTGCCCATGCCCCTCGTCCTGCCAGCCACAAGCAAGAGACACCCACNNNGACTTGGTCCCTGGCCCAAAGCAAAATCCCTTTCAAGGCATTGGCTGCCCTTTGGGGTACAACTGTATGATCAAAAAACCCCAAAACCCCACAATGCTGAGATGTGATGGAAAACTAGAATAAAAAAAAAGGCAGCAATCTCCCCACTGGAGCTGTTACCATGTTTGTGTGCACAGCCTGTTGTTGTCCCTGTGCCTGAAGCCACCTGGTGCTGTGGCTTTCCTCAGGACCTCAGCCTCAGCCTGCACAAGGAGCCAGGAGCTGGTGCTCTCCTCCTGGGGCCAAGCCCATCCCAGCCCTGGACAGGCTCTGCCATGGCATTACCTGTGGCTGGGAGGGCTTGGCCCTCAACCATGGCACTTTCCTTCCTATCAGGGCATCATTTTGCCTCACCCCTTTGGCACGTGGTCCTGGCTGGGGACACACAGGGCTGCCCCATCACCACCGGCCGGGCAGGAGGAAGAGTGCCAACCACCACCCAAACTCACCCTCCAACCAGCAAGTTGCACCCATATCCCCTTCAGACCCTTTTCACCCCCCTAAACCACACGGGACTCGCTCTGCTCCCCCAGCTGTGGTGGGAGCTGCAGGACACAGACCTGGACCAGGTCGGGGGTGAGGCGCTTGGCCCTCAGCCACTTCTGGAAGCGCTGGGTGCGGCGCAGGGCGCGCTCCAGGCTGCAGGTCTTGGTCTTGAGCAGGGAGGTGCAGATGCGCTTGTCCCCCCGGTCGTGCTGGTACTTGGAGGTCAGCCGGGTGATGTCCACCAGCCGCCAGCTCTTGGCATCGTCCGTGTAGTTGCCCGAGTAGCTGAGCAGGGAGCTGGGGGGCAGCTTTAAATGAGAAGAAAGCCAGGTGTCAAACCTGCCAAACCAAAACGAGAGCCCCACGGAGAGCGGGTTAAAAGCCACACGGACACCCGCACAGCTGAATTTCTCAGCCCACCCCGCTAAATTTCTCCAGGCTGGCCCCAGGGGCCTCCTGCCATCGCCTGGCAAAGGCTGAGCGACCCCAGCTGGGTGGCCTCAGGGTGGGGTGAGGTGAGCAGGCTGAAACCATCAGCCAAGGAAATGTGCGTTGGTAAAAAAGTCCTTCTTTGCTTCCCACTTAAACCATCCCTTGCCATGAACGGTGCCATAGGGCGAGGGGTGAAACCCTCTTTTGGGTAGAGGGAAGGAGGAAAGGGAGAGGGTTTTGCTTCGTGAAGAATTCCCAGTGTTTTTAAATTTCCTTAATCCTGGAGAAAGGGTCCCAAAAAAGGAGTGCTTGACACTTTAAAGGACCCTCCTGATACTAAAACCTCCTGACAAGAGGTGTATTTGGGAATATCAAAATGACCTCTTGTTTTGAGGTGGTGGCTTCACTCAGTACTGGGGTCTACGTGTCTCCCCCAAATCCCTGACTGTATTTCAGCAGCCGGGATGAGTGACCTCCCTGACAGCAGCAGAGTTTGGGGTGTGGTGGGGGATGGGGTACGTGTGCCCTGGGCGTGCAGCGCCTCTGTAGCCATGGAGATCTTGCACTAATTTGCTCCCCCTACACAGGCACAGGAGGGGAGCATATGGGCTGGGTAATTAGGTAATTTTTTTTTTTGTTTCAGCAGCCCCCTCAGCCCTGCCCACACGCACATGCCGGGGCTGAGGAGCGCGGTGCCTGTTCTGGGAGGGAGTCTGTAACCTGCTCTTGGAAAATGGCCCAGCTCTGACCTTTGGTTTGGCCAACGTCCTGCCCTCGCTGCCTCTGAACCCTCCTGTCCCGAGCTCCTCGCCCGAGTGTGTAGGAAAGCACGTCCTAATTTAACCTCACCGTAAATCAAAGCCGGTAGCTCAGAAGTGAAACGGGAGAGGCAAGAGGTTCCCTGCAGGATTAGCCTAGCTGGAGTTATATGAAAAGACATTAACAACTCCAAAAGGTGAAGCCAGTCTTTCCTTTCAGATTCCATTTGGGAAATAGGCGCAGAGAAATTTGGGGAGGATTAATTTTCTATGATTTCAGGCAAATAGCTGATGCAGTGACACGAGCCACCATCTGCAATCAGAGATGATCAGACAATCCCTCCTGAAAGCAGCACCTCACTCCCCTTCCCCACCACAGACCCTGTGCAGCTGAGCTCTGGGGCAGGCACGGGTGCCCAGGAGGGGGCAAACCCTGGTGCGTCCCCTGCTTTGGCTTTCAACTCTTTCCATGTGCCTCCTTCCAAAAATCTACCGTGGAGGATAACCAGAACTGGGGAAGCCTTGTGTGAACAAGTTGGTGGATTCCAGCATTTCAGTTGTTTGGGCGTTTTGCCCGATATGAAATTGAAGATTCTGTACAGTTAAGGCACCTGACATGATAATAAACACTTTGTTTGGGTTTGGGTTTTTTGTTTTGGTGGTTTTTTTTGGCTTTTTTTTTTTTTTTGGTCTGGTTTTGAGCTAGGATTTAAGAAAAGAGAATAATTGCTGTGCCTCACTGTGATTGTTGTGCATCAGGACCCCTCCCAGTGCCTAATCTGCAAAGCAGGCACAGCGTGCCAGGCACGTACTGGGAAGAGATGGCTCTGGGCTGGGTTTCTCTTTCTTTCTTTCTTTTTTCTTTTTTTTTAAGTTAAGCACAAATATGCCTCGTGCCTTGACTCAAGTCTGTGTGTTCAGGGGAGCTCACATCAGGCAGAGAGCAGGAAAGTGCCGCCTCCCGCATGCAAGCAGCACATGGGTGAGTGGAATCCAGGGCTGAGCGTTAATTTGAGGGTGGATGGAGTGATTCCCTCTGCAGAGCTCCTGGGGGAGAGCCACGCTGGCCTGGGAACCCGGCATGGGCTGCAGCAAGTCTGTATTTGGCATCGTTTCTGGGCAGCACAGCGCGGGCCTGGCACACTCGCTGGATACTTTCAAGATTCATCATCGAGCTGTGCCGCAACAACTCCCTCTCAAACAGAGCTTTTTAGCTGAGGGCCTGCAAATGCTCCAAGACCTTCAGTAAGATCTATGTGAATAAGGGAGTCACAGATTACAGATTTTAGATCAGCCCAGAACTAAACGCTGAAGAAATCCCAATTTGTTTTTCCTTTTTTCCTGAATGAAATGAAGTATTTTGTTTCAGCCAAAATATTTTTGCTCGCATTTGGAATTTTACGTTTTTTAAAAAAATAAAGTAAGTTAAGTCTTAAAACAAACAAACAAAAATAAGAAATACCATATAAACCCCCATGAAATTGAAGCATTCCAGCTTTTCCAGTCTTCTTTCCCATTATTTTTGGACAAAGCTCAGCACCAGAATTGGCACAAGTCTGTGAATAGTTTTGGTCGGCTCAGTTCTGTGGTGTTTTGAAAATCTAGTATTTTACAAAAACTTTCCCTGCACTCTGCTCTCAGTACAGTTGGTAGGCAAGCTTGGTATTCTCATTTACAGATGGATAAAGTTGGGCAAAGATAAGGGAAGTATAGAACATTAGAGCAGAAGATGAGTCACCAGCCGTTCTGGGAACAAAACCCACATCTTCTCACTGTGAATGCATGTCAGAGCTCCCAGAAATGACGGAGAATTAATGAAGCATGTTCTAATGTGAATTAACACAGAGAAGCCCAAGCGCCATCCACCTCTGTGAACATGTGAAAAGGTACATGAGGGTGGATCAAAGAGCGTAAGCACCACTGAAATTTCCCTAGTTTAACCTCCCACTTGCCAAAAAAAATCCCAGTTTTTCAAGAAACCAAGTGGGAGAACAAGTTTTACCCATGCAAAGGAAAGCCTGAAGCTGAGTGACTGCTCAGGGGAACATTTTTAAGTTCCCCTTCCCAAAGTGCTCAGAGCAGAGCTGCACGTTATCACTCACTTGTGGGAAGCCGACTGCGGGCTGGTGGGAGAGACACAGAAGTGTCTGGCTTAGGGACCCCTCTGGCTCCCCTGAGGAAGAAGCACTGTGCTCCCACACGTTTGTGGCCCTGCACTCCTGGACCCCAGCGGGACACCCGCACCCCGTTCCCGCTGTCCCCTGGAGGAGAGCCAGCTCCTGCCTCGGCTCACGTAGCACCTCTCTCCCACAGCCCCGTGCACTGTGCAGATGGAACCCCACGGCCAGAGGCAGTTCTGCTGGTTTTGGCAGGGCTGAGGGAACCTGCATGGCCCCAGCCTCCCCACTGGCCACGTGGGAGTAACCAAATGGAGCTGCTTGTAGCTGGCAGCAGGTCCCTAAAAACCCTGCACAGGTGAGTGGCAAAGGGGCCACGGCAGGTTGGGGCAGGGGGCAGGAGCCAGCTGCGGTGCCATCCTGCTGCAGGGAATAAAATGCAGAGCTTAGCAAAGCCACCAGCTGCCTTTTTGCAGCAGCAGTGGGGGAAGGATGGATGTCTGGTGTTACAAGTCCATCCCAGACAAACCCATTATGGTTTTACTATGCTACGTTTTATAGGATAGTTTAAGATAAAAATGGTGATTTGTCTAATACTATACTACTTACATTATAGCATTAAAAATACAATTTTACTATAATAATTTATTCTCCCCCAGGCTTTTATATCTATAAAAGAAAGTGCATATGGCTCTATAAATCATATCAGACCCAATAAACCCTTCCTCTGCCAAGCACTGCCTTTAACTTTCTCCTCAAATACAACTGGCAACATTTTCCCTGCTGTCGTCAGACACGCTCTGCTTTTGAGCTTAAAAATGATTGGATCGGTCTGATGACCACTTGGACACTGTGTGTCTCATCAGCGAGGCAGATGCAATTTCTGCCTTCAAGTTCTCACACAAATCTCCCCAAAATGTACCAGCAATTTAGCCACATGCTATTTTCAAGCGCGTGGGTAACCTCATGTGCAGAAGTCCTCATGCCTCAGGCAGGTTCAGATCCCTTTTGATCTCAGTTAAAACACACGTGAAATTCTGCACATTCACGTTGTTGCACCTGGTACGAAATAATATAGCATGTTTATATGTTTGTAGTTAACATACTCTGTTGGGAGCACACAAAGCTAAACCCCCTTTTGCCTTTAGTCAGTTGCTCATAATAAAATATTTCCAGTAAATCTAAACAAGTTGAATTCTTCCTTCCCTCTTCCCTTCCCCCATCACTGCCTTGAATTTTTTCAGAGCCACTCTCTAAGCAGAAATCTGTGCCTTTTACTCCTGCTTTCAAGTTATAGTTCAGGGCTGAAGTCTGATCATGTTTGCGTGGCTTTAAAAGAAAAGAGACAAAGCATCAGCTTATAGACAATTAAAACACTAAGTGCTGTAATGGCAACTGAATGCTAAGCTGCTCTTTGCATTTTCTTTTGTGAACGTACTTGGAAATTCTAACAGGCAACTTTCAAATTACTATACAGAACGCTTTAAAAATTACTCTGCTGAGTTTCTGACCTTATTTCCTCTTTAAAGAACTTCTTGCATATGGATGTCCCAATGCAGGCGTTGCATTTATCAAGTCCCAGGAAAGTCCGGCCAAAAGTGTAGCTGGGTTTGACGTGGGGCACAGACGGAGAAGCTGTGGCTGCTGCGCAAGGGTTACAGCCCAGAGCCAAAACCAGGAGCAGCATCAATGGATCTGTGACTCTGGAGCAAAGGCAGCATATCCAGCGCCCCATCTACAGTAGTGGAGAGCTCTGCTTTTTGCAAGTTGTCCCTCTCTAGGATTTCGGTCTTTTTTGATGACTTCAGCCTGCAGTGGTGAGCCCCGAAACACAGCGAGACACTCTGGGTGCAGGAGACACTGCTGCAGTCCCCATCCTGCCAGCTGGTCACTGGCTCTATTGGCTTGAGGTTTGGGTGGGAAAGATATGCTGTAGGGTGGGGAGAAGGAAATACATGGAGGATGCAGATAACTTGGGTTGCCATGGTTATCTTTCCTTTCCTTGTTGCAGCTGCTTTGGCCCCTGCTGACCCTCCCATCAGCCAACTTGGAAAACAACACGAAGAAGTGCTCATCTCACTTGGTGCAGACAAATGAAGGATATCCTGTCGCTGGAGAAAAGGGCACATGTGGGACACTTAGTAAAAACTGATTTGGGAGGAGTAACAGCATGGCAGAAATGCACATTTTACCTGAAGCCAGACCTTCGGTGTTGCTTTATTCCTGGAGATTTGTGATGGTGCATGGCTTGGCTTCTCGGATGCTTTCATGGCTTGGTTTGCCCTTCTCATAAAAGCACTGGAAAGGCTGTCAGGTGGACTCATCACTGTTCTGTTTTTAGCAGTGATTGCACCAGTGTTTAGTGCCACAGAAAGCAGGATAGCCTGCAGCTTCCCAAAACTCCCAGCTGATAGAGCAGCCTGACCTCTAAGCCTCTCTTGGAAAATGGGGTTTTCAGCAAGACTTCTGTGCTTTTGAATGTCTTTTCTTCATGGTCCTGGCACTGGAAAGAAGCTAGAGAAAGGGATGGGGGCGAACTCAGGAGAATGTCAGGTTTCAGACAGAGATTACTGCGATCACACCAAAAGCTGTTCTTGTTAGGACAAAGACTTGGAAGTTATGGAAACTAGTGGCTACCCATCCTGGGCTGGGTGCTGGGCACAGGACTGTGCCAGGAGCTCTGGCAGGCTGCTGCCCAGGGCCAGGAAAGCATACCTTGAATGAGCAAGTGGTACTCTGGCTGCAGGCAGCACATATTGCTGTGGTGGCACTGGGCTTTGGTCCTCCCCTGTCCCAGCTGTTGTGTTTTCATTGTCACAGGAGGCTCTCCTGGGCCATTTCTCACCCTGGGAGCAGTGAGGAGCAGACTGAGGCTTCGGAGACTTCTCATCTCCCCACCAAGTGGGCAAGCCATTTCCTAGCACACTTTTAATGGGATAAAAGGTACATTGTAGCCATCCTTTATTATTTCCTCCAGCAATTAATCACAGCCTGATGGCACTCAGGGACATGAGAGCCACAGGGGTGCACATTGGGCTCTGCGATTACACCTCGCTTTCTGGAGTGGCTGCTTGAGGAGGGTGATCCTAAGGCAACTTTTTAAAGCACAGATACTCATTAGTTGTGGCACTGGGGAGATCCAGGATCTCTCCTTGCCTCCCCGCCCTCATGGGAGGTTGCTTCGCCTCCCGGTGCATCCCTATGCACAAAATGGAGATGGTGACATTTAGGGTTTGTCTAGAGGGTGCAGCACAGACAGAGGAGGATAACGAGTCCTGCTGAGAGGAAAGGGGGATGTAATGAACCCTGCAGGAGCTGCAAAGCAGAGGGGCTGGGCACTGCTAACACACCAGCGAGTGCATTCAGCACGTGACTCTGCTTTGAGCCATCATCGCTTTTGGCCTAATACTCCAGTATAAAGCTCTTTGAAATATGTTGGTGGAAGGACACAGAACCAGAGCTGAATGTTAGCTGTGTCCCACTTCCAGAAGTTTATCCCTGCCCTTTTCTATTGCTGGTACATTGTTCCTCTCCCGTCTGCAGGAGCCAGCCCTGCCCACTGTTTCCTGCCAGTAGCTCTGCAACTCTGGCCATGCTCACGTTGCTCCCTGCCCAGCTCTTCCCTGGATGGTACCAAAATTACACACCAGCAATCTGTCTTTATCTTCATTATGTAATATATAAACCACGTATCCTTCAGTTTCTTTAATGATTCAATTGTCTTCCTTCTGTCTTCAATCCTCTGTTGTAATTTTAAGAGCAGACACCCAGGCTCCCGTCTCCCTGTGCCCCAGCCTGTGCTGCCCCATGGAAAGTGGAGGGCTTCATCCTCTGGGGGTGGTAATTGAGCCTTTCTGATGGCAAACCCCAGGCCCTGGCACAAAAAACAATACATGGGCAGCGGGGTTTCTGTGCTAATAATGATGCCTTGATGTCTGCATTGTTCTTGCACTTTCGTGTGGTTCAGGCACATGTAAAGCAATGTTTATCTCTGCCTGGGAACAGCACGTGTAAGTGTGTGCTTTTGTGCAGTATATCACACCTGCACCACCTTGAAGTGTTATAAAAGCAACTTTTTTATTCAAAGAAGGAGCTGGTGCATCATATCCACCTCAATTTTGCTGCTGGCATTTGCATTTACCCCCAGGGTCTGAGCTCCCTCCTTCCCTCAGACATTTCTGCCCAGGCTGGGCAGTCCCTGAGCACAGATGATGTGTGTAGGAAACACTCATTCATGCTCACAGCACTGAAAACCCAAAGCTTAAAAATGAGTAGATACACATCTGAACTATCCCAGAGAGGCAGGTGAGAAACCACAGCTTGCTGAGTGTTGTGAGAGGGGCTGAGCTTCTGAAAGTGGCCTCTCTTTTACCGAGGTCGTTCAGAAGGTAATATCAAACCTGTGTTTGCTTTCCTTTCCTTCTGGTGACATGGCACAGAGGTATTGTGGTCAGGTGGTGAACAGCCGGGTCTGCAGAAGCCTTGTAGGTCTTCTCCTTGTGCCAAGATGTGGGATTTTCAGGGCATGGATCACTGTGGTGTCTGCTGGAATGAAGGGCTGGCCCTGGTGTCCTGACGGGAACTTCACAAAACTTGTAACAACAGACTCCTGTGCAACACCATTAACCACATGAGAACATGGCCCTAACAGAATGGCCTAGTCAGTGTTCTAAAAGTTTTAATTTCTAAAAATTTTTTAAAAGGATCGCTATGAATGTACTGCCCTATCAAAGTCAGACCAGTTGCAGAAAAGCTTTTGGAATGGTTTCTACCAACAGAGTGTTTATCTAGCCTCTGTTCCCTGATCCCTCCTTTTCCCACATGCCATGAGGGGTGTGGAAGCACACCTGCAATCACAGGCCCACTTCTGGCCACAACCATGTGGGCAGTGGAGCTCCTGGGTCCCAAAACCACCCAGTCCCTGCAGAGCCCAGGGGCTGTGGGTTTGGGTGGGCATGGCTGTGATCTCCAGCTGCTAATCGAGGTGGGAGAGGACCTGCCCTCCCTTGCTGCTGGCTCTGGAGGAGATCAGGAGAGCACAGGCTGATTTTTCCCAAGTATTCATGGTGTAAAATACACCTTTTAACCAGGAGGTGTCCTGGTTTCCACCCAATCCATTGATGCAATCCAGCTCTTCTTCACTGCCTCTTTCCACCCCAGTCTATTGCCCATCTTGCCTGATCAATGCCAGCTGCCCCCAGGGGTGGGTTTCACTTTGGCAGAGCCTTGCAGCCTCCCTCTCCCCATCCCATCGGTGCTGCTGGCTGGCTCACTCCAAGCAAAATGTGGTGCCAGTTCCATGCTCTGGATAGAACTGGGACACTGGAAATGACTTTTCAGAGCAGGAGACCTTTTTAATTAGTTAAAATTAGTTAAATAATTTGGGATAATCACCACTAAGGGTTTCAAAACATCCCAGATGCAGAGGATCAGAAGGTGCAGTGCTGCTTCTCCTCAGCTGACACTGCCACCTGTGTCTTTGCTGTTATTGACCTGTACCTGCTCATGAGGATTTTGCTGCTTGGCCAACCTAAACAGCAGGTTTTGGGTGTCACATCATCTCAATCTTCCTCTTCAGCCCAGGTTTGCAAAAGAGCCTTCTCAGCAAGTGTGGGGTTGCTGAGCAACAGGGTATTGCTGGGCGGGTTGCGGGAGGGCTGCATCTCATCGCCACGCACAGAAAGGAAACAACAGACAGGAAAAATCAAAGTTTTGCTGGAAGAGGAGAGGCTCCTGCTCTTCCTGAGGTTCTCAGTAAGCCCAGCCTGGGTCTTGCTGCCTGCAGGGCCTGGATAAGACCTTGGCTGCCACACAGAGCGGCTTTGCAGGACAGGGTGGAAATCAGCTCAGGGTGTGGTGCAACCGTGATTATTCTTAATAGTATTTTTCATTAATCACATCCAAGATACTCATTAAACTATTGCCAAATAATCAGTACAGACTTGGTATCAAACTGCTTATCACTTCAATCCCAGTTCAGGCTGGATGTGTGGATTAATAGCTAGAGCAGCTTGACACATTTTCAATTCTTTCAAAACGAAAAATGTGTCTCTTTGAATGCTGCAAAACTCGCAGCACTTGGGAGGATGCGATCACTTCCTTTTTCTCTGTTTTCCTCCCGATTGCATGATTATGAAAGAAACATCTGTTTTGAAGTGATCTGCAGCAGAAAATTTTTGTTCCAGTTGGATTTGTAATGGACAACTTCTGTTACAGAGTCTTTTTCTCCCTACCCTGTTTCTTTCCCTTTTTCTTTTGCTGAAAGATGAAAGGAAGAGGAGGAGAAAAAACTCGCGCAATCAAACCCCACTGCCCAGACAGTACAAATACAGACAGAAAGATGGACCACTGAGGTGTGGGTGGTGTGAAACACCACAGCTGAGCTGGAAGAGAGTGTTTGCACTTCAATTCTCTTTGAGAAGGTTTGATGTTCTGTGTGTATGGATTTTTCTACATTTTGAATCACTGAAAATACTAAAAGAGGGATACAAATTCGACTTCTTTTTTTTTTTTTTTTTTTTTTTGTCTCACCAGGGAATAATTTCTATTGTTTGATAAGCTTGGATGTAATTAATCTGAAGCATCAATAATCTAGTATATTAATTATATAAAAATAGGTATTGTTCCGTGTCTGTGGTATTTTTGGATTCTCCCTGACTCCATTCTTGTGCTGCAGAAGAGGAAACCTGTTGTTCTTTGGGAAATCTTTACATGCTGGTAGGCAGCTGGAAGAAAAAGCCAGTGAGAAGAAAAGCCTCAGGCACTGCAGCCAACAGATAAGGCCAGTTCTAGTTTGTGAGGGGCTGAAATGTCAGCACAAAAGGCCACTGAATGCTATCAGCTGCTGTGGTGTTTGCAGCATTGATGGGAGACCGTGCCAAGCAGCAAGAAGTGTGGAAGAGGATCCTGGATTTTGGTGCATCGAGCCTAAGGGAAAATGATAGTGAAAAGAGAATTGGCTGCACCCCAGAACGGGCTGTGCTGGTCACTCCCTGCACCAAGCATGAGGGAAAGGGGCTTGGGAGGGGAACAAAGCTCCTCCTCCAGGAGCAGTTGTCCTTGGTGGTGACTTTTCAGGGGCTTCTTGACCACTGGTACAACCAAGCAGCTCCTTAGGTCGAGTCCAAGTCTGCGTGACTGCAACTAAAACACCAGTGCCTGTGTCGCGATGTTTTCCTTCTGTGATTCTACAACAAAGAAAAAAATATCCCTTCCTGGGAAAAATAAACAAACAAACAAATAGATAAAATCTTCCTACAGAAAGCCAGAAATATACTCACTTCATACAATTTTTCAGAGAGGAAAGACCTACCCACAATAGTTTTCTTGGATGTGTGCTGTTGGTTCAGCGTCCCAGCAGTTCAAAGGATTAAAAATAATGCAGACTTTTTGGTGTAGTTCAGATTTTTGGTCATCTTCCTCTGCGAGGCAGAAGCAGGAAAAAACACAGTCTTCTAAAATAAAAATGGCATGGCAGGGAGAGCCTTTTGGAATAGGTTGGCCAATGAACCAGAGCTGTTAAAAAACCAGCCTGCTTTCCAAGACCAAAGTGAAACACTTTTAAAATATGAGTTTGGGAAGATTCCTTCTGAATTAGTTACCTGGTAAATGAAAAATCTTTTTAAAAATATGCCCTGAACGAATAAAACATGACAGATATTTGATCCAATGGCAGATTGCTAAGCCATAAATTTGTCAAACCTCAACTTTCTTTCTTGATACCCATTGTCTGGCCCCATTTGTTTTCTGTCCATCAGACTGGATTCTCTCTTTTTAATCAGCTGTATCATTCCAGCTGTCTGGATGGAAGTAAAAGCAGTTTGGGAGAAAGATGTGGAGAGTGCTTTGAGTAACCTTGGGAATGGTTTTGACTAATACCCAGTGCTAGGACTGGGGAATTTCAGTATGAATTTTAACATCTTTACACTTTAGACAGTGACCTTTGTTTTTCCCACATACCGAAGGGGATGTGTGCCCTATAGTCTTGAATGTTTTTGTAAGAATGCAGCTGACATTTGCAGGTGACAATTTTCCATATTCATAAACACTTTTTGATATTCAGGCATCAATTGCTGTTCAGGTGGGTTCAGAGCTGGTACAGACCAGGTTCTGCTGTGTCCATTGCAAATATAAAGAGGTTCTTAAAAACTGGCAAGTGTATTAATTGGAAGGAAAAATTAATCAAGGCACGAAAAGTATTGATTTTCTTTCTTTCTTTTTTTTTTTTCATCTTTCTTAAACATTGGCTTCTATTCTCTTCTGGCTATAAATACGGTGTTTTAATGTTTTGGTAACTAGCTATGTGACCTAGGCCACCTCCATTCTCTTTAGTCATTTTCTCCCACCAGCCTTCTCCTTGCCTTTTAGAAGAAATAACAATCAATTGCAGGAGATTCCTCAAAAGCCCCCCAGGTCTAAGCAGATTTACTATCTGAAAAACGTTTTCTACATGTAAGCATTGGTCCAGCAGTGTGAAACAGCAGAGCATAGACATAAATTATATTTGTTTTGGCTTTTGGAGGACTCAGATGATTCAGTGCTTTATTACATTGGGGTTTGCATGCCTGGATCCAGATTTTTTAGGATGGGCACCAAAATCTCTGTTAACGAAGCAAGGTGAGTGAATCAATTCCTTAAACATGACTTGATCTCAGATGAGGTTCAGTCATGAACTCAAAGAAAACCTGGATATCTCATGCTCCATGGTCAATCCCAGCCTGCCCAAACTCTGTAATAAATTTTGTGTGTTACCCAGCACCTTTGAAAGCTTGTGGCATGTGCTCTGTGTGCTCTAGCACACTGCCAGATTAGGAGGGGTGAAAAAAAAAGAAAGAAAAAAGAAAAAGGTACACCAAAATCTGAGTTCCAAAGGGTTTTTAGCCAAAAAAATAGACCATACATAGCTTCAGAGGAGAAATACTCCAGAAAACTCCTAGAAAGCCATAGGCAAGAAGTGCCATTTCTTTTCATCAAAATGCTTCCCTCCATTGCCACTTTATTACTTCTGCCTTTAACCTCCACAGGGGACATTTGTGCATGTCACCCTCCCTCACATCACACACTTCTTTTTCTTTAGCACTCTCAACGTAAATTGGAGATTACTTTGAAGATTCATGTTAGGAAATGAAATGCACACACATCCTCACATGCAAACACCTGCACAGGCTCCTCAAGGCTTCTGTGCTGCTCTTCCTTGCATTTCCAGCGACTTTGTGCCTGCGTTTCTTGCAACAAATTAATCTAGAAGTGGAATATCGAGAAAGGGTTAATTAAAAAAAAAAAGCAAACTTTGCCTTGTTTGCACTGATTTTGCATCAGTTTCCATGGAAATGGAAGTAGAACAAGCCAAGAGCAGTAGTGTAGCCAACTTCAGCTGCTGGCTTCTAGTTCTTGCTCCTGTTTCCATGGAAATAGATGCCAAATCAGCAAAAAATAAGGTAACTTGTTTTAAGATAGTAGAGTTTTAAAGGCTTGTCCTCATTTAACCTCAATCAGGAAGATAGCTGGCGAGGGGAGGCAGCCAGAGACTCAATGAAAACTTTCAGAGGCTCTTTCAGCAGCTGACTGCATGTTGAACTCTGGAGAGAGTGAATTCACAGGGCAGCCACCCATCTTCAGAAACATTCTGCAACTTTCCTGCACGCTGTAAATAAAATACATTTTCCTCTTGGCATGGACAGTCCCAGCAGTCTGTGGGAGCCCAAGCTAACATCTCCTTGCAATGCAACAATGCAAGGGCTTCCTTAGGCTGCCTTTGCCTCCCGAGCTCAGAGAGAGATGTGCTTTTCCCAGCTGCAATATGCAAACTGCTCCCGTTCCAGAAGCAAAACTTCGTGTCCCAGCCTATGGAGAGAGAAGCAGAGGAGCGTTAGCTGGGGGAATTCCTGACAGTGTTTTACAACAAACACCCCACTTTCTTTTTTTCCTAATCCACGATGGCAAAATTTCACTGAGATAAAAGGAGTTGGCCGTAACCTTGCTTATAGCAAAAATGTGGATGGGAAAGCAGAACTGAATCCAACCAGAAAAAAAAAAATCGGCTGTAATTTCAAGAACCGAAATTTCATCCAAAGCTCATTTTATTAAAACGAATTTTAATAGAAAGTTATTTCAAGGTTGGCTTTTGATCCTTAGCTGTTGCTGTGATGGAACTGTCTGCAGGGAGGAGTATTTCTTGGTGGGAAGTTGTGTGAAGACAGAGATGAGAATCCCATCCTGGGCCCCATTGTTCTTTGAATTGCTCTTAAATTGGGATGTTGCCAGCTGTCCTCAGCCTCTCTCTTTCCCCACAACCCCTTTGCTTACATGCTCCTTAGGCATCTCTTTAATAAGCTGCAAAGACACCCTTAGACAAAGGATCATATCACAGGCCACTTGTGGCCCCTTTTTTTGGTAGCAGAGTATATCTGGAAACCATAAGTGTGGGTATATGTTTTTAAAAAAAAAAAAAAAAATTCTTGGCTGGCATTTGTGGCGAAGTAAATGCAATTCTAATGAGGCATTCCTTCATTTGCAGCGTTACATTTTTGCTTTTAGGGACATAAAATCTGCTCTTGCAAGGGCACGTGCTTTGCTTCACACACGAAGAATATTCCCTTGGGCTGCTGGGTGAGTAAATAAATGAAAAGTGCAGGCCAACCTAATTTTAAAGAAGTGCATCAGGTCTAGACTTGGGCCTCACAGTTGTTAATTTTAGGTATTACAAGGAATGTGCTCATTTTCTGACTGGTTTCTGTGGATCTTCTTTGAAGAAAACCCAAGAAACATCAAGCCCTTCGAGAAATTGCCAAAAAAGATAGATTTTTTTGCATAACAAACACTTAAACACATGGAAGGTTTTTTCCTTTTCTTTTTTGACAGCACACGTTGTCTTAAAATTCATGGAACTTTCTCCAATTGCTCCATCAGACATTTATTGAAGCCATTGCTGCCATGATGTGATTTCTTTGAAGCTGTTTTTGAGCTGTTGGGGTCCTGTTTGAGGGGGGAACCCAGTGCTGTGTTACTTATGATCCTCCACGACATTCCACTAGTATTTCCCCTGGAAAAGCTTTAGCCTCTTCTGTAATGGCAAAAAAAGATCAGGGAAGCAATGGAAAGCCAGCTCACACGTTTCAAGGGGGAAATGTGGGAGGTGGAGCTGAGAGCACCACTGCTCCCCAGGTGTTTGTAATTCAGCTTTCAGTGTGCTTTTTGGACTCTCCATTACACATCAGTTCATCATCCTGCAGGCTTGCAGCAGTGCTTCCAGGCCTCCAGGTCACCAACCTGCACAAACCTCATCCCCTCCGGCTCTCCGTGCTTAAATCACACCAGGAGGGAAAATGGGAGCTGTTTGCCAACTCTTCTGCGAGCAGCTCGAAGCACCATGGCACAACTCAAAGGATCATGAGAACAAACTAGAGAACAACAAGTGGTAGAGCCAAAACTGAGATAAAGCAAAAAGAAAAAGAACAAGGTCTGACATGAGGTGCGTGTGACAAAAAGATGACACACGTGCGCTTTTCTGTGAGTTTCACAACTCTGGCAGATCCCTGGAGCGTGCTGACAGCTCTGTCCTGGGAATCCAGCTCTTCCAGCCCACCCAGCCCTGCTGCTGGCCCTGCCCTGCTGTCCCCAGGTGGCAGGTGGGCACAGAACAAGGTGTGGCACAAGGGATGGAGGCGTTCCAAGCAAGCACAAGGCTGTCCTCTGCTCTTCCTGCAAAGCGACTGCTCCCAGGGCACAGGCTGCTCCCATCAGGAGGGAATATCTCACTGGAAGTGGAGCAGCAGCAGCCCCCAGGTGCTTGCCATGGGAGCAGGGAGATGTCACACTGGGAAACTCCCTTCTCTGGGCTCTGGTCAAAAGTCACTCTACATGAAAAGCTGCTCCCAGAGGCACCTGGCAAAGCTGGATGGTGACTGAATAACTTGTAAAAACAGAATCACTCCATCCCTGCTGGCTCCCTGTGCTGGGCAGGGTGAGGTGGACAGACAGAATGTGGGGCTGCTGTTACCTCCTGCAGCTGACACTCCAGGGTGCTCCTGTCCTGATCCCTGAGCTTGGCAAGACATCCTTTCTTCCTGGCTCCGGTCTCAGGTTTTCATCCATCTCAATTCCAGCTCCATCCCTGGGATCCTCCTTGCTATCCCAACTTTTTGGGGCAATCCGGAGTGGACATGCCTGACACCTTGCCCTGTGAGAGCCCCTCCTGCAGCTGAGACGTGGGGTTAGCAAAGAGCAAGTGTGAGCAGTGAAGCAGCACAACTGCTTTGCTCCAGAGCTCATCCTTGGCTGAGATGTGATCTTTGTCCAGACATCTCACCAGTGGACTCCTAATGCTCGTGAGTTTTCTCAGTGTCTGCAAAATTTCTTAGGTTAGTTTAAAGTCTAATTTGTCCTTCAGTCACAGAGTCATGTCATTTTTTTTCCCCTCCTTCATCCATGACTAGATAAGGCTGCCTCGTGTATGGCTTGCATCATGTACCTGTACAGCTTTATTTTATTTTATTGTTTGTACTAATGATTTTAATCATGGAGGTTTTTGCTTTGGAAATGGAAGGCCTGTAGCTTTCACAGCACAGATGGGAGATAAAAGCACCATAATCACAGAGTGGGATCAATGAGACTTTTTCCAGGAAGATGCTAAAGGCATTATTTGACATTAACAAAGAAAGGGATAATTAGAAAATAGGCAGAGAAGGCTTTATTCCTGTAATTAATTTCCAAGTTGGAAGTTCCCTAGTGCTCTTCTGTTCAAAAGTGACAGCATATGAGCCATTGCAAAGGAGATGTGTATTAATCATAAATCAGAAACAGGGAGGAAATTGAAACCTGTGTTTCCACTGACTTTAAAAAGAAAAAAACCTGCTTCCTGGAGTTAATGTGTATTCCCGCTCTATGTGAAGAAAAAACAATTATAAATAGTTATTGACACATACATGAAAGGCAAGAGGAGGATGTAGCCAAACTTGGTTTCCTGGGAGACTGGGCAGTCCTCTCCAGAGAGAAAACATAATACTCAGGAGTCACTTTGATAGCTTGAGGCTGTGCTTGTGTTTGCAGCTGCTTTTTTCTGCACTAATTTCCTACAATTACTATCAGCCCCACTGATGGCCACAGTGATGGAAGAAGTGTTCAGCAAACTTCCTCTGCCTCTCTTCGTTTTAACACTGCCAAAACTGTTTCTGAACAAGAACGAGTGGATCTGCTTTAGCAATGCCAGCAGCAGTCTTGCTTACAGCCTTGCTCCCATCTGGATCTCCAGCTTTCTCACAGGCAAACTGAACATCTTCCCCCGGGGTAAGATTGAAAATTAGCAAAGGAAGAAGGCATGCACAGCTTTCTGTACAGTTTCTTTCCCTTCTGTCCCCTAGTCCATGGCTGTTGTCCCCATCAGCACGTCCACAGATGTGACATGATTTGGTGCAAAGTGCCCAGCTGCTGAAGGCACCAGCCCTGCTACAAAGTGAGAGGTTGGAGAGCTCTAGCACTGCTGTTTTCACTCAGAAACACTGGATCCCCTCAAGACAGCTGCACCCAGAGACACATATTTATTTTTTATTTTATGTATTTTTTTATTATGGGCAACTTTACAATTAGGGTTTTTATTTCAGTCTGGGTTGAACTGATATTGTTGGCTTTGTATCATGGGTGGCTTGGCAGGTGACTGGTGTAGGTGAACACAGCACTCACGGTGCCTCCTCACACCACGAGGAATTCACAGCCTGCACACACTTGCAAGTTCCCCTTTGTGTAATTTTGGGGTTGACTGTAGAACAATCGTGCCTTCAGCTGCAATGTAGCATATGTGTATTTATATATACCATCATTCAAATGGGAAAATTTTGCATGTGCACACACACACACACTCTCTTTGTAATGATTTTCTCACTTATTTGCTCATGAGGTTGGTTAGATCTCTTTGCTTACATTCCTCTTCAGCTTTCTCTAGCTCTAGACCTTTAGGCAGGTGAACTTGGCACCTCACTTTACAACTGGATCAAAAAAAATGCATAAAGGTAAGA
Organism: Pachycephala philippinensis; assembly: GCA_013397055.1. Taxonomy (NCBI): domain Eukaryota; kingdom Metazoa; phylum Chordata; class Aves; order Passeriformes; genus Pachycephala; species Pachycephala philippinensis. The sequence continues at coordinate 194,593 of VWZT01015731.1, forward strand.
AGATTACATACAGATTCTATACGGCTTTATTTTTTCAGAGTTCATTCAAGGACAATCCTTCTTTTAGGTCCCATTCCTAAAGTTTCTTTGCCTAAAGCAGAGAAATATGTACATAAGCTTATCACAGAGCTCTGCCCAGCATTTCACAATGTGCAGCTGGCGTTTGCTGATGGCAGCACTGGTGGAGCGCTCTGTGTTTCCCAGTGCATGGAGAGAGTGTTTGAAACAACAGTTTTCTTTTCTATTACTTGCTAATTTCCATATTCTGTTCTCATTGCAGGAGTTCCAACACTTTGCTCTCAAGCAAGTGATGCTATATAAGTTCTCCTGGAAATAATTCTTACACATGGAGGAATAAAAAAACAAAGTGATCTGCATGTCCCTGGCAGAAATATCTTCTGAAACCGCTAATGGTTTTCTTACCTCACAACCATATCCACGGAATGTTCCTGCATTTACCATTCCAAATCACTGCAGTGATGGCTTAACTCAAGGCAGACAGACTGCTCTTCTCCTTCCAACGAAATGATTTTCTCCTGATGTGTGTCCTTCAGTCCCATTTTTTAACATAACCTGGGAAAATCACCCCGATCACTGTCAGTAGTTAGTCTTTGGCCAGTGGTTGTAAAGCAAGTCTTCTTTTCTTTTTATCCATTTATCTCTTCAGAGAATTAAGTTTATTAACTTTGACAGAAAAAACTTTTAAATTTTAATTGTGTGAATCCTTTTAGAAGGCAGCACTAATTATTTTTGATTTATAATTATAAATCAAGTTTGTAGAAAGGCATACATATGAATGTCAAGTACCTAAAATAGCTTAAGAAAGTACAGAATAAGACAAAGGAAAAAGGCTCCAAAATTACAGTTTTCCAGAACATTTAGATTTCATACTAGCACAGGCAAAAATACTTGCTTAGAATACAACTTGAAGATGTGACAGGACACAATGTCATCCTTTTACAGCCCATGTAAGATATGTTATGATGCACTGCAGTCACTGCAAAACAAAAAACTTCGAAGACAACTTAGTAATACCTTGATTAATGCAAATTTTATGAAACATTCAAAAGGATATTAACATGTACTCAAATTTCATCCCTCGTTGGCAAATGTAAATGTAACATTTGGCTAAATAATTGTCAAAACTTCCACATTCAAAACCTTTCAGTAGTTGATTAGACTGCAGAATTAACTTTTGTGTAAATCTTCTTGAACCTTTTGATTAGTTTCCCAATTGTCGCTGGGAATTTATCATAAAAAATACAGTAGCAAGCTTAAAATTATTTGAACATCCCTAGAGCTAAGAGCCAACTAAATTGAAATCTTTTTAGTTATTGCACTATTCCTGCTCTTTGCTCCTCCAGAAGACAGAGCAACATTTTGGCTCGTCCTAGAAAGGAGTCCAGCTTGACTGCAGGCAATTCCAGCCTAGGAGGAGACCCAAAATAGACACCTGGCTCATTCCCAAGCCATAGTTTCCAAGTGAACCAGCTCCCAGCTCAGTCTCAGCCATCTCTCACTCACACAGAGACAGACTCTGCCATGCCATTCACGCTCAGCAGCCTTAGTCCTCACTTCATAACACAGGCTACACCCAGAACCAGGCGTTTATCCTCTGTGAATAGGTTTAACACAATCTAGATCTCCAAAATGGGCTTTCTTTGTGGAGATAGACCTCTTTTGCTCCAACCCCTCGACTGTGGCTGTCCTATTTAGGCTCTGTGGGACAATTAAAAAATCCTCTCTTTCAGCCCAAGTTGTCCCAGCGCTGCCCTGGCTGGCAGCACAAGGAACTCTGTGTGGGAAGCGCAGTCCATGGGCTGTCCCAAGGTGCTCCCACCCCCTTCAGAACATCTGACACAACTTCACCGATTATTGGCAAGGTATTTTGGGCTTCCGAGCAAGAAAAAAAATAGTTTAAATTCGTGGTTTTCTTTGCTGTGAAAGGGAAATTAGTTTCTTACCCACTCCTCCTTCCAGACCGGGATATGACTCAGATCCTGATAGTTTAAGGATGATCAGAGCCGATACTGGATTTCTTTTGTGAGAGGTGTCGTAGCTGTGCTAAACGCTGAGGATAAAATTACCTTCTGCTGCAGTCTGCTGCTGCTGGAAAACAAGCAGGACTTCTTCCTGTAGATTGACTCTTACGTAGCTGGAGGTAGATTGCTTTGCATCTGGACTTCAGTCAAATTCACAGTTTTAGGACTTCCCATCTAATGCAATCTAAAATTCTTGTAAAAATACCGAAAAACATACTTGTGCAACTTTGATAGTGCTGATAACTGGGGGGTGTACATCATGGGCAATCATTTCAGAAAGGTTTACGTTCCTGCTCAGCTTCCAAATGAAAAATATCACAGGGAAACATGGGGTTATTTGTGGTGCTAACTATGCATATTTTTGAGGGTCTCTGGTTTCCTGTGGTGCCTCATCCTTAGGGCACTTCATTGTGAACGTGCTGGCACACATCCTTTTCCCAAGCCCAAAGCCACCTGGCAGCTACAGCAGGAAGAATGAAAAGCAACATCCCACTTTCCACGGTAAATTCTCAACCTATGCATGATTTTTTTTGTAACAATCTACCCGTTTGCTCTCCTGCAGGGATAAATTACTGGTGTCTGGACTATGCTGTAGAAAGAGAAAGATTTCATAATAACCCCTGAGCTTATACTCCAAAGCATGAAGGTTTCTCCTTTAGTTTAAAGCATGGGAATAGCTAAAGCAATAAAATAATTTTAAAAGCCGAAGTCTTATTTTGCCTTTGACATTGCCTTTAACTTAAATTAAACATACAAACAGACATCTTATTGAAAAAAAATTTTAAAAATAATTATTCGTTTCCAGTACCTGGCTTAAAATACTTTGGAAGTTCATTGATTTTTCAGATGGCTGGAACTGAACACAGTCTGAACACCGGGTATCTCCTGAGGCACTTCAAACATTATATCCCAAAGCACAGCACTCACTAGTGTTGTTTGCTTTTGAAAATCTTGACTGTGGGTGACATTTCTGTTGGCTAGATCCCTTAACTCCAGGTAATACACAGCAGAAATGAACTGCCCCTCTGTACACATGCTCATGCCTTTTTAAAATGGTATTTTAAATGTAAATAACTCCCTGAATAGTCGAGGTTCAATCAGCACATAGTCCTTATACGTAGGACGCCTCAAGATGGCACTCTTGAACTGCAGAGTTTTTCAGGGAGGCTGATTAGGAGTTTCTTGCAAGGGGAAAATAAAAGAAAAAAAAGAAATGCAATGGTGAGTGTGATCTTGTGCAGGAACAACCAGAGGAAATATCAAGTAGAACAGCAATATCAGACTAAGGCGTGAAAGCCTATCAGAGTTCACATGGCAAAATGTACTTGGAAGCACGGGTTATTATAAAAATTAGGGTTGATAAACCCCCCAAATTTTGTGAACAAATTCACAGTTTTTTTGAAGCTTCATCCAGTTTTTTATCCTCTTCACCATCCCCTATTCACTACTTCCTTTTCCTTCACTGAAGGTGTTTTGATGTTACCTCACGGGTATCCTGGGGCTGGCTGAGGTGTTTGGTACAGATGTGAGGCAGAACACACTTATGGAGGACATTTATGCCAGTGGGATGTGAATAAAGGATGGTGAGCAGGAAAAAAACCTGGATGAAGCTTCAGTCTACAGACCACAGGTAGAATTCTGTGATCTGTAGAGGTTGTGCCTCAGTTCCCCTTTCCATCGCCTCCCTCCATGGAACAGAGGCTGTGCTGTATCTGTGACAGGAGACCCTGATGGCTCCTCCCTGGCTGTTCCTGCTTTCTCCTGCAGCACAGGGACAGAGGGAGGAGGCTGTGATGTCCCCGAGCTCAGAGAGGGAGGAAGGACACCTTCCTGCCCTTCATTTGGGTGCTGCAGAACTCACCTACTCTTCAGACATCATAGCATCACTCCCTGCAACTCCACTGGGCTCCTGGGTGGGAATCCTGCATGGGGCTGCCTCAGCATTGCCTGGGGGTGGGACAGAGCTGCTGTGCTGTGGCTCCCAGGCAGCTCTGGAGCAGCTGGCTCCAACCAGGCACTGCGGTGGGTGGGGAAATGCTGGCACCAGCAGGACATCAGCCCTGTCCCATGGGGTAAGGGAGACCCAGACGTGTGTGAAAGAGGAGCTGGGGAAGGGGGCATCAGCTCCCAGGCCTCCTAGAGCCTTTCTCTCTCTCCTCCTCTTCATCCTCCTCTTCCTTCATAAGAGGAAGTTTTGTGGGATTAGAGAGATGCAATAAGAATCAGCCATGGGAGGCAGGATGAAGACCATGGTGGACCTACCCTGGCTTACAAAGACTTTTTGGTGTTTTTCTCCCGTGGCGTTTGCCTTCCCTGCCTCAGCAGTTTTCCTCAGGTGTTGCTTCTCTCCGTGTTGGCTTTGGTGGCTGTGTCCTGTGGGGTCGGGGTCACAGCTGGCAGTGTCCCAGCCCAGCAGCCAGCCTGCCTTGCTGGCCACGCTGGAGCCACCACGCTGGAGCCAGCTGTGCATCGCTGTTACAAAATCATCTGCTGACTCACCCTTCCCTTGCTTGCCTAAGTGAAATCATGCCTGCCTTTAAAAATCTCATTGCAGCATTACACGACACATTTATCCACTTCTTTCACTGTCATGAACTGCTTCAGATAAGCAGCTGTGAGGCTTTTGGGAAAGATAATGTGGTTTTTTCCTTTGCTCCAGGGCCTCTGAAATAGGCATTACTTCTTCTCTGCTTGCTGATCTAAATATGAATCTGTTGAATCACTGAGGTTGTTCCTGGAGATGCTGGGAACTTGCCTTCTCCATTGCAACGTGGGCTCAGGCAGATGTCTCTGGGCCAGGTTTGGGTTAGGGACCAGCACTGTGGGGATTTGCAGTTGCTGTGACAGGATTGGAGGCATTATTTACGTGCACCCTACTTTGCAGAGCCAGTGTCATACACTGAATCCTTGTCCAAGCCAGGCTCTGGCACAGCAGGGAGATAAGCTACCCCAAAGCAAGAGCCTGATGAGTGATGGATTTTAGAGGTGAACACACAGGTAAAAAATGAGTGGAATTTTGCTTAGGTTGAGCCAAACCACAAAAGCTTTTCTTTTTTCTCTCCTCTCCTCTCCTCTCCTCTCCTCTCGTGTTGTCTCCTCTCCTGTTCTCTCCTCTCCTCTCCTGTTCTCTCCTCTCCT